>JACDOX010000044.1:2019767-2241595 GCA_014549065.1 Cardinalis cardinalis | reverse complement strand
AAAGGCAGGTAGATGCAACCACTCAACAGTAATGAATCCGAATTTCTGTATTTCCATGATAATTTGAGACACTTTTTTACTTTGAAATAAATAGTTTCTAGGTGGAGTGTACATTATTGTTCATTAAGAAAACCATTATTCTGCTTTCTTGCAACTGTCTTGCAGTGCAGGTAGGAGAAGAGGTCTGAGTTAAAGCCAAGTAGTTTCAGAACTTAAGAAAAAAGTATGTGGTGGTTTGTTTTGGTTTTGGGTTTTGTTTTGTTGTTTTTTTTTTCCCAGAGCCGATACTATAAATACGTTTCAGAAGGATAATAGGAATATAAATSAAAGCATAAATTTGGAAGTAAGAAAACCAACTAAGAATAAAATAATCCTTAAAATGAAAKATCTGTAAATTGCTTATAGTTATTTTATTTTAAACCTACAGTCTACAGGCTGACTTCAGAAAGATGCATGGGTTTAGACACCTATAAAATATACATTATTAGCTTTTCTCAATGATTAAGGAAATGAATCATTTTAAAAAGGCCATTTCTGCTAAACAATGTGTTTTTATTTTGTGTTCTCAGTACAAGCCTGTGGTCAAACTCACTGAAGTATTAATGCTGTCTTTATTTACTTTTATTGAATATTTAACTGTTTTCTTTAGCATGGGGCTGATTTCTGTACTTTAACAGCCTCCATCTCTTAAAATCTTAGGACAGAAGATACAAAGTGTTCCCTGAAGCTTGACTCATTTCAGATGTAGTTATGATGGCAAGCCAAGTCAATATAAAACTAATTATTCAATGCAGTAACCCAATGCTTTTAGTTTAAAAGTGTCATCTTTTGAAATAGATCTGAAAAAGTGGAAAACTGAKCAAGTGCTTCAACTATTTATTTTTAAAAGAAATGCATTTTCATAGGACGAACAAATGAAGCCGTGTCACCCATCCTTAGGAGGAGATTCAAAGACAATTTCCACCTGCCCCCTCCAAATGCTKTAGAARCTTGCTTTCTAATCATTGGTAAATGTCTCTGTCAGGTTTCACCCAGTAGTTGGTATTTTCTTTGGGGTTTTTTCTGTGGTTTTTTGTTTTAGTTTGGTTTGGGTTTTTTTGGGCGAGAGTYTTTTTGGATGTTTGTTTCCTTGCTTTTTCTTAGAAGGAATCTCTGGGAAAGAAATCCCAGAAGAAGGCGATTGTCCAGAAGAACAAAAATAACTGTAGCCATGTGTGGTTTGGTTTTGTTTTTCATCTCTCAAGAGCAGAAATGGGTAGAGATTAAAATTAGATTGCAAAAAAATACTGCCTTTGGTGAAGAGAGATTTTTATGAGCTTTAGTTTCTGGWGCATAAGAATGAGCTTTATAAATCMACAACTTATCTCCCTACTGAAAAGCTCAAAGGCTAAGAGTGGGAGCACAGAAAGAACTTGCTGTGGCACYAGAAGGAAAACATAGRGCAAWCAGCCTGATAAAATGGTGATGGTTTGATGAATTAGGAGCTAGAAACAAGAAAAGTAAAAATAAGCAAACCTACCTGAGGATCTCCATGAACAAGTCCTGTGGATGTTTAACCTRGTACAATATACTAAATAGTACAACTCCATGCTTTTACCTTTCTAAACTTCAGATCAGTTAAGGTAGTCTTCAGTTTATCACCTTTCTTTGCTATTTAATAGTCTTTAACTTTTATATTTTGCTTTACATACCAGTCCATGGGGAGACATCTGTGCTGTCAGAGACTGCTCTGAATGCTCATACTAGTCCAAAGCTAAAATCTTTAGTTAAACATCAGGTTTAAAAATGGCCTCTGACTTCTGCTTGATTGGTAGTTGGTTTTTGTTTGATTGTCATTTTCTTGGAGAGGGGGAGGGAGCAGAGTTGAATTGGGGTGGCTTCCTGTCTCACATGTGTGTATTGGAAGTCTGTTTTTTATCATATCTTAGYGATCTGCAAATTGCTATGTCCCTGGGGGAGAAAATTAGGTTAAGACATGTTCACCTGTAAAATAGCAGTGGTGRCTCCAAGAGGCTGGTCCATGAAAAGACATGGACAGCACATCTAGAGGTATTGGATGAAAGCGTTTTGTCAGTCTTCCATTTAGAAGACTGCAGTCCAGTTTGTAAAGCCTTATGTTGGTTTGGACATATTGTAGGCGTACAGTGYTTGGGAAAGTTTAACAGGAGGGTTGATATCCCAGCTCAATTCTTAGCAAACTTTCTAAATCGCTTTCTAAATTATTCTAATATCAGCTATTCCCAGAGCTATGGGCTATGTAATGCCATCTTGCTGGCTTTTGTGGAAAAAACAGTCAAATGGAAAGTATGGTTTGCTCTTTGGTGGTCCAGCAGAAAGATTCTCAGTCAGTACTTCAGCTCCTGGTGGAGCAGAAAGGTAACAAGAAGGCAAGCTCTAGCTGAAGACAGTTCCCTTCAACATTTTGAGAAAGGAGCCGTGGCCTCTGGATGCCTTGTCACAGAGCAGTCCCAGCTGTGGCACAGGCAAACCAGGAGCCRGGGAGCTCTCCTCTGTGTTTCAAACAGGAGATACCTGAGATAGTCTGGTCCTGTAGGTATCTTTGCTTGCATGCAGCATTACTGCTGTCTTGGGTGTTTGCAGCCTTGTCTAACTGGTTGCATATGTGTGGGGCTAAATTTTGAAAATGCAGAATGGTTTTCCTGTATTTCCTTTGTAAAGGAAAGGAATGATTTTCCTTTATGATCTGTATCTTGCAGGTTTTGCTCACACTTTTGAGTGCATAGCTATAAGAAAGAAGTGATGTAAATAATTTTTGATGTAGTTTTCCATTAAATGAAAGGAATCRTTTTCCTTTATGATCTGTATCTTGCTGGTTTTGCCCACACTTTTGGGCCCATATCTATAAGAAAAAAGTGATGTAGATAATTTCTGATGTAATTTTTTATTAAATGACTTGGGGTTTTTTGACAAAAAGCCTTTTTTCTTTCTTGCTTACTACTGCACATGGAAAAAGCTTGCATGCTGGCACTACAGCTGCTTTACTTGCTTTAAATTGTCTTGCATTTAGGCCATTTAAAGGTTTGAGTGTGAACAATAGAAATAGTTAGGACAAATTGTCAAGCTCTTCCAAAGATTCAGAAGTTCTGGAGTTGCTGCCAATGACAGATGATTTGTCCTTGCTCATCACTTGTCATCTTGGCAGTGTTTTTGTGCTCTCTRCTAAATCTCCCTCAGTGTGTAGTTGAATTCTTTAGAAAAAGAAAATTAGTTTCTGTTTCATCTGTGTTCGTGCTCATCAGTTCAATAGCATCTGTGTTTCACTAAGTGGAACACCTTCCTCATGAAGCATGAGTTTGATTTATTTTAATAGGGTGTTAGGAGAACTGCTGGAGCTTGACATGAACATATTTCTAAAGTTACAAAGATGTTAAGAATGATCTTTTGTATCTGTTGCTGTGGATTTCTGTGACTGTGCATGAATAGCGCTGCATACTTGACAGGCTGTATCCTTTGCTGCAACTAATAAATCCTTTGCAAGGATTTATACAACTAATGGCAATGTTTTCATATACTCAAGTGTGAACTCTCTGTGTCGGAAAAGGGGCTGAGTGAGTAGAGAGTTATTTTCTTTTTCAGCTTTTCCACAATTTCATAAGGTCTGTTTCAGAACTGGCATGCTAACTTGCTGCTTTGGATTTTAGTTATGGAGAATARTGTGATATGGAATTATAAATAATTGAACACCAACAGTCTATAGATGAAAAAATGCTGAATGCAGAAAAGTAGTTTTCTGAAGTAGTTGGTTAATAGGCTGTCCTCTGCTTGGTCTCTGAYACTGATTTAGCTCTCTGAGACAGGAGGGGGTCGGTGGCAATGGGCATTAAACTTAAACACGGCTCCCCAGTTCACCCTGGAGTTCTGCTTACAAATGGAGGTACTCAACAGAATAGCAGAGATGGCACCTCCAAAGCACAAAATGCTTTTTCGGGGTGGGGTATTCTTTCAAATATTTCCTTTTTAGTAAATAAATACGATCTGAACTGCAGAACAGTCAATACAGAATTAATAAATTCTGCTTCATTTAGCTACTGGTAGACCCATTCATCATAGTTAAGAAAGCAACTTATATTTAGAAGCTCAAAGGCAGCTGTCTTGGGTTAGACTAAAGTGTCTCATTCCAAAGGTGGCTTGAATGTCTAAAGGAGCAGTAAGAACAGGGTAGGGATATATGATATTTTCTCCTAATGCTCTCCTGGCCAGCAGCTCTGCTTGGCTTCAGAGAACTTTTTGCATTGGCCTATAGCTTTGTATGTTTATTAACCCACARCTTGTATGATTCCCCCTAGGGGACGTGTGAAATGAGAATTTGTCAAATAGGTACCTAGTTTTATTTGTTTTAGAAAGTGTCAACTTTCCTCCATTTAATATCTTTGTAGAATTGTGGTGTTCATCCCTCATTAGGAATGCACACTCTAGTTTTTCTCAGTTTTAGCCCAAGAGGTGAGCTGCATAAACAATAGGTTGACCTGCCTTCTGTCTTGTGTGGAAATTTCCAATCTGTCCCTTACCTTTTGGGAGGGAATAGCACTGCTTCCTGTCACAGAGCCAGCAGAACCAGTGATCAGTCTTAAACTTGCATTGTATTCAAATGMTTGAGATCTTGAAGCCCCAACCTCCTACACGCCCCAATCAAGTTGTTTAATTGCTTCTAAAATACAGGATTTCAGATTTCTTTTTCATTACTGCCCTTACGCACTTGCAAGCATTATTCTCTACATTCATTTTTCCCTGACACACAGCACAAGTTCATTCCAGCTCACTTGATATGCATGCAGATGTAAATTTCAACCAGAAAAAGATCATCACTCAGATAAAAAAATACTTGTTTTACAATTCTGAGTATGTAAGGCATAGAAACCTGCTGCTAAACTGCCTTTAATACTGCTGTTTGTGCTTTTTAGGTTATGGTCAATTTTAAGCAGACCTAGACATGCTCTTTTTGWTGTTGTTTTTTTCACTTCACTCTTATTTGTTATCATCCCTTCTATGTGAAAATGCAATGGCTTTYTAAAGTAAAGAGAATGGCAAGTGCAGGAGATAGACAAGGGCATTCTGGAACATTGTGTCATGGCTGTAAAGGCCTGCTGTGTGCAAGTAATGACTGCTGTACTGATGAATAATTGGATCTAGGTTGTGTTACTGCTGACTTTAGACAGTTTGGGGGKTTTTAAAACTGATTTATTGTAGTCTTCTACTTGCAGACTAGTGCCTAATAGCTGCTGATGGAGATAATCTTCTGATAGTAAGGTTATGCATATGATTACTCTTAGAATTTGAAGAAAACTTTAGGATTGAGCAACTTTTTGCCTCAGGCATCAAAACTGAAGATGTGCATAGCATTGCTTTTTTTTTTTTTTTGTAAAACAGTGGAGATGCCAGTGCGTTTATCTACACTGAAAAACATAAGGAGCACAATAATTGGAAAATCTGGGAAGGTTGTTAATGATGATGATGATAATATTATAGTTTCCTGCAGTTCCTATAGAGAGAATGTGCACTGCCAACTTTAAGGTCAATTAAATGGACAATAAAGGCCATGCTGGTAGAAGAGAAGTTAAGGAAGAGACTGAGATGCAGCATTTTGGTGCTGCTGAAATGAACAGCTCTTTTGTGAGAGATAAGGCTGAATGACCCGGGAATGAAAATAAGGCCTTGAAATCTCAGCCTAATGCTGAGTCCCAGTTTGGATGTAAATCTGTCTTAAAAATCTAGCAACTTTCCCAGGGCATTATCAGTCATCTTTTTCAGTGACTGTCAATGCCAGAACAAGCTTTSGGTAGATGGGCTAAGGAAAATGCCAAAAAGCAGCTTCTAGCAGACTGAAAGGTAAAGTGAATTTTTAAACCAGAGGCTATTTGCAGCCCATCTAAWCTTAGAATATGTTAGTTTGGGTGTCTGAGTGCACTACAAGTTCCAATTTTGCATATGCTTTTTGAAGATGTTTTTAGTATTAAGTAGATTCATGAATGTATAAACTKTAATGGATAAAACATGATCTTTCTGCTGAGGAGTTTCAACTGTAACTAAAAAATGGGTTAATTTCTTCTTGTCGTTTGAAAATTGTGAATAAATGTCGTAGGTACCCTGAGCTATCTGAAATAATGTAAATGACTTGTGAGACKAGTCAGCCTCTACCAGTGACTGGCTTAAGAGGTCTGTGAGCTTTACATAGTAAAACCAGTGACACTTAGGACCGTATTCAGTTGAAAAGATGTTCTGTGATTGAAATCTGAGAATCTGGGCAAAGTAGGTACTCCAACTCAAATATTCATTAAGAAACTAAATGAACTGAAACAAAAGTGGGAGATACAATACATGAAAATCTGATCAGCTGAAGCTTCAGGCACAAAGTTATCTGGCTCGCTTGTAACACGTTAATAAAAAGTGAACAGAAAATGTGAATTTTCATTTTGCGGATTCCCTAAATCTGAATTTTTTTGGTTGATTGCCATTTGGAAGCAGAGAAAAAGCTTAGGAGCCCTTTGTGAAACACAGTTGTTGTCATTTTCCTACCACCGCTGGGAGACTTGACTCGAGGGTGTCRCTGGCAAATTGCCTTGGAGCCCCAGGAACCTTAGGAGACCTCATCTTGAGCAGAGCAGTTACAGCAGGGCAGACGTTCCCGGAAGGACATCCCAGAGCCAAAAGTTGGGAAGGACAAGGTTGCTAGGAACCTGACAAGAAATCARAAAATATGCTAACTGTGCTGCCTTTTTTCTTTTTTTTTCCTGTGTTTAATTCTGCTTGCTTTCAGCAGAACTGTGTGTAGATTGACTAGCAGAATTATTCCTGCTTTCATAAGGCTTTGCTTTGTTCTGTTTTATGGAAAAATTRAATGGCAGCTTATGTTGTAAATGGGATAAACTTTCTATGCTTTGAAAGTTTATGTAAGGAGCAAATGCCCCATTGAGAATTTTGTTACTAGTCTGTCCTCTTTTGACCTTTTTTGGTTCCTGAGTGAGTTTGTATTCCAGCTGRTTTATTATGAGCTATCTGATCAGARCAGCCATGTTGGAGTTCAAGCATCCTTGCTCAGTCTGTTGTGCTGCCTCCTGTCAYAGTTACTCAGTTTCTGTCCCATTCTTTTATACRTGCTGTGGGAACACCTGCAGTGGAGAATGCAAGAAAATGTTAAAGCAACACACCAAAATATCATGTTGATTTTAACTATTGAACTCCACATAAATTAAGGACCCCAATTCCTGMTAATGCTATTGAAGTTTTCCAGAAAACTGAAGTTTTCCATTAGCAGCTATGGCTGCTAATCCCCTCATATCTGATCGGTGCTGTGAGAGTKTCAAATAAGGAATGAATCAGTCATAGACTGCTGCTCCTGCTTTCCCCTCACCCAGGTCTCTCCAGATCACAATTTCCAATCTTGCCTTAGCATTCTGCTAAACAAGCAGTGAYCCCAGTTCTAATAGCCTTTGAATTAATAATGAGGTTTATCAGTGTGGATTTTTTTGATGCTCTTAAGATTTGTGGCCAGTTAAATTGTTCTCCTTTGGACRTGGCACAGTATAAATTGCCACTATCCTTGGCAAGGGCTATTTCTGTTGGTTGTCATTAAAAGCCAATGGTCCAAGTAATGAGAGGCCAGCACTAGGCATCTAATTGAACACTTAAAYACTGTCAACCCCAAGATTTGTTTCTGTTTTTCTTTGGAGTTCTTTTTTCCTTTGTGTTTTTTTTAAGGGTATATTCAATACAGTCTAAGTGTCCAGTAGTTTTGAGTTGAGAATCAAGATGAGCATGGTAACTGCACAAATAAAATKGAATTAATCTGTGTTTAAAACTATTTTTATGTTAATCCTAATTCAATTTCATGTAGAAAAAAAAATTAAGGTGTCCAGCTTTTTYCAGAGTTTGTTTCTGGCCTGCCTTTTGTCAGTGATTTCTTTCCTACCTAATGGTAGAAGAAGTGTATTTTTATCCTCTTCATTTGCACTGTGAAGTGGATTCAAAAGAGACTTGCCACAAAAGTGTAATGGATTCAAGGTGGGACAGGACTGAGTGAAAATGAGTTAGAAAGCACATGTTCAGTSCAGCATGAAGGCAGGTCATGGACAAATTTTCAGCAAAGGGAAGGAGAAGATGTATGAGAGGAGGATGAGAGGCCTTCTGTGCATGGAACCTGAGACAGGCTATAATTCATCATCCCTGTGACAGCCCTCTTTCTCAGGAGAACCCTTTCCTTCGTGCTCTTTGCACTTCTATGAACTCTAGCATTTGTGATGTGGGGTTTTTTAGTTTGGGTTTGTTTTGTTTTTCCTTAATTCAGAGACTTTCAAAGTAGATATACACTGGAAAGGCCTTAGAAGCAGGAAATACAGAAATCTTACGAAAGTCACTTGATATTCATTTTCTGCCTTCCTCTCTGTTGCTTCCTCTCAACACACAGTGCTAAAGCAAAAATGTTTTCATTTTTCTCCTCAGTTAACTGAAACACATTCTTTCCTGTGATGCTGGCAATGAAATGTATTTCCAAGTTTAATTGGCAAGTCAAACAATAACACAAATGCTTCTACAGCATGGTGCTAAAGGTTCTCTATCCTCAGTTCAATAGCAAAAGTTCTAGAGAGCGTGTGCTTTGGKTTTTGTCATTTGCAGAGAGCATCTATTTAATTTTTATTTTTTTCTGGCTTTCCCAGGCAAGCTGACTGATAGCTGGTTTGTTCTCTGTTTCAGGTCGTGGAGACTAATTTGGTTGCTTTTGACTGTCACTGGATCATTATAAATGAGGTAACTGTCAAGTGAACGTTGTTGTGTACCAAGAATCCTCTTTTCAGCCTTAGTGACAATATTCATGCTGATTCTCCCTTTGCCAACAGGAAGCAGTAGCTATGACAAAGTTCRAGCACAATGAGGGAGTAGATGTTGCTTAATAAAAGTAGAATGACAGGTTCTTGGATTTTGCTGGTTTTTCTTGCCTGTTTTAAATGGAAGTCCCTCTATGAATAAATGGAAAATAAACTGAAAAACCTCCTTTATTTCTAAATATCTCAAGAGTTCACAATTGAGCTGACTGTTTTCACAGGCCCTTTTTAAGGCCTTTTCTAATATGTAATTTTTTGTGGTGGATTCCTTGCATTTTGTTTATATTTTAATGATTTTTTCTTAATTAAAATGATAGTCATCATAATAAAATCCCATATTTCCCTTTCAATTGTGAATTCTCCAAATGTTCTGTCATCGTTGCCATCCAAATCTGTTGATATTAGTGGGAGGCTCTTTGATAGACTTCTGGATTAGGTCATATATAAATGTTCATAAAGGGAAAACAGTAMGTTAAATTGAGATTCTGCTTTTACACTGTGAAATAAGTTCTCCCATGAAAGCTTGTCAGCTAAAATATGACAAGTCAGTATGTGAAGTAGGTTTGTACACGAAGTATTGAACACTGCAGTTCAGGTTTGACAGCATTCAGGTTTTTGAAAAATAATTTAGGTCGAAAATAGCTGGATTCCCTGAGCAGATGACTATCTCCTAACATGTTAATCATGCAACTCCTGTATGTTCTCAGGATAAAAGACTGCATGTAAATTCTATGTCATACTTCCTGGATTTACTATCCACTTCTGTTGATACAGTTAATTACTGGGTTTTCATCAGTATGCTGTGCTAAACTGGTGGATTTTTAACCAGATTTGGGGGTTTTTTTGAGAAAAATATGTCTCTGGAAATGCTGTGTAAACAAACCAGGTCCAGCATAACYATGAGTTTGGGCCCTGCCTTGCTCCTGACCAGTGCTGTATTTTCCAGCACTGAAAGGGGCTTTGCTGGGAGAGAACCCAGCTTTAATCTGCAGGTGGTCATGTGAACAACATACATGTTTTCTTTTTCATGTCTGATTAAACTAGAATTCACTTCAGAGTTAACACTAAGTATTTTAAGAGCATCAACTGAATCTAAAGCTATCATCTGTAATCAGTAGATGGGACAGCAGTTTCTTAGATAAAGCTCAGATTTTGGCTTGCTGTTCAAATTAAAGACACTGCCATTGATTTTTTTTTTTAATGTTATGTGCTTTCTAAAAAATMTAAAGAAGTTGCTTGCTTTTAGCTGTTTCAGCTCCTTCACCCTCAAAAAATACAAAACAAGACTGAGGATCYATTCCTAGCATATATGCTTTCTCTTTGCTTTTTGTTCAGAAATAAGTGTCTCCATGGGAAAAAAAGAAAGTCTGCTTTTTAAGCATTGTTATTTGCACATTGCAGCAGATGAAATGGCAGAGCAATCAAAGTGGTTACCACTCAGCTGCCTTCTCCACTCCAAAACTCTTTCTCTGGGCTGCAGTCCCAGCAGCAGGAAAAGCTGAATGATCTGCRCAGAGAAATGTACATCATCCCTTCTTAGTTTGATAGTCTTGTATATGAAAAGGATGAAAGCTGTGATTAACTTCATTCCAGCAAACTGCTCTAAACCATCATCATTAAAGTCTCTGCATCTCATTCAGTAATTCCTCTTTTCTCTTTCAGAGAAAGTGAATATGTTTAGTGCTATCCCAACTTAATCTGCTTCTGGACCTAAATCCATATTAGGTACTTAGGTAGCTTTCTAGCTCTGTTTGTTTAAAAATGCAAATTATTTCAATATTATGTGGATGCAGAAATCATATTAGCAATAAACAAGATCGGTAGATCAAATTGCAAAGCAAGGGTGCAAAGCAAGGGTTCTGCTTTGCACAATTTTTCCTTGTCATTATGTTCAAATTAGAGGAAAAATCTACACATTTCCTGAGTATTTGATGCTGGGTAATTGCTTGTTGTAATGTTTTGCCAGTTCAGTAACGAGATTGCAATGCCTCTGTTTGGCAGTGCAGGATTTGGAAATGCAGAGATTTGTGGCCCCTTTTCTGTGTGATACATAAACCAGCTATCTTTATGTCCCAGTCTGTTTGAGGTGRTCATCCATTACCTGCTGGTGGCCACAGTACCTCCATATGACTGGGAGATGATCTCAGAGCTCTGCCCATTTTCTTGCTTCTGTGAATCTTTTCTGACAGCTTAGACATCTGTGCTTGATTGCCTATATTGGCTAAATGACACTGTCAAATAAGTAACTAACACTGCTTCTCTGGCCTCCTAATTTGAAATTCTAAAGTGATCTATGACAGTGAAAATGTGTTGTTCTGCAGATTATGCACCTGATTCAAATAATTCCTTGCCTTGAGGTACCAAAATATGTTGGAATTGTCTTTCCTTTCCCATCTCTGTGCCAAGGGAATGCCACCTTCTTACCAGCTATAGTAATACAGAAGCAAATACCACCTTCAGTTTTGTGATCAGAAATCTGCTTAGACTTTGTGAGGTAACATCTGCTATTTTAATTGCTCACTTTAAATGCTGTAATGCCTGCAAAGAGTTCCTTAATTTTTATTGTCCCATTACTTGCTGCTTTATGCAATACAGCAAATTTTCTTGAAGAGTATGTATCATAATGTAAGTGTGGGAGGAGGGGGCTTGTTCCCATAAAATGAAAGAATTCATAATTTGCTAAAACATAATGCATCATATTAGACCATAGCAAATAATGCAAATCTCTTCTGATCAGTATAGTCAGCTGAGGAAAYGCTCTCCAAATAAATACTCCTGTTTCTTCAGGGCCTTAAAGCAGATGTTACAGTTCTTTATTTAAAATTTGCAGGAGTCATMGATTTGAATGTAGTCATGATCAAATATGCCTTAGCAAAATTTGAGAATGGATTTCTCACACACTCTCTCCCTCTGTCTTTCCTTGCTTCATTTCCTCTGCACAATAGGAAGTACAGCTTCAAAGTTCCAGGATAAAAAATGATACTTCTTTCATGACTCTTAATTCACAACTGTACAGTAAACTTAGATTTTATTTAGTGGAGCCAAATAAGGGGCATTKGTATGATTTTCATCACTTTACCTTGCTCTTTTTAAATGCAAAAAATGTCTTTTTTTTTCCCATTTTAAATCATGTCTCTCACAAGCATTTTCCTTTGTTAAAACATTCAGGATTACCTTACTATTATCTTGCAATGCCTAAGGCTGCCACCAGTTCTTTATTGCTATTGTTTACCCAAGGACAGCCCCAAACACTTTCCACTGCTTAGAGCTGGAATACAGATGTGAAAATATTAATGCTACTTTACAAAGGATTGTTTGGATTTCATCTGCTATAATGTGGTCAGTTATGACCAGATCTATTAGAATCAGAATGGAATAAATGTTCAGGAAAGCTGATTTGTGTTAGAAGAGAGGGGAAAAGTTGGCTTGGTTGGAACAAAGACTAAAAGAGGATGTGCTCTCTGTTTATAAACACTTACAGAACGTGTATAAATGCATCATTGTCAAGAGCCAAAGGACAAGGTTGATGCAAGAACAATGAGTTCAATTTGTGCGTGAGTAAACTGAGGTCAAAAGTTGTTAAAATGTGTCTAATTACCAGAGGCACTAGAGTCTGGAAAAACTCCTGCTTGATGAAAGAATGAAGAAAACCTCCAGACTCTTTAAAAAAAGACCASTTTATGGGAAAAGGTCCAACAGGTTGCCCAGCAAAGCACAAGAGAGGACTGGGGGGACCTACAGGGGCATATTCAAAGGTTGTTTTCTTTTTGATGAAGACTGTTTCCTAGGAGAGGGCTTGTCCTTGGCCTGTGTGTTCATCTTGTTCATCATGTTTCAAGCCCAATGCACTCCCACCATGAGTAGGAGTGTAGAGCATAACCATGTTTCAAGCTCGAGCAGTTAGATCAGGTCCTATAATCACAGCTCAGTTCCAGAAGTTCATTTATATTCAACACTTTCATATGGATAAKGATTGATAATAGAATTAGAGCTTCACTTGAACCCTTATATTTTCCACTGGGTTGGTGGGTCTGTGTGAAATTACACCCTCTTTGGAGCAGGTGGGCAACCAAGTTGCCAGCTTCCTGGCATTAGTGAGAGCTAATGCACATATGGAGAGAACCCTGCTTTCTCCAAGATCTTAGATTTTTTTTTCCTCTGTGAAAGCTAAAAATTAGTTTCTCCTTGTCCTGTCAGGTTTTATTCATMCTTTTCTGCAAAGCCTAAAAAATGTAAGGGAGATACACAGGAGCAGGTGATGATGCAGTTCAAAATCTGCTTTTGGAGAAACCTCTTGGAGGTTCATCCAGCCATGCCTTTACCTCAACTTCTCTTTAGAAAGTGCTGAGAAATTTGGGAAGGGCACTAATGTTATCTGGCATGGTCAGTGGCAGCCTCGAGGCCTTAAGCCACCCTTTCCTCTTCTGCTGACTTTTGGATAAGGAAGGAACACTCTCCTCTCTGAGTGTCAGGATTCTCTGTGATGAAGTCCTGGCATGCACTGGAAAAATAGTGTGTGTCYACTTTATTATAAATACTGGAACCATCTTCTTGGCCCAAAGTTAAGATGTTTTCATAAGAAAGGGTATTTTTTGCCTTTGTTTGGTGCTTAATACAGGAGCATGTGAATAAATTCTTCCCCTCCATGTGTCTCACTGCTGGTACAATTGATCTGTGGTAGATACTAAGTCTCTGCCTGGGCTGCTTACCTTAAAATAATGGGACAAATATTAGATGTCCAGTATGTAGTCTTGATTCCCAGTGGAGTCTTGCCTTATATGTCAAGATGATCTTCTTCAGTTCTTGTTTCCTGATTAATCTGTAAAGAGTTGTTAATTTAGATCTGCCTTTTTTCCTTATTTATTTGCCTGCCTAGATGAAATGTACATCTARTTTTATCTTTGTTTCATTTGTGACAGGGCAGTCTCCCCTTAATTCCAAGTCCAGACCAGCAAAAGAAATGCTTTTCAAAAGAAATTGAATTTTTGTTGTAAAAAAGAAAAAAGAAAGAAAACAAATAAAAAAAAACCTCACACCAACAAAAAAAAAAGAAAGAAAAACMACCTCACATAACCTAGCCTAAATTTATTCAGGTGCCAACTCAGTTCAACTTGGCCAACTTTCTAATCGTTTTGACATTCAATGCTTGTATAACATTTCATCTGCTGCCCTTATATTGTTACACTGTATCCTCTTTTGAAGTGCAAATGAAAATTGTTTCCTCTCATACAATAGTTGCTTTATATAGTTTTCTTAAGTCAGATCCAAAATTCAAGAATGAGAGATGATATTGGAGAGTCATTATATAAAAGACTTGTCACYCAGTCAATGCCAAGTATTTAAAAAATGACAAAGAAATACATAGCAAATGACTAATGTTGAATTTGAGGTTGCATGGCATTGCTTTGTTGTCAATCTAAAATCTGGATTTATGGTATAATGAGCATTTAAAATAATAGCTGTCACTAATCTATAGATGTATGTACCTCCTTGGCCACCACACAGAAATGGCTTTGGTGTTTCAATTCTGTTATTTTTTCCCAGGTGATGTATAATGACATGAGGTAGTAACCTAGAGGTTAAAATGAGAACATTCTATTCAAAATGCGCCAAAAATGCTGAATACAGAAAACATAAATACACTTTTATGGCAGGAAAGATAAATGCTTGAGGATTTGAAAGTCAAAATCTCTTTTGAAGTAGTACTTGGCAATATAATGTGGCCATCCAGGTGTCTGTTTTCACATTATTAGAGCAAGTCTAATAATCTTGGTGTTACAGTTTGGATATACTGTGTAATGAAACCAGGCAAACTTTTTTAAATCCTCTGAGAAAGTATATAATCAAGATAAAAAGTATATAATCAAGATAAAATCAAGATTAAAAGTTTCTTGAGCTCTCCTTTATGGTTATATTGAAAGTGTTGTAAAAAAAAATACATATATGTATTTTGCTAAAACAGCATTATATTTTTTTTCACCCCACAGCTAGTGAAATGATACAGGCTAAATGAAAAGACAGCGTCTTAAGCTGAGATAAGCCATTATCTGTGGTACATTAAGAATTAATCGACCAGAAATGCAAGATATTACACTGAACACAGCTGATGCTGTTATTTCTCTTTGCAGGAAAAAACTCCCATATTTCATAAAGAACATTAATAACAGATGAATTCAGAAACTATGATAATCTGTGAAGGCAAATAAAATACTTTTACTGTAGTCAAGAGAATAGAAGTTTTAATTTACATCTCACATATATTTCTTTCAAAATTTAAAATACCAGTATGTTCTAAGTAGTTCCTTCAAAATAATGGAAGGATATTATACTGAAGCAGCAAAAAAAAAGCCAAAATAACTGGGGTGGTTGTCATAACATTTAAAGAGCTGCTTTTTCAAAAAGCTTGGCTTCATTTCCACAAGAAAGATTCCATAATTTGAGATCAAGTCTATCCTGGTGCGTCCTGAATTCTTCAATATGGTTGTAGATCAGGAAGCTAAGGCAGAAAAAGATTATGACATTTCATTATGGGTATGAACAAATCAGATGTGCCGTATCCTTTGAAAAATGACAAAACTATAAATACACAAATGAAAAAATATTCAATAAACTGTGGTTGTATGCAAGAGAATATTAAGTGCAGGCTGCCAGTAGGAGCCCCTTGATCCACCTCCCTTCCTGGGGCATATCCACAGTTTTAAATGTCTGGAAAGTAAGAGGCATCAGCCTCTGTACTTAAGACAGATCATGGACAGSCAGTTCAGCTTGATGAGAAAGAGATCCTGGTTAAAAAGATGGTACACATTTTACATTATTTCTACAATTTTACAGGAAATACAGACACAGAATTATCTTGAAAGCTACCRGCTATTTCAATCACCAGGGAGAAAAACATGTTTAACTAAAGTTCAAGTTCCTATGTGAAGGTTGGAGTCAGTTGCTGTTGCTTGGGAGCCCATGTTCCTCTTATTCAACTTCCCTGAGGGATTCATAATTCAACAGTGTAAAACACCATGTTCCCAACCTGCAGAAATTTATGCTATGTAAAAAATGTTTTTCTGGTTTCCCTAACCTGTCTTAAAGTTAATATTTCAAGCTTAATATTGGTGGATTTACTTAGTTATTTTTTCTTTTAAGTATTTGTAGAGCTCAGTGTTCAGCTCTAAGCCTTAATAGGGACCCTATGGAATAAAAATTTGGTTTTAAATTAGGTCGTGCGATAAACAAGTACATTTACACCTAGAATGCTCTTATGCATTCTCTTTGCCCTTTTGGTAAATGATTTCTAACTAGAACGTTGTTTATAGGTTCTTGATATTCTGAATCTAGGAAATGAGCACTTAAGGCCTGAAACATTGTCTCTACCTTCACTGCTCCTGAGCAATGCTGCACTCAGAAATATATCATGCTATGGCTTCCTGCTGATTTATACATTATCTGTCAAGGATGCTTGAAACAGTTTTAAATGGAAGATCAGAATAGGTAAAAGGAGAGGCAGAGAAAACCCCAAATKAAACAGCTGTTAAAATACAAATATTTGCTGAAGTTTGAGCACAGTACACTTTGAAATTTCACAGTTTAGGGTGGCGTTTGAATACCACCAGTTATTTTAATGAGCATGCACATACTGGTTTGGAGGCTGTGGTGGAGTTTGACAGTAGCTGTGTGTCAATCAGAGGCCTCTTGGTCCACTCAGTTTATTTTTTGCTTATAATTTGGTGGTTGGTCACGTTTCTGAATTTTGACTCTGATGTATATCCTCTCCCTTGCCTTCTCTTTCAGGAAATAAATGATGTGGATGTGCAGGAGCTGGTGAGAAGGTCAATTGGGAGATTGACAATTATCCGACAGACGTTTCCAGTCCCCCAAAACATAAGCCAGCGCTGTTTCCGTGGCAACCACAGAATATCTTCATCTCTGTGTGATCCCAAGGACCCTTTCTCCCAAAGCATGGAGGTAGCTCATACACCAGTSTATCCCCACCTGGGAACTGTCTTTCTAGATAACTTCCAAGTTTTCCCCCAGGGGYTTACTCTAACTTATTTTTCATGCATGTGGTTTAATGGCTCATGGCATGACAGGGAAGCACCTGGAGTTGAGGAGGGAGGGAATGTATCTGATGAGGAACAACAACTTGCCTACTTCACAGCAATAGAGAKAAATATCCAGAAAAGCAACCTGGTCTCCAGGTAGTAGGGTAGTCATTTTTTTGCCCTGCTCAATTTTCATTTTYGTCATCTCACCCAAAAGAATTTCCTCCCTGTAGTCAATGTCTCCCAAGCTGCTGTGCCTCTCTGAGCCTTAAATATGTTGTCAATAAAAAAGTCTTCCTGGGAGCACCCACATCATCTCTTTCAAGTGCCTTGGTGTATACATCCAAATCTGGGTCAAAGTTCCAAGGAGGCCTTAATTTCGGTATTGTTAATCACAAACTACAATTAAACTATAATAGGTTCCTACCACAGGAATTCAGCAACAGGATCCCTGTCCTCCTGAATTTACACAGTTTTTCCGAGAACAAGTCCTCTGTGTCTCTCATTAGGTTTCATCATGACAAAGCTTGGGCAAATCAGGAGTGTAAAATTATCTCAATATGTTGATTTTACTTTTTGGGTTTTTTCTGTGAACATTTCTGCAATTGTAGAAAGATGGGCTACATATTATTACTATTTTTAGCAATGGAGGGAGGAGCTTATCTGACCCAGCAGCTAAAAGCAGCCACTTCATGATTCTGAAAGGAAAGAATGAGAGAAAACAATAGGAGGAAAATAGGGAGGTGTGCAAGAGTGTCTGTTTAAAATGAAAAAAATGTAAGGGACAAAGTGTGGATAGTCCTGTCCTGTTTCAGATTAGTTGTAAGAGCCTTTGTGTCACTAATTTTAGTTCATAAAACAGCCAGCCAGCAATTATTGATGACATGAAAAACTGGCTGTAGCAGAGAACACAGTGATCTCATTAGAGTTCTCAAAGCAAGCAGGGCTGTGGGATGCCCATTGATGCTTAGGATATATCTACAGACTGTTTCAGAAGTGCAAAAATCCTTTAGGCTGTGCCATTCTGTCATGGCAGCATGGTCCTGGGGGAGCTTTTGGCAGTCTAGGGACAGTGTGTTCAAGCTGAGAGCGKGATCACATGCAGGAGTCAGAGAGTGCAAAGAGCAGTTCTCATGAACAAAGCTCCTGACTACAGCAAGGCAGAAAACAAGAGCCACATGTCAGTGGGATGCTTTACGTTTTGATTTGTCTTTCTCTTCAGCTTCACTTTTATTTTCACTTCAGCAGTTGTGTGAATCCAGGAATGATAAGTTCTAGAATTCAAAGTTTAGTCTCAACAAATTGGAAAACTCCATTTAATTTGTTAAATCGGATCTTATACCTTAACCTGTGTGTCCTGATCTACCTATAGCTTGGAGAGCTACAATGCTCCTACTGGAAGCTTTCCTAGTATTTTGGTTCAAAGGAATGATGGAAGCTGGACTGGTTTAATTGTTCTGTGCAGCTGAGTTGCTTTTTTCATGCTTTCCCTGAGATGGCCGCACTTCATTATTTTAGCTGAGTGAGACAACATTATAAACTGAAAGGAAGGAAAACTCTGACACAATTTCCCCTGTGCCTTCATACGATGCMGAGTCCTTTGAGTTGCTGTGGGGTTTGTTTGCTGCTTCTTTGTTCTACCCAACAATATTATAAATTAGTTTCTAATCCAGTGGGGAGCTGGAACAGTTTATAAATTGAAATTACTAAAGCTTTTTTTTTTTTAATGACATCGAAGTGTGACTAATCAGAAACATTCTCTGGAAATTATAAGGATGAATTTCTTTATTTATTTTTTTCTGAATTACTCCCCCTAAAGTCTGTGAGAATAATTAATTTTTTTTCAGCATCTTTATTAAAACGCTGAAAAATATTCTGGTRAAAATGTCTCACTGTGTCTTTGAAACTGGCCTAATTGAAACAAATTCTATGAATTTGTATCATTTTCAAGGCAGAAAGTTGAAAGCTGGATGGACAGAAGAATTTAGTACTGCAATCCTTTTGTCTAAAAATTATGTGCAATGTAATAGGTACACATAAAATAAACACTGATAATCCAGATTAATCATTCATCCTTAATCTGATGCTAAGTACCTTTCTTCCACACTCTGGATAAAATAATCATGTCTGAATTTTAAATTGCATTAACAGAAGGTTGTGCAGTTAAATACTTCTTGGTAATTCAAGTGTCCAGCCCTTAGCCTAACAGAATAAATAAAGGATTAGRAGTGAACACCAGGCAGTGCATTAAATGCCCCAGTAAATTTATGTGGGAAATTAATAAAGGTGTAAARTGACTTTAAATTACAACCCCCTTCTGTTCATCAGGACAGATATTAACGAAGCATACTTCTGGACGTGACAGGGAAGGGTGATTTTGAGAAACAGGAATTAATTGTAGGGTCTTTATCAATGCATTATCAGTGATTGATTGCAGTACATGTTAAGCTCGACTATTAGTGAAGGACTAACAATGCTTAATAACTGCTGAACTCTGTCCTCCTGAGCCCTGTTAATACTTGATGAAGGCCCAGCTATATTACTCTTAGATTAGTGAGTGCATCCTTCCTCATGAACTGTGRCAATTGTCTTCTATTCCCATGGTAGTAGGTTACAGAAGTTACCTTGAAAGCAATGTCATTTTGTTGGGAAATGATGACTTGGCATCCACAGCTCTTCATGTACCAATTTAATCTCATTAGTGACCTTATTCCCTCTGCTCTCCAGAGGTGACATGGGGTTTTTTTCTTTCCTTTGGCAAAGACTTGTATAGAAAGAAGCTTGCCTCATAGACCAGTGATAATTCTTCCCCTCCCAGTCCAACAAATGTCCCTCTGGTGCTGACTTCATTGGGGAAACACAGTTTTAGCTGAAATGCTTTGAAATCTTTGTAGGTTTACAATGTGCAGGCAAATCATCCCAGTTGTTTTTAAAATGCTTRATTGACCTGGGCCCAGATCCTCAGTCCATGCTTTTAATCCTGCCATGCACAATGATGCCTGGCCCATGCATCTGAAGAAAGTAGATTTTGTTCCTGGGTGAATACCAAAATAGAAATGTTCACAGCCACAAGAGGAGCTCAAATGAGAATAAAGAAGCACCTTCTTTAGAAGAAAGGCACRGTGAAGGATCATTTAAAGAAAAAGGGCACTAAGGATCACAGGTTCTGTGCATCTGTGCTACTAACAGAGCAGTTAGTGGATGACACAAGCAAAGCCAGCATAAAGATGGGATTTAAAAAAGGAAATAAAAACATAAAAAGATGTTATATGGAAAGGACTAATTAGGCAGGAAGAGAGGTTTTTGGTTTTTTTTTAACTTTTTTCCCCCTTTTTAAGGTGATGTGTGAGTTTGCCAATCAGTATCTCAGATCTTCAGCGTTATKGTGCTTCCTTGTCGTATACCCCCTTCCAATAGCTGCAGGGCTTTCCCAGTCTTTGGATATATTTAAAAAGCAGACTAGGGCTACTAAATTCCCATACTTTCCATTTGTAAGCTTCTTTCTTCCTTTCAAACTTTGGCACACTACCTATAGCTGTGTAAAAAAAACCCTTAACARAGGGCAAGCCAACATATTCCACAAATCTGAGGAAATGTCTTTTGGCTTGTCTGTGACTGATGGAGAAAAAATCCCAGCAACCTTGCCTCAAATTGCCACTGGCTAATTTGCTGTCAGGCACTAGGAGTGTTCTACAGAGCCCTTTATCATGCACCTGAGGAAACTGTGTTTCCYTCAATAACTTTAGATGACCAATAGATTATCTAAAAATAATATTCCCAAAAGTCCTTTTYATTTCTGAACATAATTTTTCTTCAYGAGAACCTCTATTCAGGACAGCTGAGGTTTCTTTTTGTGATAYTGTCAGTAAGTTAAATGTTCCTGCCATCTGAGGACAGCARAGACTGATGTAAAACTRTATTGTAAATTACTTGTTTCAGAAGTGTTCATGAGTCCTGAGCTTCTGTTCTTTTACTTTTAATTGTGTCTTTCACATCTGACTTTGCACTGTGTGCATTTAAAGCACGTGCATAGAACTAAAACATGGTTAAGTGGAAGGGGCACACAAGTGACTGCTCTTCTTGAATTCCACTGTTCTGCTTTTGATCCCAAACTACAATTTCCTCACACTGTATGCAGCTGTKCTCACAGTGAAACATACACACATGTACTCTGTAAGAGTTTTGTCCTGCAAGAAATTAGCAGCCAATGTCAAACACTCTGACAGAAAACACTAAATAGCAGAATCAACATGCAATTGCACACTGACAAGAATTTCATTGAGTCTTATTTCATGCCAGAAAGTGTCAACCAGAATTGACTGCACAAGTCAAGAGCAAAATAACACAAAATCTATTCCAAGTTTTCAGAGTTTCTGCTTTTCAAAAGAGAAAAACAGCCTTGAAGATAATTTGATAGTGTTCAAATATCTGGTGACTGAAAAGTTGARTTTCACAAGGTTAAAAATAGAAGGAAGTCTGTTTATGGGCATAAGTAGAGCTGTGAATCTGGCAAGTGGAGCTGTGCCAGTGGTTGAGCTGCCTGGACTTCTCATGTGTGTGTAGTTTGTTTAGTGTTTATCACTTTTAGCATTACAGTCCCCAGCTGTGGGTTTTACCAAAGCCCAAATGCAGGACATTTTGACTCTCACAGATTCTTCTTAAAACCAAATAAAGTATTTAATTACCAGAGGGTTATGGGTGAGGCAAAACAAATKATAAATTCTGGCTGCTAGGAGGATACTACAAATAGCTATGCTAATGCTTCCCTTTTGATCTCTYTACAGATTTCAAACCTGTATATCTATGACACTGTCCTCCTGCTGGCAAATGCCTTTCATAAGAAGCTGGAGGACAGGAAGTGGCACAGCATGGCCAGCCTCACCTGCATCAGGAAGAACTCTAAACCCTGGCAAGGAGGGCGATCAATGCTGGAAACCATCAAAAAGGTACTTTTCCCCTGTATTTCCTCATCCTTGTTTTCTAAAATACTCACATTAGGCAGTATTTCCTCCTCCATGTTTAACAAAACTACCAAACTAGTTGGATGGTCGAGGAAGAGAAAGTGTCAAAGGTGAACATGTGTCACCATTGAAGAAGCTTCACAGGTTTGGAAGTAAAGAAAATAAATGTACTATTTTGTTTGTAAAAGAAAGGAGAAAAAATTACWGAACTGCACGTGGCTAATGTTCTGCAGAATTTGCCATTGCACTGCCTTTGACGTTAATSAAGGGAAATCATAGAAATGGGAGTAAGGAAACCCCTAAATTATCTAGGCTATATTCTGCCWCTGCAAAACTGTCCCTGTAACTGTAGGTACACACAGTTTGTGGTAATTGGGGTGGGGCTGTGGCCAGCCTCATCCCCAACGGGCTGGAGCTGTGAGCAGCAGGTGAGCAGCATTGACAGCAATGAGCCGTGGAGTGCCCAGGGGCACTGACCCACCACCAAAGGGAACAGAGGGCACACAGGTGCAGTGCATCAACATGAGGGATATAAATGATGCACTGAAGAGCAATAAAGGGCAGAGCTTAAGCCTTCTCCAGTGGTATGATGTTACTCTGTATGGGCTAATGCTTGAAGCCTTCTGAAATTGTGTKGTTTKACTGTGTGTATTGTGGCYRYCTCAACTGCRAAGTGTATCAGTCTCGATACAGCTTTATCCAATGTTGCTGCTTCCCTGTGATTTTTATTTCCTACTTTAATCCTTGTCATGCCCAAGATGCTTTTCCTATTCAGTCATTCAGTCTTTAAAGATAATTTCTCTAAGTTATTTCCTTTCTTCATGATGTGTACAGCCTYCACATATTTACAGACAAATATTGCRGCCTTCCAGTATTTAGTCAATATGAACAGGTTGAGAGTTTGCCCTTCCCTGTAAGTTTTTTGTCTCATTTTTTTTATGTTATTGATTGTCTTTCCTAAAACTGCCTCCTCATTTTTCTGCATACACTTCCTGATAATGCATACTTACATTTAAAGTGCTGGTGTAAACACAGAGGAAAAAAAATTAAAATGGTGCTTTATTTATGGCTTTCACTGCAGGACATAAAAATAATTTAAAATATAATGTTGTCTTGAGAAGTTTCTATTCTGCATTAGGTATTTAGCATTACCAGAAATTATGATGATGCAGGCAAAATGTAAGACTCCTTTGARCACTGCTTACATTTTACCCAGTCCCAGGTTAATCTGTGTTACCTCCAAAAYGATAGTTCAAGGATTTCTTTGGTATCTGCTTCCACTTTCCATTCTAACAGTTTGAACTAATGGGACTGCAAGAGTGATCCAGGACACATTTCTTATTCAGGGGCAAGATAGGTCTTTAAAGGACTCCAAACTGAATTGCTCTTAACCTGCCTGAGCAATTTCCAATTCACATTTGGYAATCCCATGTATTTTGACCTACGATTCAGGCAAGCTGGTTCTGCTCTTGCCTTGGATTTTGTAAATACTGTTTCACACTTTTCCATTTAAATGGCCAGGAGAATTATGAAAGCATTCGAGAAGGCAGGAGCAAGTGGAAATTCCAGAGCTGTTGTTAGCTTGTTAAAAAATGAATCAAATGCCAAAGAAATTACTGATCTGTGCAGCTAACCATGCTTCCATCCTGGCACTTTTGGGTTTCTCTGCTATTTCAATTAGATGGCTTTGATAAGAAACTATTTTATTGGTGTAAATTGAATAATACAGTGCATTGTGCTGACAGAGATGAATTACTAGAAGTAACGTGCTAAAATTGAAAGTCAAAATTTAATCCAAATGAAATACAGAAATTTTGCTGTGTGGATGTCAATAGCATTTCAATCCATAGGCAGAGGAAAGCTAGAGATTGCAGCTGAGAAGTCGAATTGCACAAAAACAGGAATTCCGCTTTAGTTTTGTGGCCTAGTTTCGCTTTTCTTTCACTAAAGCATTTATGCAGAAGAACCATGGGATCACAGCTGTATACCTGTGAAATTAAAAATTTGGCATTGATGAATGCCTGATGAGGTATCAGAAAAACAATAAAATCCAAAAGTAATGAAGGGAAAAAAGTCCTCACTTAATCTCTCTTCCTGAGAATTCTTCTCTTTCCCATCTTGCCTTTAAACATCTTTTCTCTCCTATTGTCCTGGAGAATCCTTTAAAATCAACTGAAATATGGGGATTTTTTTCCTCAAAAGCATACCAGTTTCCCTTAATTTTGAAAGAAAACAGATGAAAGTTGCCACATGGTATTTAAATAGTTTCCAAATTGAAGTTCCTCATTTTCATTCTAAAATCATCACTGTTGCCAGTGGTGATGTACAATGGAATATCATAGTAAGATATTGATATAATTCAGCGTAAAACTGCCTTCTGAGATTTCTTAAATACTCCTGGAAATRAAACTTCCATCCTCTGCGGCACCTTAATTTACCCTTCATGGTATTGCAGGGCTGAAATCATCACSTGGTCTCTGGTGGTCCCTACTCCCAGTGTAGCTTCACTAGGAGTCACATTATACTCAGGTACTCAAGRTTTTGATGGGAAAACGAGTTCAGAGTTTTTCTGAAAAGATCCAGAAACAGGAACATCTGGCAGTGTTTAGCTGCAGAGGGAGACCTTTCTTTGATTTCTGGAGGGGGAARTAAGGAAAGAGGTGGGAAACCTTTATTAAGCCACTCACTGAAGAACCTAAGAGAAAGGGATGCTGATATTTAACCTACAGCAGCAAATGTTAAATTTGTTACCCTGGTGGTAAATAAACTGCTTTCTTTTTAGTTAATGAGCTAGTAAAGGACAGTAGGCAATGAGAGGAAATTAGAGTTTCCARCATTTCTTAAAATTGTAAAAAAGCTGTCTAAATCATTCCTTATTGTCATTTGTTACTTWTCACTGCTGGGCATTTGACTCATGCATCACTATTTCTACAAACAGCTACRTAAGTGGTTTTTTCTTTGTGAATTCAGCTGATTGGACAAAGCCTAAAGAAAACATTTTAAGCCCACCACAATTATTTAAATCTAATATCTGTTCCTGCCCATCCTGGAACTGAACAAACAGTTAAATTCATCAGGAAATACGATCCTTCTAATGAATTTGGCCAGCTCCAGCAATTAGTTTAAATTCACTTTTGTAATGAGACCTATACCTAAACACATGCTCACTTGTTTGTCTCTCAATAAAGCCATTTCACAGTTGGAGGAATAAGTATCGCTAGAAAATAATTCTACTTTGGKAAAAATTAATCTTCCTGAGTAGCCTGGGAATAAGTTTAAGTAGTATTATAGGGAGGATCAACTCAGCAAGATGGCATCAAGTTTCTGCATATGCCTTCACTCACATGTCCCAGGGCTCTTCCCAGTCACATTTGTTTAGCTCAGTAGCAGCAAATTTTCAGTGCTAGCAGCAACACAGAGCCTGTCCCTTTCTGGAAAATGAGCTGTACCTCTTGCTGTTTCATGAATCATAGGTGGAATTGTCAGCTGGTTCTGTTCTAAGAAATGTCAGTGACACTCAGTGGTGACATGCAAAAAAGACGCCAAATGATTTTTCAGGTAGTGGATTGGATTGTTGGTGCTAGTTGAAAACTCAACAATGTTGTCAGGATCAGACTTTTTCAAGAATAAAATGTGGAATGTGTATTTACTGMTTATAGCTTTTTTTTTCTTGCCTATAGCAGGATATATCCTATTTTTTATCCTTAATTGCAAAATAGCTGGTACCTGAAGAAAAAAGAAAAGGAAGTTTGAACAGAAGCTGAGAGCAAGTAAAGTATTTTATAGCTGATGATTGGTAAGCTGACATTCCCAGCTGAGGTCCTGACTGCTTGGTAAATAGTGCTTTCTTCAGGGACTTACAGTATAGTAGTGCCTAAGCATATATAAACTGTAGTTTATCTTGCCAGTTTAGATGGGACTCAAGTAGGCTTTAATTATATTGCCAAGCTTTATAACAGCTCTGCAAAGCCCAGAGCAGTGATCAGAATTGTAAGTAAAACATTTTTGGCCTAGCAACTGACATTTCACTCTTCAGTTGTATATGTGTCAGGAAATTACATGGTTGCAGCTGAACCTCAGAAGAATTTGAGAAGGTAGATAACAAATATGTCTTCATTCTTCCCCAAATAGCATTGTTTCTGTGAGGTAAATGGAATGAAAAATTTATTTTACTCTTGGCTGTTATCATGATTAACACTAAAATCATYTGGGAAACTCTCATCAGGAAGTTACTGCATCAGTAGCTGTCATACAGATGGTCATTTCCTTTGTGATCCCCTTCCACTATGCACTAGCAGAGGTATAAAACACATGCTGTGAATCAAGTGTTTCAGACAGATCCACACTGTGAAAAAMTACCCACAAAAATTGGGGCAGCATCCTGAAAATCTTCCTAGGCGATATCCTGCTCCCCTCTGCCAGCCCTGAGCAGCACCCAGAGCTGTGTGAGCCTTGTGGAAAGGCTGTGGGGGAAAATGTGGAGCCGGGGAGAGCAACAACAGGGTTGCACAGCCTGCAAGTTCAACRTGAGCAGTCCCAGACAGGGAGGAGAAACCAAGACCTCCAAAAAATTTCCTATAAATTTAGTATTTTTGCTATTATATGGGCAGTTCTTTGCTGTTTTGTCTTTCCCTCTTCCCTTCCCAAGCTGGCAGCATTCCCATTCTAATGGGAGCTCTTATTACACTATTTTATATGTACACAATCTAGGAGAGGAAGCTTTGATTAAGATACTCCTTAATGAGAAATTTTCAAAGAATGATTGGTTGCCAAAATAGATAATTGAGAAATAATGTTGTTGTGATTAAGATTGGATTCCAGACAAATAAAGCTGATGGMCTTGGAGTTTGTATCTTCCCCTGAAAATTGCAGCCATTTAAAAATCAAGTTTAACAAACTCATACAAAGTTTCTGGATAGAGATCAAATTCCAAAATATCTTAGGTAATTCTGCTAACCTGTACTGCATGTAAGGGGATGTATATTTCCAAAGAATCATGTTTTCTAAAGAGATTGATTGATTGATTAYTTCAAGCAATATAGGAAATATTAAGTATAGTATGACCAAATCAGTATCTGATAAGGTGTCCAGATGGAGGCTTTGAGCAATCAGCTGGGCATCCCAACTCCTACAGGTCTGTGCCACTTCACAGGTGTTTCTCCATCTCATGTTCTGTGAAACTGTAACTTAGGGATTCAAAAAATAGATAAGAACTTATGAGAGAAAAGTTATATGGGGCAGGCTTCTGATCCACAARTAGGATGAAGTCAAATTTAAGTTGGAGTAAAAGTTTTATATTTGTGTAACTCAGTTATTTAGCAAAGGATATCTTCAAGTGATTTTGTGGGTAAACACAAGTTCACTGTCTTTACTCTGAACCAGCCAGGGATGTGCTAACCCCAATCTAAGTGCCACAAACGTCTGGTAGTTGCAGGATAGTARTCAAGATAAAAAGTAGTCAGTGTCTTGCTAACCACAACATTTGCTGAAATTGTCTGATTTGCAATTGCCAAAGTCTTCCTTCAAATGTCTATTTGGATGTACGCTTGATCAGGCTATTGGCTTTTTTCTTTTTTTTTTAAATTTATTTTTGTTCTAGTACAGAATAGGAATGTAAATACTATAGAAAAAAATATTATCGAGAACATTTTGTAAAAATCATTAGGTATGTATATACAAAAGTACTTTATTGGTTTTAACTGTAAATGGCRTTTGAAAAATAGTTGTATTATTATAATATTTGTATGATTATTTTAATATATAGGTATTTGTGTAKTATTCCTTGATAGTACTAGTTTCTAGTAGTCTAGTAAATTCTAAAAGTATCACCTCAATGATTATTTTCATTACTTCTCTTATAATCACAGTAATGTTTTATAAAAGTAGGAGAACATTCTGTTATTTCACAGCAATCTGCGATGGAGATGCAAGTTTTGTATTCCTTCCTGGACTTTGTCCAGACTGAAAATGTAAGAATAGAGCTTTTAATATCATGATTCAGCAAGGCTGATGTTCTTAGCTAGATAGTTCATATTGCAAGTTTCTCCAGTTTAAATAGAAAATTCCTAAGTGAAACAGCAATCACAACTGCAAAGTTCTTGCCTTATGTTTTGGGGAAAAACTATGCATTTCATGGGGTGGAGTGCAGAGGCAGTTTTTTTTTTTTTGTACATTCTTAAAACATTTTTATATTTTTTACGGGTCTAGTTTTTTGTTTTTGTTTTTATTTTTTTTTTGAAGGAGAGAGCGAAGCATCAAATTTTCCTTCAATCTGTAAACTGAAGAAATTTTTGGAGGGTAAAGGCTTTCATTACCAACATTTCACATGGTTCTGTTGAGTTCATAGTTCAGGTCATCACAGTTCTTATACAAAGATCAAATGTGTGTCATGTCAAATTAACTCTGGAATAGATTTTGAGTATGGCTGTGGCATGTATAGCCCTTTCAACTCTAATTCTTTGTGGGGATTATTCRCTCCAGTGTTTCATCTCTAGTATTTTAACCCCTTCCAGCAAAACTGTAGAAAGGTTAAAACAAGCTTGAAGAGATACTTCATTGTTGCCCATGTAATGTATTCTTAGTAAAGAATARTTGGGAGGAAAAAGAAAAATCACTGCATTCAGCTAGTCCTTGAATGGATCCCKTCTTCATTTGTGTAGATCATATATGTTGAGCTCAAAAAGCATGTAACTTGGTCTAAACCTCAGCCTGCCCTCATATGGAAGTCTTTCATGGGGGAGAAAYATTTGAAGGGGAAACAAAAAGATCAATGAGCATAACTAATTTTTGTGCAATTTCTTCTATGTGGCTGTGTTTAGCTTTGCTTCCACTAAACTTCTTTGCAAAAACTTTTTTTWAAATTTGTTGAAGTTAAAGTGCCAATACATACATGCTGATGGTTCAAAGAACAAAAATTGGTGTGCAAAAATGCTAAGAGTAAGACTATTGTTTGTATTGACTCTGCTTAGCATTGCTGAGAGTAATTCTTCTGTGAAGAACTTCATTATGATGCAGGAATAATTTAAGCTTCAGAATTTTTAGGGAACCATGGTCTTTGGAAAACTATCCTAGTTCTGGTAGTTACCTATCTATTTTGCATAGCTAGTGCATGCATGCATTSAAGAAACTAGAAGTTGTTACAATTACCCACTTAGAAGTTTTCAGTCAATTTTCCTTTTTGTTTTTTCTAAYAGGGTGGAGTGAATGGCTTGACTGGAGAACTGGAATTTGCAGAAAATGGGGGGAATCCCAATGTGCATTTTGAAATTTTGGGGACAAACTACGGAGAAGATCTTGGCAGAGGCATCCGCAAGGTAATGCAACATATATTTAAGCAAGAGATTGCTGATTTTTTCAAAACCTTTCTTGCGTTCCATGTTAGTAGAAAAGCATTTGATGGCAGGTAAGATGGTGTTCTGTATTGTTAAAGGAGTAAGACATAGGAGAAAAGCTTTGAACTTTGAGATACTCATCTATTTCATGATTTCAAATAGGTCTTGGAGCAGGTTGGGTTGATCAAGATACCATTTGTAATGCAGAATGTGTTAAGCTGCTGATGGACTGTCCCAAAAGACCAGTGAAAGCTGTTGTTTTTTAACCCTTACAACCCTTGTCCAAAATAGCAAATCTTACACTGAATAATGTTTAGAGCACCCAGACTGGTCCCTGATACTTGGTCAAAGTGGGATGCTCCACCTGCTATATGATTAAAATTCATAGCGATGGAAAGAGAAATTATTATGTAGAATAGATAAAATTTCTATAGCCTGTTCATGAAATAAATATGTGGTGTTTTGATAGGAGTTAACTTTTACAGAATAAGTTAATGTTATGTATTCTGCTGCCAGACACAATCCAAAGGCTTGGATTTAGGTTGTTACAGGGAATGGCATATATGTCCAGCAGAATTACTCTTTCTTTGTATTTGAGTTTTGCCAGTTTAAAACTRAATTTGAGTCCTGTGTAACAAGTAGTGGAAACATTTGCCATGAATATCCTTAACTTTAAACAACTGCTCATCTGGTATGCAAAAAATCATATGGCACTTCACAGGTAAACAAAATACTAATAGGCTTTTCCAGGAGCAACTCTCCTTCAAAGACAGACTTTCAGAAAAATACCAAGATCTTAATTTAATGTATCACATCATACTGGGTGTTTTGTAGGAGGAACATGAAGTGATTGAAAGGAAATGAGAGAGTTTTCTTAATATATGTAAACTGGGTCCATGTGTCAGTGTCACTTCATGATGAAGTGCATCATTTGTCTGCATATCTTCTGGAGCTACAGATAAGTACTCTTAAAGAAGGAAGAGATAAATAAGAAGTCTAAAGTGTCCAAAACTGAACTTTCTCCTCCACTATTCATCAGAATTGTTCTTCTGTTTGTGCTCTTTCATCTCTTGTCAATACCCTAATGTACACACGGGCCCATAGTTATGTCACTGTGCGCAGAGGTCCTGACAGATGCTTCAGAAACTAGACAGAACTGGCTGTGGTTGATATTTGGAGGTACCTTACAGAGAGTCTTTGGAGACCAGAATGTTGGATTAGTCCTTATTCCCTTACATTTAAATTCTGTCTGTTTCAACATATTTTGATTTATTTTCCATGCTATGAACTGAGGAGCTATTTATTCTTTAGAGCTGCCTTCCTGAGACAAATCTGTGTCTCTTCATTTAATTTATTTGGTTGACTTTGACTGAGGTTTTTTTTACTTCAGGCCTGCCTGCGTGAATGCCTGAGTAAAGCACTAAGCTGTGTTCTTTCATTCCCAAAAAGATAGAAAAGAAAGACAGACTCACAGAAAGATCTTTGAAACATAGAAGTACAAAAACTTCCTGGCTATTCTAACTCTTTTTTGATGRTGTGTTTAGAATTGTACTATTTATTTAAGCTACGGTAGAGTTTGATTTTAAAACATATTTATGACTGTGGGCACGCCTAACATGTGTAAAACACTGSGTAGTACAAACAGGCCTTTTGAACCTTCCTTGTTTACTGTTTATGATAGTGCAAGAAAAAGGAGACATTCACTGTCTTCAGGGTGAAATAAAATTGAAGCTGGTCAAAGAGAATAGAGCTTTGCTCAGAATATAATTAGGTGAAAATCATTATCATTCAATCCTGTTGAGGAGAGGAGCAAAGTTTAAAATTAAGATACTAAAAGTATGTGGTTTTTTTTACATTTGCCAAGATGAGCATTTAAAATTAAATATAGATATTACAAGAAAATTTTCCTGTTGGAAAAGATAGCAAATGCTTCTCTGTAGAGTTTTGTGAGGCATTGCAGCTGGTTAAAAAGAAGAAAGGATCCAGAGCAGAACAGATCAAAACTGTTTTAATTTTTTTTCCTAAACAGCACTCAATTCAGAGAAACCTTTAAAAAGAAATGTACAGGAAAAAAATTTATTTAGTAAATTCTGTGTATATTCTGAGAATCTGTTAATAGTTCTCAGAAGTTTCTTTAAAAAAAATCATGAGTAATTATTTCAAATTTTTGCAATAAATTGAGTAAGAAAGCAATTTAAAATTAATACAGTATTTCTAGTCAATGTCAAAGAGTTAAAAAAACAAGGTAGGTTTCTTAAAACAATCACTTCAGAGRCAGAGAAGAAAATTTTTAGGAGATTTTACTATTTGACAAAAATTCACATCTTTTATCTTGGATTAGGATTTACTTTGTCATGTATGAGTTACTAGTGTTGGAAGCAAATCACAATAATTACAGGAGTCAGATATATTTTTGTTAACCACACTAATTAAAGTACACTTCAGATTTTCATGTATTTAGTGATCTGACTGCTGAACTACCTAAGCATTTTTATTTCTCAACTCTAGTAGAAGCAGTTGCAATTAGCAGAATGACTGAAATTTCTAAGCTAATGCATCTTCCCTAATCAACATATTTTCAAGTACTTTTATAGGAGATAATGAAGGGTAAAATCATTACAAAAGGCCCATTGAAATCATTGGGACCAGAGATTCCCATCAAGTGAATTGTGTAAAGAATTGCTATTTTGTTTTCCTAAGTAATAGTCAATTGATTTTATTAAAGTAAGATTTTAAAACACACTTGAATTTCTGAAGAGAAAATTGAATTGAAGAGAATTTCTGCTTGAAATCTGTTCTGCTTGGGTTCTGGAGTCGTTTATACTACTGCAAAGTTCACTTATATTTGTAGGTGATTATTCCCAGGACTCAAAAAAAGCAAATAGTTTAGGATACACCTAGAATTCTTGTTTATGTTTGGTTTRTTTGGTCAAATTAGGCCATGTATCTAGGAAAAACTGTCTTCACGTCCCCTCCTTCAGCTTTTATGGGTTACTATCATACCTAAAAAGCAGTGGGAGAATCCCTGTGAAAGGTCTTTGTGCTGGGCTCCATCACCTAGTGACAAGTTAGCAAATCCTGGAGTGGGATTTGCCTGAAACAGCAATTTTGGACTCTCATGACTGTAAATGTTATCCATTACCTTGCAGACCACAGATCAGTTAGCTTGCACTTTTTGCCAGAGCCAGGTACTTGGAGTAATACACTYCAATTGCTGCCAGGTACTGATTTTATTGACACTAGTGGTATTGCAACCCCAAAGGAACTGAAGAAAAACTCTCGCTTTTACACATCATGCTGTGACTTGCATTTGTGCAGATGTAGTTATATTCAGTGGGAGACATGGGTGTATTTCTGACATTTCTCTGTTGGCATTTGTCTGTTGATATTTGACATTTGAGTATGTATTCTTTGACATTTAAATTTCAGTGCAACACTTTTATCTATACTGGTGAAATAAAAGCTGCCATTCCCRCGAATAACCATCCAACAAACAAGTGAACAAAAGGAAGTTGATAGCTCTGAGTACAGTCTTAYATCTCAGCGGTGTAGAAAACAGCACTGCAGAAATAAAGTGGTTTTCATGTTTCTTACAATGCTCCTTGTAATTCAGAATGGGCTCGTCTTCAAAGGCTCTGTTTGACATTTGAAGTTTAGAGRACTTTCTGTTCCCCCACTGGTTTTCTTACCACAGGTGGGCATTTGAAGATGGTGATGCGTTTTGCTCTACCTTCCTATCCATATTAGCATATGCCCATCTCYTCCTGCATGTTTCTCTTCTCTTCTGAAGATGTTTTAGGTTATTTTCTCTCAGTGAGCRAGCAAGATGATGTAGCAGGCTCTTGCATCAATTCCTGTCTGCACCAAGATGTCCATGGCAAGGTTTCCTTGGCATTCAGGACAGCTAGAGATGCCTTGGAGGAAGGATAGARCTATGAGCATGCAGGAAAACAGGTAGCCTTGGTGGGGCGCCCGGAAAGTGCCACCAGGATGCTTTGAGCTGTCTGCATTTGTCCCTTAGGATTGTAGGGTTCAGTCCTAAATAATTTTGATTTTATTATCTTAAGGAGGAAATGTTGTCTATTTTGATCCAAGCGAGATCTCGAGTTTTCAAGCATCTCATGTGAAAGGGATTGAAACCTGTCTAACAGGTTCTACATTGTTCCTCTCTGCTTTTGCCACTGCAAGTGGCAGGACCTTCCCTGCAGAGTCAATGCATGCAGGTTTTCATTTCACAGACTATTAAGGGTTAGCACTCTCTAGTTGTGCTATTTGTTCAGAGATGGGAAAGCTGGTTTTCATTTCTTCATTCTYTTAAAAGAATTGCTATTTCCACTTAATCTGAAAATGTGTGTTGGTCACAGTAGTGGTATTTCTTTCTAATATGCTGTATTTTTTTTCTYACACTTGAATCATGGAACAATGTTCCAAGCATATATTTTGATCTTCAGGAAGTTGATTTCTATTCTTATAAAGTTAAAAGGTATTTTCTGCATCCATTGTCTCATATTCCCTTTTGTGCCATTAGGCAAAAAGAGCAGTTATAYGGCTTTGCCAACACTTAATAGCAAACCCCATTTAATAACTAAGAGCATGTGAAGTATTTCCTTCTCAGTTAGCTTCTTGGTAAGCTACTTGASGTAAATAATGGTTTCACCTTGTCTCTTTGTGAGCATGATCAAGGTAGAGCTGTGTAATGTGACTTTAAAAATAAATTTGTATCAGCACCTGATACTTTAGGCTGTGACCTGTGCAGATGTTTCTAAAAGTTGACATGCGATTTATGATGTGACTGAAAGATATCCGTGTGATTTAGAAAGACACTATTGATGGTGTGTTTTCTAGTGAGTTGAAATAAAAGTTGCTCTATCTGACTGCTTTGCAATCTCTAGTATTGATGGAGGAGGTGGAGGTGGCACAGTACTGCCATGATGGTCTTTCTAAAGCRACTTTAAATACTTAAACACTCTTCTGGAAATGAAGTAAGCTACTTAATTCTAAAGGTAAAGAGGTAATTAAGTATGTTGGTGAACCGAGACTGGCTGTTCTGGTTCAGCACAGAACGTAAATTTTGCTGTAAGCCTGCTGAAGGGTAGCATTTCCTCCTTTCATTTAGTGCTATGCAGTAAATCGATTAAGACACAGTGACTGATGCTTTACTTTCTGGTAGCTTCTGCAAATCTTTTGTCAAATCTTAGTGAAATTTAATTTGGCTGCAAAGTGTTGGGGATTTGATTGCCATCGCAATAAAACTAGAGTTAATAGAGAACTGTGTTTTACTTGGAAGTGTACTTCTGCTCAGATTCAAAGCCAAACCAAATGCATATTTGACTATAACAGGAAAAGAAATTAAAGTATCCATCCATAGTTGTATTTTTGAATTCAAAACAATTTAAAGATCTTAAAAAATTTTCTTCTTTTGAATGGAGCATTTTCTTTTACAATCTGAAGATGCAGARAGAGAGGCAGACTGGCTCAAAGTAATCAGTTGTGTACCATTTGGAGAATTTATCAGCTTTTGGACTCTCTGATTCAGATGGAGCAAGTGAAATCTAATTTTTGTGCTGGATTGTCCAGCTGTCTGCCCTGATCCTGGGCTCTTTGGATGAATATTTCATTACTTGTAATAAGCGCAAAGCAAAGAAGCCAGAGATGGATTTGGTGGCTTGGTGGATGCTGCCCCAGGAACCCAGAAGACAAAGGTTCAAGTCATCCTTCTGATAAATGCAGAGCACAGTTGCTACAACTCAATCCATTCCACATGAATTGTTCACCTGTGGAGCAAAACATCCATCCAGAATCCATAAGAGCCAGGATCAGATGTAGGACCAAAATGACCCAGTAGTCAAACTCCTAACTAATACCCACAAACCCAAGGCAAGCACAGYGCACTATACAGGTGTTATCCCACCTATTTCTTCTTACTAGAACAGTTAGCCATGTCTGCTGAGCTCCAGTRTGTTTACTGTGTTGTAAAAAAGAGAATTTTAGCCTGTAATACTAATGGGTGTCAAGATTCCCTGTCTAGAACAATAAGGACAAGYGCTCAGTGAAAATTCCTCTCAAATAATTAAGATCTGGGTTTATCCAGTTTCCAGCTCACAGATTGGGTGTCCCTTAACAGTGACTAATAGGGCTATAGATGATTTTGAAGAAAAATAGTCTTTCAAGCCTCTGAGTAACTGCAGCACTCTGGAGTCAAGAGGGGCATGCTCCTGCATTAGGAATAGTGCGAGGAGAAAGGGAAAATGCAGGATGGAAGAAGGGGGGAATGCAATGRAACCCTGCAGAGAAGCATTGATGTCAAGCAGAAATTCTCCTTGGGACCTTGGTGCTCTGTAGTGTTTCTGTTCATAGTTTTGGCAGGGATGAGCTCGTCTCTCTTTTGCTCAGAATATTCAGTCCTGTCAAAACTGATAAGAATGTTCTTACTGAAAAATATTTTCAGTGCATTGGGAACTGCCTATTTTGACTGATTGCTTTCATCAGAGGGAGACAAATCTTTTTTATGCTCTTTAAATTATATAGTTTCATGCATTTTATTCATTTCTGTTCATCTGGAAAAGAGGTTATATTTTACCCATCTCCTGCAGAAAATATAGTTGTCTTGACAGCAAAGAACTGGAGAAATATTTTCCACTTTCAAAYTGTGTTTTTAATTTCCTTTCATATCTTGTTATGACAATGGAAACTTGAGAAAGATCAGTCAAAAATTAATAATAATTTTAAAAAGCTGAGAACAGCAACTCCTGTTTTCTGTTGATGCTGTTAGGCAAGTGCCTAACCAGAGAGGTTCCTGTGTGATTATTCTGTGCTTCAAAATGGGCATAAGAGCAAAGAATGTCACAGAACTCCAGTCATTTTTGCAGCAGAGATTTTTTGTTTGGTTTTTTGGTTTTTTTTTGGYCCTGGAAAATTGTGAACAGTAGAAATTATGTGATTATGTGGTGGGTTTTTAATATCTACATTGGGAAAAAAACTGGATTTGCATGTTGCTCAGTTTTATGTAGCATGTAAAACTTGATTTGGGTCCACTAAATATTTTTCCTTCATTTTGGATTCCTCTTTTCCTCTTGAACTGCTCACAGTTAACCAGGCCAAGGGGTTAGATCACTTTTGTATTTCTGAACTTGATATTGGCAGAACCTTTTACAGTTTTCAGTATGACTGGTTGAGCCACTTTTGAAATACCTTTCCTGTGGTTTTGTGGCTTTTTCTTCTGCTTGAGTAGCTGTGAAAGCCTCGTGGTGAATATGGATCTGCAGGACTGGCTGGCAAGTTGTGAATTTTTATCCTCAAATGCTTCCGCTGAGCAAATTAGCTTTGTAACTCTCTTCAGAGATCTGAAGTGCTTGGAAACTTTGAAGTGCCTGAAAAATGACATTTTGAATAATGTCAGAAGGAACTGTGTATTATTTAAGAATGGACTTAATGCTTCATTGACCTCTCAGGCAGTAATGCTTCTGTGTGATCTTGGAAATCCCATTAGGGACTTCTCGTCACCTTTAAGAGAATACTCAGTGGGTGCTGCTTCAAGAATGTGGTTCATCATCCTTGAAATTAATAGGATAAAACACTTAGCTCGACTTGGAATTACTTGTTTTAAGGTGGACACTCTCAATGAATTATAGGTTATTTTCAGAATTAAAGTTTTTAATGCTTGTCTTTTGCTCTTTAGAGCTGCTTTGTTTTCAATCAAGGATATCATCTGATGAAAATTACTTCATTTCAGATATGCTTCTAACTGGAACAAACATATATTTTCCAAGAGCAGGAAAAAGTAATGTGTATTTAACCCTCCATTAATCCAAAAGAATGAGGGTGTTGTAGCTAATTTGTCTTGTGAAGAGGGAGATAATAACTATATCTCTGGTAAGTTATATATTTCCACCGAAATTTGTATGCAATCTGGCTATCCTTGTCAAAAATTCCTAATAATTGGAAAACCATGCAGACAGGACAGAGGGGAATGTTAAAAAACTGAACTGCTTCTTTTGACAATAGGCATGAAGTGATGATAGTATGAAATGGGTCATTGTTTTGGCTTTTGAGGGTGATGAAGGGCTCAGTTCTCAGAATTAAGGGCTCAGTACAAACCATCGGGAGGGCTGATATGTGTCTGTGSGTTATAATCCAGATCTTAATCCATAATGTGTGAAAGTAGATCTACACAGATTTAGAATCATAAAATTGTCGAGGCTGGAAAAGACCTTTAGGACCATTGAGTCCAATGCCAAGCCTACCACCAATCCCTGTCTCCAGGCAGCACATTTACATGCTTTTTGAACACTTCCCTTCCAGAAGTGGTAGCTCTGCCACTTCCCTGGGCAGCCTGTCACAGTGCTTTACCATCCTTTCAGTGGAACCCTCCATCTCCCCTGCAGCCTCCTCTCAGGCAGGTGTAGAGGATGATGAGGTCTCCCCTGAGCCTCATTTTCTCCAGGCTGAACACCCCCAGCTCCCTAAGTCGAAACACTTGTGCTCCAGACACATCACCAGCTCTGTTGCCCTTCTCTGGATACACTCCAGCATCTCAGTGTCTTTCTTGTAGGGAGAGGCCRAAACTGAACCTGGTTCATGAGGTGTGGCCTCACCAGTGCTGAGTAGAAAGAGGAGGATCACTGCTCTGGTCCTGCTAGCCACACTATTGCTGAAAAAGCCAGGATGCCATCAGCCTTATTGGCCACCTGGGTCATTTCACAGGATTTGAATTTGATAAATTGTCATTTTCTCAAAGAACCACAAGCCAAGACTGACACAATTAGATGGCCTGCTGCATTCTGCCAACCATATCCCACGGTAATATATCAAAGAATTGTACAGCAGTCCAGGCTGGGCTTCAAAGATTGTCTGGTCCAACCTTTCAATAAATTGTTTCTAACTTTCATGTGTTTTGTAGGGCTTCTCCTTGAAGGCTGTGTGGTCTTTTAGACTGATAAAWAGGATGAGCCCCTGTTGTATATCTGAAAGGCCTGGAATGCTCCTATTAATCACAACTTTGCTGGTACAAGTTTAAAGTATTTTTTTTGCAGCAAGATCTCTTTGTTCCAAGTTAGTCTATTAGCAGGAAAACATAAAAATGTGTCTTTTTAGACACTGGCTATTCATGTGTGTCAGAGACAAAATTTGGTTTGGTTTTTGGTTGGTTGTTTTGGGGTTTTTGTGGYGGAGATATCTTTGGGTGTATGTGTGGTTGGTTTTGGGGAATTTTTTTGGGTTTTGGTTCGTTTTGTTTGTTTGGGGGTTTTTGTTTAGTTGTTTTYTKGKKTTTTTTTYYTTYTTTTTTCTGTGTTTGTTTTGTGGAAAGACTRTTTTTCATTGAGCATGATGCTGAATGATAATTTGTTGATAGCAGTAGGCACTATTTTCCTGCAGTGAGTTAAGCAACCMTGGTAAGCCCAAAGACCTTTACCTCTGTGGCCATAAAATATTCAGTGAGATTTTCCACTGAAGGAGGGAGAATCCAAGCACAGACATTTAGTCCCTTTAGTCCTCCCCATGCAGATTGTGGGATCTAGAGGAGCTAGACAGATCATAAGCTGATTGGGAAATGATGATTATAGATTTCCACTGAAAACACCCACTAAATATCTATTTATATATATATATGGTGTGTGTGTAATTTCTACCATCCTCAGCCTTCAGAGCTGTGGGAGTAGATTTACAGGAGGCACAAATGTGAAAACTTCCATGAAGCTGCCCAAGGCTCCCAAATTAATTATAAGGATGTAGACATCTATAGGCAAGAGTTAGAAAGTGTTATGTTAGCGAAGAGTCAAGGGTCAGCTGTGTCCTGGTGAGAGCAGRTGCTGCCCACCAGATAGGACAGCTTGAGTTGATTGGGAGTCTCATCTTTGGGCTGGACCAGAAAATGCACATGGGTACAATGGTTGCTAAAGAGAAAGAGGAGAAAGGACAAATCAGAGAGTGGAAATTGCATTCCAATGTTGTTAGCAAAACACAAATCTTTGTTCGTTGTGCTGTTTTTAAGACCAATAAGAAATAAACGATGACATTGGAGAACACRAAGGGAACCACTCCTGTGGCTTCAGTTTGGATTCTGTATCATGTTTATAATGTGTTGTAGTTTCCCACTCCATAACTCAGCTCATGTATTTCAAGATGTGACAGAGTTTACTATGCATAAATCCATTTGTAAAGCAGAAGTTTTCAGTTGTCTTCTTATCTGCTAAAATAACCTCAGGAGCAGAAGTGAGATGTCATTTTGTCTCAATATTGCATTTATGGCAATGCTGAGATGTGTTTCCCCCTAAAGTGGTCGCAGCTGTATCCTGCAATTAAAAGAATCATAAAAATKATTTCCAGAGATAAAAAGTTACCTCCATGGAACTGTTTGGGGACACCTTTTTGTACCTTTTGAGATCTTTGCAAATAATAAAAATGAGGATAGTGAAGCTTTCAATGACTTCATAATATTTATAGTTCCTTCATAGTGTTGGAARATTTTTATGATTCAGCCTTAAAATTACAGTGCTCAGATTTTCGCCTGTTCTAAAGTTATGATATAATGCCTTAATCAAAGGGTAAGTTACAAAAGAATTTAATAATAAATGTTCTTGTCATGGTGTACTCCTGCTTTAAAATGTGCAGCAGGAGTAATAGAAAAAGTGAAATGGATGAAGTCTCAAAGAATTTACATTTTCATTTTGATGAACAGAATTAATTTTATTTGATAGACCCAATTTAAAAAATATAAGGGTTTTGAGGAAATTGTATGCACTAACACAGCTTTGAAACTCTTTAGGCTGGAAGCAAATGGGAATAAATATGTTTTAACGAATTAAGAAGAGCGTGTTTAGCACATGTGGCAGAAGTCAGTTAAAAAATAATCTCATCATTATTCCAACACTACTTCCCTCCATTTCTCAAAACCTGTTAAAAATATTACAGACATTTCTTCCTGAAGTGTAGCAGTGGAAAGAATATCTTTCTTGCGTAAACATAGGAGGATAGAATGGGATAAAATGCAGATGTTCTGTTGAAATTTGAGCTCAAATTAATTTAGTTCATTTATGTAAACTTCTTTTTACTTGGTTTAGAAAAATGCAACATGATATATCAAAATTTATACATTGGAGTAAATTAAAAGCAGCAACATTTCAGTTAAAATCATTTCAATTTAAGCTAGAAGCTTTAACATATTTTCCTGATCAGTGCTCAACCAGTCTGCTTCTGAACCTTATCACAAAGTTCTTTTTCTGAAATGCTGGATTTGATTTTAGGGTTTTATTTGTTTGTTTTAAACACACTTGTATAATAATGTACTTGGAGCTCATAAAAATCTGATTTAAAGTATGCATTCTAATGGAGTGCCTTAATAATGAGCCATAAGTGTTTTAYATGAATATTTTAATGCAACATTCAGTTTCTCTACACTTCTACTGATTTTGCATTATAACTTGATTATATTTGGAAATAATACGTTTTATTTGAAAGCCTTCATGCTAGTTTTGCATCAGTTTGGCTCTAGAAGGTTTCAGTGTTCTAAACATTTGTATTCTGAATTATAACTCAGGTACTCTTAGGTCTCCARATGTAGAAACTACTGATAAAATGTGTGATTTCTCTGTTGAATGTGCATGTCTGAGTTCCCATTAGTCAGTTTACTTGAAGCTGTGTATTATCTCACTTGAGACAAATATTTGTCCTAAATATAAAGTAAGAAAATAGGTSTTTTAATTAGGATCTAGTTAAATAGCATAAATATATTATTAAACCATTCCTACCACTCACTGGAACAGTGCCAATTAATGCAATTTTTTCAAAATATCTATTAACTATTTAAATGGAGTATCAGTTCCACTCATGCTACCGTGGTTGAACAGCATTATAAACTGTTTTCCTATCTTGCCTTGCAATCCCTGGACCAGCCATCCAGGCCTGCTGCTATGGCTGTGTTTCTTGCTGCCTCATTTCATTTATTTTCCACAAATTGCAAGTTCTGCTTTGAGGTTGGGGCCTGCTTTTCTCGCCAAGTGCGTCACAAGTGATGTTTCCTTAGCAAAGAATAATGTCTGAGAACTGTATGCTTTGCTGCAGGGATGTAGGCAATGCCTTAGAAAGGATGAAAAGTTCRTTTGCACTCCAGAAAACCTGCTCAGAGAAGGTTACAAGAGAGGTTGTCTAAGCTTGGAATTAGAGAGAGGTTCCAGCCTAATATCAGGGCAGTTCTGTTCACAGAGAGGTGGTAGCTGGTGCTGGGGTTCAGTGGGTATATTTCCACAAAATTTATTTCAGGATGAAGCTACAGTTTGGAAAACCAAGGTGAATGGACTTTTATGTTATCTGTGACAGTCTTTTATCAAGGGACGGATAAGGTGAACTATTTTTTCTATGAKGGTAATGATATATAGAAATATTTTATCCAGTAAATCTCAGTCCATAGAACTTGGATTGCCAGCATGTTGAGTTGCTAGCAGAAAGATTTTGAAGGACAGATTTTTGGTCAAGTACAGACTGAAGTAAATTGGATTTCCACAGTATCTATATGGTCATAAATTGCCTCTCCAAATATGTTTGAAAGACTGGAATAATTCACAGCTCGTTTGAGCTCCAGTAAAGTCTCAGTGAGTCTCTTGATGCACTTGATTCTGGATAGTTGAATTGATTTCTCTGTTTGGCCTTGGGGCTTGCTGTACACAGAACAGTATGTGAAAGTTATTGTCCTCTCTACTAACCTTACTGCTGAAGACCTTACACCCTGCTTGCTTTTAGCTTTGCTACTCATTGTGTCTGCAGGAAAGCAAGAATGACAAGACCAAGTAAGTGATGGATATCTTCCCACACGAGAATATAATCTTTATGTGCTCCATGACTGTAGGCCACCAACAGATTGCCTTAAACAAGGACTGGTGCACTGAATACAAATGCTTTTGGCATCTGTACATACTGAAGCCTTTCTGCTCAGTCTGAAGGGGGGTRAATTTAACACCAAGCTGATTTTGTGGTGGATCTTTTTGTGCTGCTTTTACAATAGGGGTATCAGGGTGTGGGTGTATCTGTGTGGTGTGATGGCAGACRTGATAGGAAGTGTAAATAAGAAATTCTAATGAAGTTTTTCAGACAGTGGACCTCATCCACTTTTCTCTAATGTGCTTGGTATGTAACATGWTGCTCCATCATTATTATAGATCAATTCCTCCAAACATTTTTGTTTGGTTCTCATTATATATTCCTTCTAAGCTGTTTTCTAACAGGTTTGTAACATCTAAATTGTCAGTCATTCCATTAGTCATTAGAAGCTGCTTTCTAGTTTGTTGTGACACTCTAGCATATTGAGACAAATCATTTCTGCAAGAGGAAATTTAAACATCAATAAAGAAAATATCAATAAGACAATGTTATGATACCTTGTTAAAGAAATGTTTGTCCTCATCATTTTTTTATTTCGTATCTTCTTATTCATTTSATTTGGCTTAGAAATTGAGAAAAAGCTGTATGAAAGTGTCTGGTCTAGTTCAATTCACTTTCAGAAAGGGATCCTAGCTGCTCTAAACCTCCAATGACTGTAGGTAAAAGGAATTGTATGTCTCTCTCCCTCTTTTTCCCTCTCTTTTCCGTACCTTTGAAAGATGCCTTGAAAATTGCAAAGAGAAGCATACTTAACCATGTGTCAGATTGGGCAGGTTTTGTGTGCGATTGCTCTTAAATTCTGTTCAACATAAACTCCAAAGTCTTCCTTTAGAAGACAAAAAAATTTCCTGTGGATTACATCTGTTCACTGAAAGGCTGTGAAAAAGAGAAAGTGCTGGATTTTTTGCCAGTTGCATTTTTTCAATGGGGATAGCAGTAGCTGTGCAAGAGGCCATGAACTTGAAGATATTGCAGTCATTTGGAGACCAAAAATAATAGACTTAAAGCACATTTTAATTACAGGGTTTGGAGTAGGAAAATTTAGGTTTCACAAGCCAAGAGTCTTGAGATAACCTCAAGCAAAAAAATGGCTATACTCACTTCCTTAAAAAAAAAAAAAATCACTCATCCTGAACAGCATAGTACAGCTGCTTACCTGTAACAACATCTTTAAGACTTGGCAACAAAAAAAAGCCTCTGACTTGCCATTTTGGGGTTTGAGAGAATAGAAAGTATAGGATAGAGCTAAGTGGTAAAGTCCTCACGATCTGGAGGAGTCAATTAAAACTGAAAATAAAGCTTACACACTGTGTAAAAGTGTTTCATAGTAGAAGGCAGGTATTTCTGCTTTGAAAAACCTGCTTGAAAAAGAGAAAAAAAAATCTTACTTTGTAAGGACTCACAGTTTTATCCACAATCTCCTTCTATTTTCTCCAAACACTACAGTACACTTACTCAAGGGTGGGAGGGTGTTAATTAAAAATAATACAGCATCAGCTGAATGCTCCACAGAATTTGAAATGAAATGTCTGCAGAGATTATTTGCTATCATGCTTGCTATAAAGGTATTTGGCTCTTGAATGGGATCTTCTAATAATTTGAGATATGTCACTGCCCTCTCTTGGTGAGAGTTAAAACTGGCCTTTTTTTCACAAACCTTAACTAAAGAGCAAAAAGGATTTTTCCTTTGTTGTGATTGGTTTTTTGCCAGGAAATCATAGCAGGTTGGATATTGTGGATCAATAATTAGCCATGAAGTTGTGATGGCTGTACTATTTATTTCAGCTTGTTTGTGGGTGAGCTTACTGGTTTATTCTATGATGTGTGGTCATGTGTGTTTAGGAACATTTATTTAAGTATTCAGCCTTATAAAAACATCTTGACAGTATATTATTTTCCATAATTACATATGAATATTTAAAAATATTTGTTACAGATTTTTAAACAAAGTCTGTGTCTTGTGAGCAGTGACAAAGCTAATGACATTTTAACTTCTTGGTGGAATAACTGCCTAGTCACTATTTTATTAAAACTTGTCAGTTTTAGGCAGCCAGTTCAGGGGCATGTGTTAACAAATAATCTTCATCTAACACATACAGAGAGGAGGTACTGCCCTTGAAGGCAGTTCCAAACAGCAGAAGATATCTGGGGATATTTGTTAGCTAATTTCAACTGTTTTCTTTCAAAGCTCATGAAAACTTTGCTCCTCCAAAACTCTCTGAAAAGAAGATCTATATTTGCAAGCTCCCTGAGTTACCCCTGAGTTGATCCCTGATACTTGGGAGAGCTGAGAAGTCATACATGGAGTCATAAACCGTGACTGAWTTTTAAATCATGTGCTATTATGAACAGTTTTGTGAAACGCCTCACAAAAACATGAGGTTTGATTTCCATGACATGATTAAATCTGATTAAGTTAAATCAGAGAGTGTAGTAAAACTTCAGTCAATCCTGTGTTTTGCTTCAAAGTAATCAAACAAATTCTTCAATGATAGCATTATTGGTTCAGGAAGGCTGGGAGTTTATACTGCAGGCRGGACTATAATTTAGAAATGACACATATTTTGTATGTATAACTTGATACTCCCAAAGGGATCTTTTTGATGAGTTATGTTTCGCTGTGTATTTCAGGATGTCTATATTATGGCAATATTTAGAAAGGAGTGAATGGCAAAAAATAAACYAGTAAGTCTTGTCTTTTGACAACATGTTTCTTTAAGCTAAAGAAATGAAAGAAAGCAGAAATGTGGTACACGTCCAGAGCCACACAAGCAGTTCAGCATCTGTTGTCTTTTCAAAGCACAGAGATGATTCTTTGTACTGAGAAATACTTAAAGCACAAATGGCTGTTATTGGTAKAATTACAAATGTAATAATCCATGTTAGATGTTTTTATAGAGAGCAATGACTTTTKCTGCACCAAATACAAATTTGGCAAGTGCCCCTAGGTTGAAATGATGAAGGAGTAGATATGTCAGTGGTTAAAAGTTTGAACTATGCCAAGAGCACTGCAACTTGAAAGAAAAAGTCTGAAAGGGAGGTAAATTGTGATGATAGGGAAGGAGAGCTTCCCAATGCTCACAAAGGGAAGGGATCTGCACATTTGCTGCCTGAAGTCACTATCACCCTCCAAGAAGCTCTTTGTTGCTATGCAGGATGTCTTCCAAGAAAAGATTGCTTTTTCCTTTCCTGTCTAGCATTCAGTAGGCAGCACCATGACCTGAGTTTTCACTCAATGGTTTTTAGAAACTCTGCAGTTCATCCAGCCTTGTTTGCTGTCCTGCTTGTGATCTKCATCCATCAGTGGTCCTCTCTGAGAAATGTATGGGGAATGCTTGGACTTTTCTGGCACATGGCAGCATCAGCAGGTCTGACTTTATAATAAACCAAGGTCGTTCTCTGTGTGAGTTCTCTTGGCTTCCCAGCAGTTTAGCCAATCAATCTGTAAGGAGCCTCTGCAAATGTCACCTTGCAAACTGACTATGTACTTTGGCATGAAAATTAGAAGGAGCAAAAACAGTTCAAGAACCAGGTTGAGACAGAGTTATTAAATTTTTTGCCTGTATCTTTACTGAAARGGGAAACAATCATATCTCTTTCAAAATAGCAAAAAAGAGGAATCATGACACATTTTAAAAATGCAATGTATTTGATGCAGCAATCTTGGTACACAGTTGCTGTGAAGTGCCTCGGGGCTGCCGCACAGTTCCCTGCCTTCTTTCTTGTGTAGCTATTATTTCAAGTCAGTCTTGTGGGACACGTCCCATCCCTACTGCATTTTTGAAGGAGATAGCCTCACAGCTGGCTGCAATTCTCTACAGACAATTTCTGTATTAGTAGAAAGGCCAGGTTTTAAGTTAAAAGTCCAAACCTGGGTGGCATTTCTCCATGTCTCCATTTCTCTTTGTGTGGGATTTGACTAGTCTGAGCAGTTACCTCTTGGAGGCTGACAGCAGCTGCAAACTAGAGACATGAGTGTGGGGCAAGCACMCAGGAGCTCAAAGTGAGTGGTAGGAAGAAGCCCTTCAATAATGTTGTGGAATAACAATACATATCTTCCTCTTCATTTTTAGTTTCTATCTCCAGTGATAGAACAGTAATGATGATCATTTTCATGTATTGTGTTCATTTTCATGTATCGTTGACAATGTGGGAAAAGAAGAATTTTTAGTAAAAAAGCATTGTTTTGAGAGAAGTATGGGCAGGGAGTGAATATGGCTACTTCCTGTACTGGCTTTCTGTGTTGTCTGCCCTTTGTTTTTGCTGTCCGAATGTTCCAAGTTCACGCAGTCAGTGTGAAATGCCAAAAGCTGCATGCAGATATCTGCTCTGCTCCTCCTTACAGTTAGAAGCTMACTGTCCAGTTTCATCCATTGACTTCCTAAGAAGTTGGAAAACTAATTGGAAAGAAAAATTTATTTGTAACTTTTTGCCACTGCCCTCAGATTTCTCCCTGCAATTCAACAAATGAAAAGAATTCCCAGCATAGTGCCTGCTTGTAATTTTTAACTATGTGTATATGTTATTTATGTAGGAGTAGCTGTCATGCCTTTAAATTGTACCCTTCTTTTAAAGCACAGAGCACTAGGAAAACCTGGAGTAGCTGAGAAAGCTTTTTGGCTGAGCTCAGCTTTGAGTTCAGAGCGAAGCTCGTTAATATATATGTGCATACACATAGATACCTATAGGTGCATGCGCACATAGCTGCTGGCCTAAAGTTTTCCTCTAAAGCCTTGGACCACAGAGCTCTCTGTAGGARAATAGATTAACTGGCCTCAAATACATGATGTTCAGATATCCCRAATTCCCCAAAGGTGAGATGGACTTCTTACTCCAGTTCTTTCTGTGTATTTCTAAAGCTCTAGAGCTTTTCCTTCCTGAAGATCCTACACCTTTTGTAAATCTCTGTTTTATAGGGTGCCTAAGATCCTAAAAGGGATTGCTTGCTTCAGGTCTGCAAAAGACTCATGGGTTGCTTGTGGACAGTAGCACATATTATTGGCCTTTCTTAGTTTTTATTCCTATCCTTGTCATTGAGCCCTCTTYGAATGGAAAGTCACCCCAGCTCCTTTCTTCCCAAGTGCCCATGGTAAAGGCAGAGCATCGCCATCAACAGTATTTATAGCAATAATGAATCCATTATGCTGAGACAGTCGTAGGAAATTGTGCCTGTGGTTTAACTTCTGAGATTAATGGCTTCACAGGGAGCCATTTTACCTCTAGGTTCCTCTTTTCTTCTTAACCTCCAGCACGTTTGTCCTTACATTCTTAACTCTTAATATTCTTGTCATCAGTTTTTTTCTTCTGTTCGTCCCTCCCTAACATGATGATAGATAGACTCTGGGAAGCTATCAAACTGTATTTTCTTCTTCATCTGATAAATGAATGAATCACTCACCAGATTTTATCACTCTAATGTAAGTGTTTAATGAACCAAGTGACTTCGATGGGAAATGAGAAGAGGGTCACTTCCCTTTTATTTTTTGTTTTAGGCTTTGATGGAGCAGTTAATTAGAAATACCACGAGTCCTTACAACAGATTTATGAGGAGGAGATGATTCTGTTTTATGCTCTTAGGTCATGGTCTGGTCCCTGATCATGACTGGGTATCACTTATTATTTTAATTTCAATCTTGCTTTGTATTTGGTATTTTTCAGCCATGTAGTACTTCTTAATCTTTACACTTCAAACTTTATTCCTGATGTTTAAGCACTAGTGGATTTGTTAGACTGCATGCTTTATSTGTAGCATATTGGATTGATTTTTCTATTGGCTTGAGTTATTCTATGTATAGATTYTTTTCACTGTAAACTGTATCTTCATGTAAGCTAGGAAGAATTCTTCACACACACAAATACATATATGCATACATATATATATATTATATATATACTTTTTGCTGAAATGCCTAATTTCATTTTTTTTAATTCCAACAAGACTAAGTTATCTGCAGAAAATTCAGAAAAGCTGCTTGAAGCCTTTATATATTTTAGAATATAAATATATATATATATGCACGTGCCCTTTTAGGCATAAGTTTTCATGGATGGCTCTTTATGGTACTTTTGAAATGGTCTGGTGGATTTGACACTAAATAATAAAGCCCACACAAAGTTCCCATTCTTTATTGTTGTAGGATATTTATCTAACATCTTTTATTATCAAAAACCCAAAAGTTAATCATTAAAATTTAAGATTGTAAGATAAAGCRGTGGACTAAAAAAGCAATTTTTAAGTGTGTAATGTGAATAAATACGTATATGTTAATTTTATTTATATGATTGTTCCTCAGAGAGGGAAATATATTTCCAAACTAAATTATACTTGATGAAAGCCCCAGAAGCATGGAAAGTTCTTTTTCCTTAGTAGGGGTTAGATATCTAAATTTATAAAGTTATTGGCAGCTAAGAGTCTTAAGCATATCAGAAGATCAAAGTGCTTAGATTTATATGGACAATTAAAGACTTAAGTTTCTATATTTAGGTGCAGAAGTAATAACATCTGAGACATTTTTACAACTTACAGGTATTTATTCCATTTAAGAAAATCTTCTGAAATGTATGCTCAGTTAAGCTCCAAGGATGGTTTATCCATGTGAATTTTAAGCACTTATATATTAATTTGTGATTTTTTTAGTTATTTTGGTTTTGTTTGGATTTGAAAAAAAAAGTACCTGCTTTAAAGAAAATGTGGTTTTTTGGTAGCAACACAATTTCCTGTGAAACTAAGTGTCTGACTGACTGTCATCTGGCATCTTTAGATGCCTCACCAGATGAAAGCTGGTGTAGTATGTTGGAAAAACGAATGGAAAGCTGCAGCCCTGTCTTAAAAGTCACACAGAGTGGGTTGTAGTCCTTGAGGTAATAATTAACTTTGCTCTCTCCTTGCCTCTTTCCTTCAGTGAAGACCCATGGTGTGCAGAGATCAGGGTCAGTGCTGTCCTAGAAAGCTTTCAGCTCCTTCCTGCTGCTTCGGGCATCGTGCCGTTCTTTGCACAACTCTTCACAATATAAGGGCCTGGGCTCAACAAATTGATTTGAACCATTCCCACTGCACCTGTCTGAAGTGGTCTCAGAGCTGCCCCTCCTGACTCCTGTTCCTCCCCACACTTAATCAGGCAAGGGGGCAAAAGGACAGGGCCAGTGAATGGCTGTCAGTCCCTCACAAGTGCCAGTGTGAGCCCTCTCGTCTCCTCCCCATCTGTTCCTTGGTCTGCAGGAGCTGTGCRCCAAGATTTGAAATTTCAGTGAAATAGCTTTAAAAAATCCTTGTTTTCAGACAGAAGTGTGGTTGTTAGGGGTGCAGTGTGCTTCCTTTTCTCCTTTCAATTACAATTCCAATAACTCTAGACGCCGTGTTGAAATAAATGAGTGAACATTGTAAAAATTACTGCCCACCTACTGTTCCTTGGTGAACGGAGCCTACGTGAATACAGGTGAGCATCTAAGACTGAGGGATGGCAGGTAAATACATGCCTTCCTTTTCTAACTTCTCTCTCTAAAAATGCTGCTRCAAAACTTCATGCCTCTGAAAGTAGATTTTTGAAGGTCTCAAGACAATCTGGGGGAAACTTTRTAACTTCTGTTCAAATTGTGCGTCATCTGCAGCTCATGAGGATGATGTTTGCTAGCAGCTCACCACAATGGTGAGCTGTGCTCTGTCAATGAGTAATTGTGCCATTATAAAGCAAAGCCCAGAATACCTTCCTGAATTTCACAGCCTACTTAACAGCAAAAATCATTTGAACTGCTCTAATTATCAGATGAATTCCTCACTCCTGTAGGTGCTGTGAAGAGAGAATCCGTGAGCTCACTGCTGGACTGGCTCTGTCTTTTGGAGCAGCAGCTTGATTGCACTTCCTTTCTCAAGGGCCATAGTCAGACTGTCATTATTGATTTGCATTAAAGAAGCATTGTGCTTACCAGAGATTCCCAGCATGATCTGTGAACATATCATAGCTTCTAATCAATCCTATTCTTGTCCTTCTGCTGTGCTTCAATTTCTGTGCAGCTTAACACCTCAATAGAAATTGGGGTTTTTTTTTCTTATTCTTGTTAAGGAACTGAGATGATTGCCTGAAATTATCTTGCCTGATAATTAGCTGTTACCTGTTAAGTCTGTTGTACATTTGGTAAAACCTTGGATGACTGGCAGTGGCCATCTATACAACTAAGGCGTTCATGGGTTAAAGACAGGCCAACACAACTGCTGTATATGRAGAGAAAACTGGAGAAATTGTCAGTCCTACAGTAGTAAGTGTGTCTGTATCTGCACAGCTGTACTAGAGGTGAGGAGGCACCAGATGGTGTAAGCAACATCCTCAGCATCAATTCAGGTAGTACAGCAGCCTGGAAAGGAGACATTTCCTTTTTGTACTTTGATTCAAAATTTGGAGCTTGGAAATTCCTTAGGTGTAGTGTAGATTTCATGTTTCCCGTATATCATCTTCATTGATATATGCAACCAATTTGTATCCTGTCTCTTCATATTTCTTAGCCTTAGTGTTTATAGCTGTTGATATTTATTTTCCATAAGAATATACTTTTATGTATTTTTATTCTGAGTGGAGAAAGAAATTGCCTCTATTTTAGTGTAATGCATCATTGTTAAATCCTAACATCCTCTCTTTTTAACATCCYTTATTCTAACTTTGTTTCTCCAACTGCTATTCTGTCACCAAACACAGAACTGCTTTTAAAGGCATAATTTGCATCTCATTACCGTTGGGGCTCTGTTGTGTAATTACTGAGACAGCAAGAAATGGGCTCCTAAACAGGTAACTCTGAACAGATGGGCGTAATGAGGTAAAAGGAGGAGCTTGACCTGGACCGTGACACTCATTGTTCCCCATGAGGTGTGTAGCTTCCTCAGGAAAGTGGCCTCCTGAAGTTCCTTTTGATTTCATCTCTACAGAATGTTAGTAGTTGTATTAGGCTAAGGTGATTTACTGTCTTGTCCCTTCTTGAAGTACAGCCCATCCACCCCCAGCAGCAGCAACGGGAAATACCATGGATTAGAGGAACCTCTGGTTTGAAGTTGCACAGACACTCTCAGTTGAAAAAATCTRCACATTTTATACAGTCAAGCATGCTTTATTGGGCATTTTCAGTTTAATTTTTAACACACATAGTACTTGGATATTGGATATATTCCAATTCTAAAATATATCCAATATTTAGTATTGGATATATTCCAAWACTAAAATTTAAAGTTTCTGCCTGCAAATTTACTACCTTGGRCATTTGCATTAGAAGACAGAGAGGTATAATCTAGAAATTACAAAGTGGGTTTAATGCAATTCAAGTATTATAGAGTGGTGCTACTTTTGGGTAGGAAAGTTTCATTTATATTTTKTAAAATAAGACAAATTATATTTCATTTMTATTTTGTAAAATAAGAAAARTTATATAAATCTAAACCATTTTATTGGGTTCTAAATTTTCTATTAGTCTTATTCACACTAACATAATAGCTCATTTTTTACCAAGAGGAACCACTCCAAAGTTAGTTTCTTTTCTGCTTTCKGGGATGGAGATGTTATCATCGTGTTTACAGTATAGTCTTGTAGACAAATATAAACTCTTTCTGAACTAAAAAACATCTGAGTGCAGTGAAACCCAAACTACATAAACTCCATTCTTAGGGAATGTCCTGGAGAAGGCATGAGCTAAGCAGTTGTTGTACTTTACATATTTAGAGAATTGACAAAACCATATAAAAGGACTGACAATTAAGTCCTCTGTATCTCCAAGGGATGGCACTTAAATGTTAGAGCATCCTTTAATTTCATTGGGTGTAATACATATAATGAAAATGTTCCAGTGGGTTTCTAGCAGAGGCAAATAACTGGACACACTGTTTATAAAATTCRTGTAACAATAAATGGTAAGCCTGCCCCATAGAAGTGAACCAGGAATATAAATTGAATGTGCTTCCTTGCATAATTTGGGTCACCCAGTAGAGTCGCAGTTTTGACTGCAGCTCACAGATTTTAGGTCTAGGTTTCATATCTAGCTGTTCATTTTTATGTTGCTGCTCACAATTCAAAACCTCATTGTCCGAAGATAGTACTAAGTCCTTTTGAGGGAAAAAAAAAAATGCAACTTCATGAAAGTTTTGCTGTATTCTACTTATCTTGTAGAAATTGTCTGCTGTGCAGTCTTTTTTCTCCAGTTAAAAGCCTGAACTCAAATCTTCTCCTTCCTTTGATTCTGAAAAGCCTTTTAGTAAAATTTTAACTGTCTGTTTGAATCCACAAGTGAAATTTTGACCTCAATGAAGTTGTTCCCACAGGATACCATTTTTCCAGGTGGTATTTTTCCAGAAGTAATTTCTGACTTTTTGACTTTTTCTTTATATGTAGAGTTGGACTAATCTRGTAGTACCAATTTTTTCCTAAGAAAAGAAACCTTTCCAATTTATTAAGCTTCTGTCTGGATATGCAAGAGCWGTAGGCATGGGAAGGGAAGCACTATTTAGGAAAAATAAATGGAGTTGTATTAATGGGAGGAGGGAAAGCATGAGCATTTGCACATACTGTTTTAGTATTTTGCAGTTTAATATTATTATCACAGAAAGGTAGTGAGAGTATTTAATAACAAATAAGARAAGACTAATTTTGACAGCAGCAAAATATCTGAAAAATAGATTGTACAAGAAGGTGTTGAGGGGGTCCTCTAGTCCAGTATACTTTGGTCAAGACTGATAGGGAATGCCAAAGAACAGAAAAACGTTTTAGTCCCTCTATAAACCGTCAGGCCTTCCAGAAGAGCAGGTTTTAAAGGCTTCTTAGAATAAGATAGTACCTTTGTGTTTAACAAACCTGGATTAATAGATTTTTTTCTTTATGCTTTTTGAAGTCTTTAAAGGTTTGATGTTAATGCAAATCCGGGACACCACCCTGACCTCCTTTTTTGTGTCCTGTTACAGTTAGAATAGTTTTTACATTATTTCACATTTATCAACATTGAACATCACCTGCTATTGTACCACAGTTCCTCAGTACTGAGAAATCTGTCTGTGTTCCTTGTTGTCCATTTTCATGTTTACTCAATTGAATTATTTAGCACAATACACAAACTTTGCCACTCTGCTCTTCATCAGCTTTCCTTGACACTGTATGAATATGTCAAAAAGCAGAGCCCAGATTAGTGCAGGTACCAGGATATTATTAATATCCTGCTAATATGAAACTGTTGCTTTCTTCTTATCATTTTTGTCCTTTAACACTGGTTATCTACAAAAGAATTTTCCCTTACATACCATGACACCTTCTGCTGTTCGTGACTTTAATGTGGAAGAAGCATGTTGTTTTCCTCCCTGTAATTATGTATTTAACAGCACAGCTGATAATTCTGTTTGACCTCACCCAGTTTCCTGAAGGTTGTGGATTTTCAATCCATGAACAGTGCATGTTTTTTACCCCAACTCTTGGAAGGAAGAAAGGAAACCTTAACCATAAATCCTGAGCACTCAATACTCAGTCATTTGCAAAGCTGGAGTTGTCATATCAAATGAAGATTTTTGGAAATACTGCTTGAGTTACCTACAGAATTTCAGTTTTCCACTTTTTAAATCCAGAACTTTGCCTGGAACATGAGTTCTGCAATATAGCACTTTCTATGTGTGCTTAAGTATCTTCAGCTTCCTAATTTTTATGTTAAATTGAGTGCCTTACAATAAAAATATTTTAAATAAGAAGTAGCGTGCATTCCAATTGTGCAAAGGCTCTGAATTCATAAAATATTAATGAAGGTTTTGATTAATATTTTCACATAAAACTCAAGGAGACAAAGTAAAGCCTTTTTTAGTAGCTCCCCCACCCATGTTTCTGCATTTTAATGAAAAGTTTTTTAATATTTAAAATACATTTAAAGCCTCAAGTGTATAGGAAAGCTATGTAGCTAAAAAAAATAGGGAATTTTATTAGGCAGAGCTATTTGAAAAAAAAGGATGAATGTCAGCTTATTAAAGCCAATTACAAACTCTGCAACTTGCAACATAATTGAAGGTTTTAAAATGCATTTTGCAACGGTATCCTGTACCAAAAGGAACAAAGTCAGCAGCCAAATTATTTTCTTATACTTAGACATTGCAGACAAATCACTGCTGATTTATTCACAAATACTTTATTTAATAGTATATCTTTTGTTAAATATTGTAACATGACATTTGTGGGCTAGTGATGTGCCATGGGACTATAATAAATCAAGTAATGTGTTCCTGTTAACTGAATGAAATGTTTCAATACAGAAGCCTCATTCATGTAGACGTTTGATTTGAATATCGTGCTGTATAAAAAGGAACTATGCCTAATACAGTTTAGATTTGGGAATTTTCTAATGGATTAAATCCTAGGAGGAGAAGTGCACAGCCAGAACAGATTTGACACTTAGTGAGAAAAGTCCCTGGAAACAAGCAGCCAGGTAGAAAAAACCCAAAGAATACTTTTTCTTCCTGCTCAGTTCATCCAGGCACAGAATGCTCCAAACTCCCTTGACTTGTATTTAAAGTAGATGTGTCTACTTTTAACAGCCTGAAGCCAACCCCCTTCATTCAGGAAGGTCACACAGAGTTTTAAAATAAAACACATCTTGTTGCAGTCTGGTGGTGAATTGTAGTTTGCTTAGCAGGGGAATATGATTATTTGATACAACCATACAAGCCCAAAGTCCGTCTTTAAAGTTGGGATAGCTGCAATTACCTTTACCTTACAAAACTGGTCAGCTCTGGTGGTCTTTGAGTTCCTTCTTCAGTTGTTTCTTCTTTACCTCCATCAATACTTAGGCAGGGAATAATCATTCTATCCCTTTCTCTTTCTCCTGGTTACTGACAACTTGGCCTCTTCCTTTTCCCCAATTCCTGGATGTGAGTTCTACCTAATTGACATGGGTAGAAGGGAGGTAGGAGAAATTTGTCTCTGTGGATACCATATTCCCAAGTTCACTTGACCTCTGCACTGTGTCTTGCTTGTTCCACACTTATTCTAGATAAAATTAGAACTACAAATCTGTGGACACTGAGTTTTTCAGGGTTCTTTTACAGGTCAAAAAGCTCAATGTTTTGTCCTCTGGATGGAAAGTGATTGACTTGTTTTACTTGGTAAGAACTGATCTAATGAGGCATTGATTTCAGTTGATTTTGTCTCTTCATGAAACTTCTATGAAAATCAGACCTTGATTGTGGACATTTGAGTAAGAGGAAATGCACCTCAAAATGTGTGGCCTTGTTTAAGCACAGGTCTTTGACTTGCTCATGTTCATCAAATATGTATTAACATATCTATATGTGTATGTGCATGGATATGTGCATTCAGGTAAGATTCCATTACAATTATTTTGAGATGCTGAGAGAGGGCTTGCCCCTAGTTGTTAATTTTAATGCTTCGTTGTAATGTACCATATTGGAAGTGCTCAAGTATGATGAGAAGTGGGTGTGTGAGTGTAATTCCTTTTACATAGCCTCATGGATTTGTTTATCCTTATTTATTCCAGTGGCTGAAATCAGTGAAACTACTCACATAAATAATAAGTGTAATATTTGGCTGCAGGATTTAGCAACATATTTATGAGTGGCTGAGGTCAAATGCTTTAACCCACAGCCTTCAAAATGTGACATTGCTGCAAGATGGAATATAGTTATCAACTGTATCACTTTTCTTTCTCAAAGAGCTTCATACCTCTGTAATTATATCTGATAAGTTGCAAAATTTGACATTCCACAAGCCTAATTTCTTTCYATATGGTCTTATCTTCCCTTGCTTTCCCTCATTGATGCACCCACGTTTGTGGTCAGCAATGATTTTCCCACCAGCAATAATAACAGAATTTACTTCTCAGCACTGATAATCACTGGTGAACTGTCTGAAAAGAACTGTGCAACACTGTACTAATAAGTTATTTAGAAGATAATCTCTCTGCTTTGCTGATTTCTCCAGTCTGTGTACAGCACAGCTGTAGTAAAGGCAGAGGGAAAGAGAGCATCAGCTATCTGGCAAAAGCTCTTAAGCTCTACCATATGCATACTTCACTGCTACCACCCCCAGACAAGGATTGCTGGCAGCAGCGTAGCAGTGGCTAGGTGAGAGTCTGAGGAATGCAGTAGGTAGTAGGAATGTAGTAGGAATGCAGCTATAGCTCTGTTCATAAGCCTTGGACTGACTTCTAAACCCAGGTAATACAAACTGAAAAAGCCCAGGTGCCTGGCAGCTGTGCTAGAATAGGATTAAGGAAGATCCTCCTTGGCAAGAAAGGGGTGTTAGCACCCCTCAGCACCTGAGAAGTGTGGCAATCCAAGCTTTGTAATGCTGCAGCCAAGGCTGCCTGCTAGCTCTTCAGGTTATTGGGAGGTTAAAAGCAGTGGGGTRGTCCCATTCTTTCGCAGCATTTTTGATGGTTCTCATCCATTTCTGGCACGGTGGAGTGGAGCAGCCTCCCCTGCCTCTTAAAGCTTTTGCTGTGATTTCTTCCTTGTCTTAAGGCATTCTGGTGTTTTGCAGGCTAATTCATTGTTTTGTGTTGAGATCAAACTGCTATCTAAATTCCCTTTACTTTTTTTCTTCTAATTGCATGTCTGATTCTTTACTTCTACGGTATCTTTGCCTGTATTCACTGTGGTCTGAATTATTTTAAGTTTAATTTTGACTTATCTATTTTTTTTTTTTTTTGGTAAAGGAGACTCTCTGTGCTGCATGGCATTTATGGCAAATCAGGAAATTGCAGTGTATCTGTCTCCATAAAAGTTAAAAGTGTTGGGTTTATAGCCTCTTTTTGGAGTGTTGTTAAATATCTTATGTTGCCTGTTTACTGTAAATGCACTTTTATTTGTCTGACTGTAGATGAAGAATTGTATAYATTTTCCTTAAATAGTTTTGGATGAAAATGCTTCACTGTAAGACAGAACTGCAATTGTGTAACAGCCAGTTTTGTCTTAGTTTTATTGGTACTATAAATTTAAAATCTGTCCTTTCAGCTTGGGGAATTTTCTCCTACAGACTTCACAAACTTCTACACTGATGAAATAGGAGGCAGCCTGAGTCCAAGAGATACATTTGAGAATTTTCCTTGTGCATAGGGTTTTTTATTAGAGACAGAATATCAGCAATGAGCTTTTCTTCCAGCCTACGCTTAAATCCCAGCTCAGGCCCTATTGCAGAAATTACAACCATTTGGTGGGTGTCTAGGAGCTTGTGCAGAAGAGGTTGATGCTCTCCACCCACCTAAAACAGGAGAAATAAATCTTTTTTCTTAGAATATTACTGCCTTATCTTTTTGTGGACAACTGGTTCCAGGAAGGGTGTTAGACACAAAAGCTGTCTCCTCATTTGAGTGAGCCTAATGCACAGATGTACTGTGAGACAAACTTGTACCCACTCTAGCAAAGATCTGGAGATGAGATTTTTCACTCCTACCTGTAACCCCCTTGCTGTGTTTAGGTCATTCTTCTACATATTGTTCACAAAATTGTCTACTCCTACTTGCAAAAAAAGAGAAAGAAGTCTTGCTSGTATGCTGAAGCAATCTGTGTTCAGAAGTAAAGTGCAAAAATCAGTCAAATAGTAGCTCAACAAAGTAAAAGCCAATGTAATTCAGAGTTAGTGGACAGTGCTGTGTAAAGCATGGTAACACAAATGTAGTGATGGAAGTTGTACTTTTAACTCTCTCTAGACAGTAGCATTTGAGGGCTGACCCTCTCATTTTCTGGTGCAGTTTGTGGTTTGTTCCTGTATCCCCCACAAGAGCTCAGAACTGCCTGGCATTATTCAGATCAGGAGAGCTCCTGGCCTCTTAGGTTGATTTGAAATGCCTGCCAGAAGAAACACAAGCAAACAGCCAAACTAATGACCAAGTTGCCTGTCATCACATTTTTAGTGTTATAAGGCTGTTTGATTAGGTCATTTATTGGGAAATGCCAGGTTGTCTGCCTCTGGCTAAAACTACAGGTCTACTTTTCTGAAGACAGGGCTGTGTCACCTTGAGAGAAAGGTTGGGAGTAGAAAGGTCAGTGTTGACTTAAGAGAAAAAGATAAATCAATGGGGTGAACTGAAAAATTGTGTGCACTTAGAGAAAATAAGCAAACTAACTTTGAGAGGAGGGACAAAAGGAGATAGCAGTGCTGAAGCTTAGTCTGTCATATATATATATATATATATGGTGTTAGATATCTACTTCAGTCTCTTCTCAGAAATCAAATTAAATATGTAAGAATATACATTTCACTATCTGCAGTCAAACTAAGTAATATTTGACTTCATGCTATTTTTTTGGATAAGGAAAGAGATGCCCCTATAAAAGTAATAATGCCTAGAGTCTCTATTAGCCAATCCCATACCCATCTACAAACATAGACAGTCCATTCCTTGTAAAGGTAACAGAAGTATAAACCTCAGCACTGTCAGTTAAAATGTATCTGTATTTCTTTTCTTGATGTTTTGTGTCATGATTTTGGGCTCCACTTCCTTACATGATGATCAAATAGCATTTTGTTGGTAAAATGTATGATATAAACCAAGGATTTTTTTCCCTTTATTTTTTTCTTCCTTCTGAGTTATACTTATCAGAGAATGCAATAACTGAATTGCCTGATAACCTGGCAGAGCAGGCAAGGTATATAATTTTTTTCATTCACTGGAAAATTTAGTAAGATAAGAGGTTTTCTAAAGTGTATCTTAGATCAACAAATATTTTTTTAAAGTCTTTTTAGTAGCATTGAGGTTTTCATTTTTATTTCCAAGTTAGTTGATGCTGAAACATTACTGTCAARGGAACTTGCATTTTGGAAGCATCAAGGGCATCTTTATCTGTGTTCTGTAAGACTTTTGTCATAGAAAATGTGAATGTTGCTTGTGGTATATTTTCTGGCTCTATTCCTTATGATTAAAAAACAGGTGTCTTGGCTCATAAAAATATTCTGAGACAATATCAGGAATAACAAATAAGAGAGATCTGAAAGCTTGCAAATTGTGACTATCAAATATATGTTGTGTGTGCCTATGGTCTACATTTACACAGAAGTCCACAAATGTCATATGTTCTGCTTGTTAAGACTGCATTATAGCAAGTCCTTTAAGAAATAAAAATTCATTTAATGAATAATARACATAGAAGGAACAAAATAGCTTTTCAGGTTTTACATCCCTTATGTTTTTGCATAGCCATGGCTTGTGGAAGTTCTAGCTACATCCTCCTTCATAAGATACCCGTGTTCCTATACGTTTTTAAAAGCTATTAACATCTTCCCTGTCAGAGAGASTGTGGCTCATAAATCCCTATTCCAAGTTCTGCAATCCCATGAATGCCTATGTAAAAGCAGTCTACTGGAGAGAAGTGCAGCAAACTGGAGGAAAGAAGTGCTACTTATTTCTGGAGTGAAGGGAAGGAGTTTTTCCCCTCAGCTTTTTCAGTGAAAGGAAGGTGAGGTAACTCAACATTAACAGTGAAATGAAAGAATAGTTTGGTTTGGGTTTTTTTAATTTATTTAAAACTAGTTTTGGGCTTCTGAGCTTCATTTAGCAGTCAGTGAGGTAGACAACTAATATTGGATTATATGTTTCATTTTTTATAGTTTCTGAAGGCACAGGGCTGTTTATGGGGGGTTTGAGTTTCAAGTATGGATGTGGGAAGTAATTGTGTACAGGATCTGATTCAGACAAACATTTAAGGCCAAGTTTAAATTCATCCTTATGAAAAATGATAGTAGAACAACAGAACTTGTTTAGAGGTTTAAAATGTGTTGAAGTTTAAATAGATTAATCAGGCTTGTGTGGTATCTGCTATCCTGCATAAAGATAGTTCCCTAAATAAGATTGGTAGATGAGGCTTGAACATCAGTGATGTTCTGGAAGTGCACTGTGATGGGGCACGTGGATCTTTTGGTTTTGTAGGATAAGAACTGCTGTGTGAAGTCAGACTAAAAACCACCCCAGCTCTATAGCCTGTGTCTGACCAYGTGGTTACTGACCTCTGCAGTATTTGGTGGCAAGGAAAAAGTAGCAATGTCTACCTGGGCTCCAGCCTTGTACTCTGTAGATATTTCAAGCAGCAGTATGAGGCTGGCATATGCTTCTTTACCTGTCTTGATGTTGGCAAATGACCTTGTAAATACTAAAGTATTTGTGAAAATATGAAAAAGACATTTTTCTGGTAGGTACTGGTTGTCCATTTTTAATATTATTGGTATGGTACAAGTTGACCCTTTTCCATCCAAAGCCAACTAATGTATTCTTTTGTTTTTAATTATGGCAATTGACTTTGGAGTTCAGATAAATGTTGTTACTGCTGTGATTACTAGGTTATCATGTTCTAATTATCCCAGTCTGAAAAGCACTTGAGTCTTTTGACACTGCCTTATTTTGAAGTGGAGGCTAAAATTCCAGCGACATCCGTGGCATTTTGGTAGATAGGAGCCAAGCCCAGCTGTGTCCTTTTATTATGCTACTGAATAATATCCATTACTTTCTGCACGGGTGGAGAGATTATGTCTAGCAGACAGCTGGAAATAATTCAGGCAAGACTAGGGGATATAAAAAATTAATAGAGTTATAGCCCCAAAGAGGGCATCAATAATACTGGCAGGGTAGAAAAGAATTTGGGGTAAACAAAACAAAACTAAGCCAAACAAGACTGTACTAAGTAAGTTAAATAATTCACCAATTAAAGTTATGCCTCAAATGCAGAGGTTTGGAGTAATTGTTAGCACAGATGCTTCTAAGTTTTATATTGAGATCAGTTCTAGGTAATTGAAAGTTATATCACAGGATGCATATATAACACAAAAGATGCATTGTTTTGTTAAAGACTTTATTACAAAACTATTTGAAAAACATTAGAAAACATTATCAAAAGAGTCTCACAACAGGTGTGTTACACTCTGGATGAATCTGTTTGTTAGTCAACTGAAAAACTGTAAAACAGTGTTAATGAGGTCAGAAGAAAATGAAAACAAAATAAATTCAGAAGTTTCAAGGAGAAGGTGAAGTGAAAATGAATTATGCTCTTACTCATTTTCTGCACCTTATTCTCTTGCTAGTTCTTAGGTGAAGTGATTTAATTCAGTGTTGTGTCTGAGAAAACACTTTAAATGTGTCCTTTTGGAAAAATATGTCTATAGCCTGCATTATGGTCTTATGGCACTTTGAAATAGATTGAGCACTCCAGCTTTTAAAGATGCTTCAAGGCTCTTTTCAAATCCTTAAAAGTCAATTCTCTAGATTGAGGCCGGTGCTRTCAAGAGTGGGAGTAAATCAGAGAATCTGGATTTATGTCTCAAACTCTCAGGAGGGGAAATTCTCCCAAGAAACTCTTCATGTGACAGGTTTAAGCTCCATAATGTTTTCTGCATCCTGGCATAAATCCCTTTGTAATGAAAAGAAGAAAAGGCAGCCGTAGTTTTAATATCAGATTTTCACTATAAAGGAGTATTTTAATCTACACCCATATCCAGTTGCAAAAAATACTGCTCTGTGAAAATCCATGGAAAAGCTGGCTTTTAATAGATGTCCTAGAATTTCATTTAGATCTTAGCATCACTCATTATGCTGAAAGAGACCAGGAAACATATCAAAGAAATTATATGAAGAAAAGCATCATATGGTACATGTCCAGCTGTTCCTCTAGCCCCACCACCATAACGAGATCGCTGCTGCACGTAAGAGTTGGTGGGATGAAGTCCTGTTATTATTCCAGAGTAGAGATTGCTCAGTCTTTGTGAAATTAGCATCCATATTGACAAATTATACAGAACTGGCAAGCTGCATCTCATTTACATATAAACTGTCTTTACTTTTTCAAACAAAATAAATACTTCTAGGGTCAGGCACTTGTGCTAGAAGTTGTCATAGTTCCAATTTCATTTTACATCACTGAGGACTTGCTATCCTGCCAACAATAGAGTTAAGTAAATTAATTAATTTAACTCTTATCTGAGTTCATTTAATAATAGGATGTCTACAGTTCAGAAACTAATCCTTCACCTCCAGGATAGCCATGGGCACCGTTGCAGACACTATTTTCAGCCTCTCCACTGCAAGACTTGCTTTAAAATTTTGTGGTTGAAAATACTTTCACTTCTCTTGACAACCTGCCTATTCATTTTATTATTGTCATTGCTTTCCCTCAGGCTCTGCCAAGAAGCTTGCACTTGCAGTTTGATCAAATTACATGCTTTTCCTTGATGTGAACATGTAAAACATCACTGCGCTTTGCTCAGGAAATGATAACAGATTACAGAATGTCCCACGTTTACGTCACTGGTTTGAATCCAGTCCAAGCCACTAGTGACTGGCTGTCATCCTTAAATAACCCTTAGGAAACTGGAGAGAGTCTTCATCATTTTAATTTTATAAATGAAATATTTCCTGAATGTGAATGAGGAAAATCTAAAAATTCACATCATTGAGTGCAGTGCAGTTGAGCTGCAGCTGAGCTTGAGTGGAAAGGAAAATATTTTCAGCAGATGAACTGTAAGGCAGCACTTGATTGACAGTGACATCTCAAAATGATTGAGGAACAGACATTTCTCCTTGTACTTTAATTCACCAAATGAAAGCCTTAGTTCTTCTCCCAGCCACCATTATGATGATAATATTAGCAATCATTATGTATCTAAACACAACATTGATAATCATAATGCTACCATATAATAAATAGCAGAGGTAGTAATTTACATAAAAAGTGCTAATATCAATTGCCTCTAATAATGAAAGTGTCTCAATAAACATGCCAATAATACTCTTCTCCACCCCCTTCTGGAAGCTCCGCAGAGAAATAAACCCAGTAGATCCTAGTTGCTTTTACATCAAGCTTTGAAGACCATCAACTCTAAGCACAGAAAGCAGTTATGTGTCAAACATGAAGTCAAGAAATCCTTTGAGGTCWTCTTTGAATGATTTAGTGGGTCTATATTAAAAAACAAACAAACAAAAAAATCCATCTTTTTTAAACTTGTGTTCCATTCCTATGATTTTACATTTCTTTGCTATCTGGTCCCAACATTTTTGCAGAACTACTCGTTTGATGCTGGGTCATTATTTTCTTCAGTTTTATGAATATTGATTTCTGGGTTTTTTCTCCATCAATATTATTATTTTTAGGGTGTAGAGGACAGAGTTTAGTCAATATCACTGTGTTAAAATAGACGTGCTGTTGAAAATTCTTCAGATTTATTTGGTATCACATTCGAATTAATCAACTTGKTATGATTAATAATCTTTGATAATCACACAGAATTCTCCCAGATAATTGGATATGTAAATTATATTTTTCATATTGGATCGTTATTTCTGAGAGAAATTCTTATTTGGGATTTCATTATATGATGATGGATCCTGATTCTGCTAAGGAAGGTATCTGACTTGCCAAAATTGCCACTGTCCTTGAAAACTTTCAGAAATTTCATGGTCTCCAGAGTAATTGATGACAATTATTTTGAAGTAGCAGGAATTTATAAGTTAAGCACATCTCCATTAAACTTTGGTGTGATTCACTGAACTGAAATTTCTATCACAACTTTGATTTACCCTTTTAGAATATTTTTGTGTTGTTCAATATAGCACTTAGACTAGTCTCTTACTACAGATATCATAGAATCATGGATTATCCTGACGTGGCGAGCGCCCACAAAGATCATCAGGTCAAACTCCTGGCCCTGCACAGAGCATCCCAAGAGTCACATCAGGTGCCTGAGAGCATTGTTCAAATACTTCTAGAGCTCTGCCAGGCTGGTGCTGTGACCACTTCCCTGGGGAGCCTGTGCCAGTGCCCAGACATCCTCTGGGTGAAGAACCTTTTCCTGATATCCAACCTAAACCTCCCCTGACACAACTTCAGGCCATTCCCTTGGGCTCTGTCACTGTTGACCACAGAGGAGAGAYCAGTGCCTGCCCYTCCTCTTCCTCTCATGAGGAAGCCGTAGACTGTGATAAGGGTCTCCCCTCAGTCTCTTGTAATAAACCATGTAATTTAAAGAACCAAAAGGTTGAAAATAACCTAAGAAAGGATGTTTGATGTAGTCATGAGTGCTGTACACAGTTCATGTGAACAGTGTTTTTGTGAATGTTTGCTTGAGTCAGATTAACAGGAGATAGTTCTTAGTGAGAGGTAGTGAGGTTAGTATTACATTTTTCAATGGATATGGGAAGGAGTGCTCAGACTCTCTAAGAATCATCTCAGGGCAGATTTTGTGGCACAGGTAGTGCTGGAATGTCACAAACTTCTAAAAAGGTGGAAAGTGTTGGTACAAAGACGAGTTCTTTAGGGTCACCTTTAACTTGGACCTGTAGTTATGTCTCAATTACTTGTGTCTTTGTTATTTGTGAAAATTTGTTTTCTTTCAAATGGTGAGTAGCTATTTATGAGTAAGTGAGTAGCTGTTTCTTTCAAATGGTGAGTAGCTATTTATACTCCTAGCATCCTAATGAGGTAAGGTAGCTAATGTATCCCAATTTAGAGAATGAGAACTCAGGCACTAAGTTCACTCAAAATGTAGAATCCCTTGATAAGACGGACCAAGATGATGCCATAGTTGGGAGTGGTGACGAGCAGTAGAGATTAGTCAGTTCATCTTTGGAAATGAGATCTTTGTGTGTTGGACAGCATTAAGAGAAGAATTTTTTTTTTTTTAAGAATCCTGTTCTTATCATTTTTCTTTCCTTTTGAACCCTATCACTCCTGATGTGTTCCTACTGAATTGTGTTTGAAGATCTCTTGAAGTGGTAAGAAGCCCTATGGAAGAATTGTTGAAACTTTGTCTACATTGTGCTGCAGTTCTCACCAGCACCGACCATGTCTATTTGAATTGATGTTTTTATGTGAACACTGCATCAAGGAAGAAAGTCTTAGAGATATATATAGCTTGAAAGGCATGAGTTTTAGATTAAGGGGAAATCATTCTTCTCATCACAGCTGTCAACATTTTACCTTTGACTATATACATAAGGGATAAGGGGTTCGTTATATTCCTATGGTTTCAAAAGTATGAGTGTGAGGTGGAGAGGGAACAGTGATTCTTTAATGTGAAGCTGGTGGTAACCTACCCTTTGTGGTTTACAATGGGTCATAAAAAGGCAGGTGGTGATCAAAGGAGATGATGAAGACTTTTGTCAGGATGTGGAATTTTCAAAGAGTTAGTTGGATCCAGAGCTGGTTGGCCAGGACCTTCATCTATTTTTATTATTTCTTCTTAGGGGCTTTTTTGTGTATTTTCAGTTTTTTCAAAAATATGTCCTTATGTCTGATTCTGATCATTTGGGCATGTTGAAGTTCTGCATCACCTTAAGTTTCTCCCACATATCCCCCTGGGGACTATGGGCATTGCAAGTGCAGAGTCTTCTGCTCTGTGGAAGAGATTTGATGTTCATCTCACCTGTTTTGGAGAAAGATGACAGTAGCTTCAATACAGGAAAATTCCTGACTTCACTGCTAACTTACGCTTTATGAGCCCAGTTCCCTTGTGCTTATAGGTTTTGCAGTATTCATGTAATCCAAATAAGCCAAGAAAAAATTGTAAATGGTATTAACTTAATCTCTTATCTATAAATATGAAGTAGATAACTGATATGGCAGCATGTTATGAGTGGTCTGTGAGAACTAGCAAATTTACATGCTGTGCATCCTGGCTCTGAGCCAGAAGAACTGGTTTGGGGATTTTTTTTTTCTTTTTTTTCCTCAGCAAATTCCCTGCACTTGCAGACAAACTCAGATTATACTGATTTCTGCAGCTGCAATGAATTTTATTCTTTTATWACACACAGTACCTTTTCTGTCACTTCTTGGGTTTTGGATTTGGGGTTTTGTGTTGCTGTTGTCACTGTGCTGTTTCACTGTTGCAGGGGAAGTAATAGCAAATCCATACCCAATGGGTCTGCTTGGCATAAGAGCAAAAGCAAATCCAAGAAGGTTGATATTTTTTAAACTCTACATTTTAGAATTGCCAATCTTGAGCTTTAATAATTAGAGGGTTTGTTAACGAGAGAGAATTGTTACCACAAAAATTCAGGAGAAAGCATTTCTGAATTCCAACTAATCCCATCAGTTTTGGTCCCACTGCACACTCATTGTTTCTTATGGGATTCTTCTCTCATTGCTATTAACTCATTTTCTGAATGAGTTACATTTTCTTATGTATTTTATCTAGGAATGCTAGGGCTAAGAGGTGCATTGATCAGAACCAAAAAATTACTATAAAGATACTATTTTCAGATATTAATTTTAGATAGTGCTGTAGCCTACACAGGCTGCTTGAAATGCTGCAAATGTTGCCAAGCTCATGGCACAGCCCAGACCTGGGGGTGGCTTGAAGTCATCCATCATAGCTCACCTTTGCTCTTTGGCCAGGAATTCTCTGGTAAATGCTTGTGCCAAGGATGTGCCCCAGAGTGTTTTCTTATCAGAACATCCAGTAAAGAGTTTCTGACATTCAGTCAAAGCAGAGAAATGCTGAAGTGATGGTCTGAGGCTGTGCCATATTCTATGTTTTATTAATTCTGTCAATATCTAATAGCTATGAACAAATCACAAGGAACTGGGGCAGCTCATTCCATGAGGTAATTCATTTACAGAGAATTTTTCAGCCACACTCCTTTAAATTTGAGAAGAGTAAAATAAAAATGGGGCTGAGCATCTAAGCCAGAGAACTCTGATCCARCAATGCCTGAAGTGAGTAGACTTTGATCAGTTCCTTGTCTTTGATTTGGGACCTGAGTGCAAGACAGCTGTTTGCAAAATTCCTTTTTAATATKATTTCTGTTCTAGCTAAGTAATAGCAAAGATAATATTTCTACAGTATCAAAATTTGCTCAATCTTTTGTTCCTCTACATTTAAGGAAGAGGATCTTGTTGTTTTTTAAGATATTAATTCAAATTATGAAGAGTAGCCATGATTGATTTCAAAGAGGAAGAGTTTGAGTTAAAGTAAAATGGCCTGCCTAAAGCCTCAAGAAATTACAAATTACTGAGGCAAGCCTACCTCAGGAAAGGCAATTTTATCCTATTCAAGGAGACATTTTTCCTTAGGTATTTTACATGAGAACCCTGTGCTCTACTGAAAAAAAAAAATAATCATTGCTTTAAAGAACAAACAGCCATGCCTGAAGTTCAAAGATTTGTTTCATCAAAGAAGAAACAGCAAAAACCAAATCCATAAAACAATGTTGTGAATTGGTTCCTTTTTTTGTGACTGATTAGTAGCAAGCCATTATTGGAGCTGTCAGGAGCAGCTTCATGTAGTCCACAGGAAATTTCAGGTTTTTAATGTTAGTGCTAATTCTCTTTAAAGTGTCTTTTGTGGTACAATTGAAAACAATCTCTAAAAAGCCTGCTAATTTTTAAAGCTTTAATTCTAGTATGCTGAGCTGTAAATTAGGACATCTGTCCTCTTCTATCAAGAAAAGGCACATTAGTAAGATTTTTTAAAATGTCAAAAGCAGATACTACCAAGATCATYCTCCACTGGAGTTGTAGGACAATAAAAGTGGGAATGGTGAGTGGAGCTGTTTGCCTATCTCAGAAGTGGTTAAGCTACCACATGCAAACTTTTCACAGTTTGTTTGTTTCCTTGCTGAATTGAGCTTCGTGTCATAAACAGCATTAAAAGTAGGTCATGACACCTTTTTTTAATTTTGAGAGTAATTTTTTTCCTGCATTCTTTCTTTTGCAGAGTTGGAAAAAATTTGCCCTAGTTTAAAAAAAAATAAATTAAATGACAGTCAAAGACAAAAGCTGGAACTTTTCCAGCTAGAAAGTGTGAAACAATTCAAAAAATAGTAGGAGGAGAACTTGGTAAAAGTTATGCTAAAACACTTCCTACTGTATTAACACTTAAAAAAAAAATTAAAAGCATTTTGAAGGTTGAATATGACCCAGAAATTAGAAAATTACCAATTTATTTAAACACCATCTTTTGTAATTCAAACGATATGTTTGTCTGATTTATGATAGTTTATTTTATCCTGAACTGACATCTGTTATGGAAAACAGCCTTCAGCCTATGTAGTTCAAATTGCCAAATCTAGCAAAAGAAAAATGATGCTTCACAGCACATATGATAAGGTCACCTTAATAATGACTCATTAAGGTTCAATCTATTATGTCTGTCTAAGAATACATCAATTTATGCTATGATTGTGTATTAAAGCTGCTGCTAATTCTGAGCTGCATTTATATTCAAGGAAATTGGCTTGTTTTTCTTTTAAATATTTATATCAGTCTTCAAGAAACCAGGCAAACCATCATTGATGAAACTTGCAGATAACTACAGGAGAAGTCGTCTGCTACAAAAAACAGTCTGGATTAATTGATAAAATGGGACTTCTAGGAAAAGAGGGTGCATAATGGATAATACAGATAGAAATTGCTTTGATGAAGGAGAAGCTTTAAACTTTCCATCACTTTTCCTCACTCTGTTTATAGAAGTTCGCTTTCTCCTTTCAAAGGCATCAACTCCCTGTGCAGCACAGGGACGGATGTCCTGCCTTGATCCCCATCACCTTCAGATGGAAAGGGCTTCACCATCCTTCAAAGAGCTGAGGTTGCACTGACCAGTCTGCTTCACTGGATCCTATTGTTTGTGCTGTTTGAAGATGGGTGTGATGTCTGTCTGCCCTTTTCCAGCCACTAAGACTTTTCAAACATCAGAGACTGTAGCTCCCTCAGCCATGTCAGCTATGTCCTGTGCAGTTCCATGGACTCGTTTTCTTGTTTAAGCACATCCTCACTGATTTCCTGATGTCATGTGTCGCACTTTATTCCCCTGGGCTCTGACACAAGGTGCAGGAGCTGGAAAGCCTCAGAACAGACCCTGACAGTAAAGATCCAGTCAAAGAAAGCACATTCCTCATCTGTTTCTGTGCTTATTGTCTCTGGGTCCCCCACCCACTGAGCAGCAAGCCTTTCCATACTTTCCTTTACATACTGTACTTTCCATAGCCTTCCACAGATATGCACTGAGAGCCCTTCTTTCAGTGCCTCATGTTCTTACTGCTCCTAGATGCACAGAACATCACTTGTGCAAGATCCAGTTTCCTGCCTGCTTCCTGCAGACAGCTGAGAGCTGCCCATTAGGAACTCCCCTGTGCACCCTCTCCAAAAAACAGATCCCTGAGTTTTGGTCTAGAGGTCAGTAGTCTTGGTGAGAAATCCTGTCATGGTGTTGAGGTTGGGAAGACCTCAGGACTGTCAGGCAGACTGTTTTATGCAAAAAGTTGCAATTTGTCTGTGCCATGGTTTTTCCTTCCCTGTGTTTTTTTTCTTTCTGGTCTGTTGTTCTACAACTCATTTTTGACCTATCTCCATCCTGAGTAATCTATTATAACCAAGGACAGTCAGGCCTTCAGGGAAAGGGTTATATCTTTTATAAGACCAAATAATACAGCTGGAAGAAAAACAAGAAAGATTTTTGTCTCAGAGGACTTTCATTAGATTTCTGAGCTCAAAGCTCGCTCTCTCCCCTGACTATATTTCTTGGTCTAATAAAAGATATTACTTCTCTTTACAAGCCTAGCAGGTTCATAGAATTACACCAGCAGAGCTGCAATGACACCTCTGTATGAGCAAGGAGACTGAAGCCTATACAATTCGAAATAATACATGTTATATATGTTAGGTTATCTATTCAATGTAATCATTCTGAGCATAGTGATAATTAGCATAGACATAGGGCTGATTAGAGAATGTTTTTCAAAAGAGATGTGAGCCTAATATAGATTTCTGAGATGGGAATAGCAAATGCGAGTGTACTAAAGGTAGAGATAGACCTGTTGGAGGGAGTGACTTATACTTTGATTTCAACAGTGAAATAGCATATGAGAAGTAACAGAAATAAATACTGAGGAAATTCTCTTAGCTATCAAAGTGAGGTAATTTTAAATTCCACTAGCAGGGGAGAAGAAAATTAGTGAATATTTTCTAGTTTAGTACATTTTTAATAGTATTCTGAGTTTTCAAATCTATCTTGAAATCACCAAACGACGAAACAGATAGGTTTGGACATCAGGGATTTGGACTTAGAGCAGCTTGTTTGTGCAAGGACTTAGTTCTGCTTGTTCAAGGAATTTAAGTTTGCTAAGCAATGATGCTTCCTGAGAGCAGGACTGCCATGTGCTGTGTAATGCTTGCACTAAGTTACTGCTAATGCTTTCTTAGAAAATATGTGGTCTGTGTTTTCATGAGTTGTAAAGCTGATAAGGATTGAACTGGTAAATGCAGATGTTCATGCCAAAAGCCAGACAGTCCAATCATGAGAAAAAGGTGTCCTGTAAGGACAATGTGCCCAGGCAAACAAACCAGCACAGCTTTCTGATTATTGAATTCTTTGGAGAAACTGCCTGTGATATCCATAAAGGAGCTATTACATGCTATTATTCCATGAATAAATTTGTATATGAAAAATAGATGAATTATTCACTTAGCTTTAGTGCGTCTTGCATAGAGGCAATTTATGTTTCCTACAGCAGTACAAATTCTCATTTTAATTAGTGTTTTAATGCAAKGAAAAGTGAGCTGAGCATAGCTCCCAGGTGTTGTACTAAAAATGGAGACACACTCAGGATCTATTCTAAGAAGAAATATAGTTGCATTTGCAGGTGTAGGGATAGGATTGGATTCTCATATAGCCTAGTGAGGCTTATTTCCACTAAAATCCTCTGGCTTACAGCAACCCAGACTCCAGCCTCGACTGCCTTATATTCTTGTTCATGATTGCAGGACCTGATTCTGTATTGGGAGTGCAATGAAGTGCAGGTTAAATGAGTAATGTACAGCTGTGCCAACACAGTTAATGAAAGGAGCTGGAGAAGAGTGTTTAAAACAGAACAAATGCTGACAGACTAATAGCATTCATCTCTGCTTTAGACAATGGGTAGAAGCCACACCAGGTAATAGGCTCTTTTAGCTTGTTCTTTTTTTTTCCTTTCTTTTTTCTCTTTAGCCTGAAGTGAGGGACTTACAGCGTATTACCCAGGACTGCATAAATAGAGGTTAGTTTTGCAGGGAAATTTTAAAAGACCATGATATTAAAAATAAAAAAATGAGTTTAAAAATTATTATGAGGAGTTTGTGTTGAAGTCTGAAGCTATAGTAATAATATCTTCTTTCTAAGTTTATGAAAGCCATTAACCTTCTCCATCAAAACTATAATGGAGATGAACTCTTGGACAAGAGCAGTCCCACCAAGGGTCAGCTTTCAAGCAAGCACTTTTAGTCCTGCAGACTTTTAGACCTTCTCCAGCAGCTGTTAACCTTAGGGCCTGGTCCTTGAAAGATGATCAGTGTCCCCAGGCAAAAGCTTTGAGTGTTCATTGGGAGACAATGCAGTGGTACACAGAGATGTGGGAAGAAAAAGACGAGGATTCTGGTTTTGGGCTCTGGCTTGCATTTGGAAAGATGATATTTTTAAACCACCCTTCTCAGTTGAAAGAAATTTGTTATATGGGAGGAGGCTGGTAAGGTAATTTGAGCTTAACTACTGTTTCCATAATGTACTCTTAAGACAGATATTTCTTTCTTCTTAAAAGTAGTAGATCTTTTCAAATTAAACGATGATTTTAAAATAGGTATCATCCCTTAAAATTAAATCCCAAAAAGACTATAGTGATGAGCACGGTATTACTGCTTATGTGATTAAATTATCACAGCCATATATGCCAATATGTTCTTAGAAAGATCTTTGCAGTATGAAACTAAGAAAGGAAAATTCTCAGTGGTTTAAAGTTTTGTTTTCTGTATTCAATTTCAGCAGTGTGTATGAATCTATTGTAGGACTATAGTGTTCTTGCAAGTATAATTCTCATCGTTTTCAAGACAGATTTATCACGTGTTTCTGCAGTTTTAATTGCTAGGATGTATTTCTAATTTATTTTTGTGGCAAATTCCAGTGTCATTAGAGCAGTGATTTTCATTTGTAAGAAAAATTTATTTCAGTGATTCAGCTATTCTAGACAGGGCTTATTAGATGTGTCATTTAATCTTTTAAACTAATGAGTTAGTATTTTCCACAAGGATCTTTTATTTAAGTCTTCAGATACTCTACAGCATATCATTTGCCATTTAATGTTTAAGAAAGCATTTGAAATTTACTCACACTAATACCTCTGTTTCTTTAATGCAGAAGTACCCACTCCTGCATGTGGCTCCACTCAAGTAGTTATTTACAGATCCTGATAGGATTTAGATATCCTCCAGTGGAGCACTGGYTAGTAGTAAACCTAGTGGATTCCAAATTTACTCTCAACCATACATGTTGTGTAGTGTGCACAACTGTAGCACAGATATTTTGAACAGGTTCTGTACAGCTGTGGTGGCTCCACAGCACTGCCCCCAGGAGGAGCCGCCAGTCAGAATTACACTTTTCCTGCAGGTAAGGTGATGATGCCTCCTTAAGTGTCATTGGGGGCATCATCAAAAGGCCATATGAGTTCAGATCAGGTTTAGGGACAGCTTTTCTGCTACCTAATGATGAAGCAAACGCCCTCTGTCATATAGAAAGAAATGAAGTTGAATATATTGACTGTGCTGAAGGTGAGTTTATAGTGTTGGTAGTTAGGGAATTGCTTTTCCCCATTATCAGTGTAACATTTGGTTATCAGCATAGCAGTTCATGGCCTTTGGAGCAAAGATGATTTCAGTAACAACAGTCTAGTGATGCTAAAGAGGCCTTTGCTTTGCAATTAGGCTAGATCATCTGCAGGCAAAAAATTTTAGAAGGTATTATCTGGACCCTATAGAGGGAGGGACCCCAGGTATGAATCAAACCACATCATTCAGAGACTTGCCAGTGCTCAATGCTGCTGGTCTTCAGGACTCTAGGTGAGCACAGCTGCTCTCATTGCAGTTGAATTTAGTGGGAGGAAGTTATTTTTTGTAATCCAGGTTCTTGGCCACAGCTATCTCCTCAAATTCACTCTTATCTTTCTGTTCTCCCCTGCCCCAAGTGTCAGGGTCAAAAGAAGCCTTCAGAAGAAGGTGATGTTTCTTCTCARCTGGGACCTGGTACTGGTAACTAAATCTGCTTGGTCACTGCTGTGGTAAATTTTTTTATTGCTTTACTAATAGTTCTGATTCCTAAGAAAGCTTCTCTGTCCTGAAGGAGTGGAAAAAAGCACTCCACAATCTTATTTTCTTCACTACCAAACTCTCAAAAATGTACGGTCCAGTAAATCACTTGTAACATCTGATCCATAACGCACTAAAAAGCTGGTGACTCTGTAGCCTTATACTCTGTGAGCATGGGTTCTACTGGAGTAATATTTTCTAACAAAGCAGTGGAAAAATGTAGCTTTGATTTACTGGCCAGTATCAAGCTGGTAAGTCTGTGGCATATCCAGCTTAGCAGACCTCTTTTTTTATGCCAAGGCTAAGAATAAATCCTGAATTTTAGAAACAGCGTATTGATCTATGTGTAAGCAAAGACTGTTTCCATTTCTGTGTTCCTCATTTAAGCATCCCAGGAATCTGAAGAATCAATGGAAAGCAGTTTGTCATGTAGTGCTTCTCTTGCTGCATTGCTGTGTTAGCTCCTCTATAGTGAGAAACTTGAAGAATTTGAGTAAAAGCCTGTTTTGGTTTGTCACTTTTTACCTAAGCTGTTCATTCTTTAGGCATTCTCCAGAGTGTCTTCCCATATGCACGTTTAAAATGGAAAAAAGCTAAATTGCCCTTTCATACAAATTCCTCATGGTCCATCAGCTTTTTTCTCTCTCTCTCTCTCTCCCTTTTTTTTTAGTTTTTTTAAATATTTGCTTTTTGGTGTTGATGCTGTGTGAGCAGCTGTTTCCTAGCCCCCGTGCTTGGGAAGGACATTGCACTAGCATGTATGAAAAGGAGATGCTCTTGTCACGTCTTTCTTTGTACTGCATTTACGAAAGAGCTGGCAAACTCTGCTGTGCTGAGCAGCAGAAAGTGTAAGCTACTTTGATGTTGTGTAAGTTTGAACAGCTTCTGGACAGGTACAGATATGCTTAAAGATATAGGAATTGTCTGTGCTGAACACTGGTGTGTGTTCTCACCATACCTACATGCTAATTCCTTTGCTTTTTATGTTGGTGATGAGAGGCTGAATGTGTCTGAGGAGACAGGGACCCACAGTCTTTGAGATAAAAATAGTAATCTTATCACAGCTGCCTCTCTTTGACTTTGTATGTGGTATTTGGAGGAAGTGTTTTCAGTACATCTGTGCCTCGACTAAGGAGAGGAGGTGTTTTTCTGTATCCTTTTCTTATTTGGCGYTTCATGGTGAAGCTGAGAATTGTGTAGCAATGACAAAGATGCTAAGTATAGTATAAAGTGAGGTCGTTCTATTTCCAAGGTTTTCAGGACATGTATTTCCATGGTATGTGCATCCTAGGAACATCTTCCACCCTTCACCCAAGTCCAGTGAACTTGTTTTTCATGCATGAGGATAACAGCAGTACCGCCCAATGAGCATTCAGTAGCTGAATAAGTAACYAAATGTACTTTTGAGTTAATAGTGCTGAGGTATTGCTTCATTTAAAATCCTTTAGCCTGCCAAATCAAAATGGAGATTCCCATATGCTGTGCCTGAAAAAAGTATACTTTATAACATTGTATTCATACAAAAAGATAACCAGATGTAAAGTTCCTTGATGCATTACTGTGAAGGCAGTGTGTCATAATTCTGCTTAGACTTCAAAAAAAAAAGCTGAAGAGGTGCCACTCAGATTAGTCCAGATGTTCTGTAGCCTCATTGGGCCCCATGTCTATTTAAACATGCATTCCTTGTCAGCTGCCTTTAAAATGAGCACCAATTTCTTTAGTGCAAGCACAGATCTGTGCTGCTGCTCTGCTACTGCAGTTCCTGGGCTGGAACTACACAGGAGCCTCTCTTTTTCTTCCCAGCTTGGAGAGTGATGAAACTAATGCACAATTCTCCATGTGGATTTACTTCCAAAGCTGACTCCCAGGCTATTAATTCAGTGATTATATTGAAGGGGAGATTTTTATTGCAGAAAAAACCAAAGCCAAGGTGCTTCTCAGCATCCGTGCTCACCGAGCTGACTGCAATGCAGTGTGGAGATGCCCAAGCATCTCAGCACTGCAGAAGCAGGGCATTCACCATAGGCCACTTTACTCTGAGGGATTCACCTAAGTGGCTTTGCTGGACTGGGTTTATTCAGAATGCTGTTCTGTAAACCCACTTCCCTCCAAAAGGAACACTGATGGGTTTGCTCTGCACTTTGGATTTCTTACTGGAATGCTGCCCCCAGAATTCTTGAGCCCTGCAACAGCAAACAAGTTTTGTTGATATTCTAGTTTGACAAAGCATTTCTGAAAATTTGGTTCTCAAAAAAACGCYTTACTGAGCTGAGGGGAAAGCTGGGAGTGTGCTGAAGAATGTTTGAATACTGCCAGGGAACTGATGAGAACCTGAAATGTGCTCTGTGTGTGTTCTTGCTACCTGTGGAGAGGGAGTTTCATGCAACCAAGTRGAAAACAGTGCTTTTCATTGTTTTTCACTGAATAGGTTTGATCCCAGGTTTTATGATGGTATCAAAAGCTTATATATTGTGATTTAATACAAGCTGGAGAAGTAACRTTGAAGATTTTTCTCTGATTTCATAAAGATGCAGTGGTGGAAAAAACAGACAACGTTTTTATATATTTTTATACCAATTCAGTATTTTTATAACAATTTTATAGCTTTATAATATATTTTATATTTTTTCTAACATTTTGGTATTTTTATAACAATTTAGTTATAAAAGCTGATTTGAAGAGTTTTTTCTTTCAGGTCTTACATGACTTAGATAAAAGACATCCTTTTTAACTCTTAATATGCTTAGTGGGAAAGGAAACAAGCATTTGCCATTAAAAATCAAAGTGACTAAATTTAAACTGTACACAAACCTGAACTTCCTTGATATTATCAATTACCCTGGAATAATTCAGACATCAGTGAAAAATCTTCCAGGGTAAAAAGAAAGTGGTATTCATGGCTTTTACTCTGGCAATATTAAGAAATTTGTTAGTAAAGAGGTGAAGTCAGTATTGGATCAAAGAACAGGCTTTTCTGAGTATTTGCCTTTAATTGAAATATGGAGACAATGGGAAAAGAGATCAACATCTGACTCATTATTATCCTTGCCTGAGTCTTTTCTTCAGAGTTCTGTAAGGTTGTCAGAGGATGGGAGTAAAAAATGAAAACAGCAGGAAAGATGAAAGCAAAGGAAAGAGGGCTATAGAGTAATTTATTTTGTTAAGTCCCATCTCCCTCCTAACACAAAAAGAGAAGGAGGAGTAGGGGAGAAGTTTTCTGACAGGACYGCCTGAGAGAAAAGGAGACCCAAGGACAAAGAGAGTGGGGAAAGGACCCAAAAATGAGTCAAAGCTGGATGTAGTGAAAAGTGATGTCCCTTGAMCAACCCAAACCCCGAAAAAACAAACAAACAAAAATTAAAAACAAAACAAAAAAGACAGGAAGAAGCCACAGGAAAATGGAAAGGAAGATCAAGGGAAAGAAAAACAGAGAGGACAGAAAATACTCTGAAAGTACACAGAGARATGGATGGCAAGAGGTATTGCAGTGTAGGAAAGAGGAAGATAAGCACAGGTCAGGGAGCTGCTGGGAGTACTGAATTCACAGTAAAAAAGGGACTAAAGAAGGGAAAAAAGGGTATTTTCCAAAGATGAGAGATGACAGAAGGGGAAAATGATAGATTAAGACCACCAAATTTCAAATGAAAGGGAAAGAAAAATAGAGAAAGTAAGCCAGAGATAAAGAGATGGCGGGGGGAGAAGTCAGGGATCATTAGAATGACACCCTAGCTTGAAGAGATGATTCATTTTCTTTGAGATGTGGTGATTTACTATACATTTGAAAAATTATACCATTAGATTCCAGAAGCTTGGCCTAAGCACTAAGCATCAGCTCTGTGAGTAGAGCATGCAGTGGGAGAATGAAGTCTGTGTTATTTCCCCTGTAAATTCAACATTTGTCAGTGGTCTAAAATACCCAATTATAACTTCTGGCAGCAATCTGGGCCCTTGAGAAAACATTGAGTCAGGAGCTAGTAGGCAAATGAACAGCAGGTTGCAACTTTCCATTAGCTTCTTTATTTCAGTTCAGTAAGAAAAGGAAATATGGGTAGTCCCCAAAGCAAAATATTTTATTAACTCTGTTCACTGTTATTCTGCCTTGTGCATTGGCTTTGAGGAAAGAAATTTCTATTGAGGTCACTTGCATTTGTGTCTATGATCAGTTAACAAAGCAAATAGCCCACCTCAGCTTCTGCAATTACAATCCTTAGCACACTGGAAATAAAACTAAACTTGAGTATTCACATCCTCCTAACAGCTTGAAAATAACAGARCAAGTCTAGGGGCAGGCCATTCCTCCTAGGCCAGAGACAAATTAAAGCAATAAAACACACTGTACAAAATAATTAACTGAATGCACAGAACTATATAGATTTCACCACACAGAATGTGGGAGAAACAAATGCTTCTATACATTATCCAATTGTTGAGCACAGTATTTTCTATCGATTTTAACAGCTTACWATTTGCTGACTATTACCTAAGCTTTGGTGAAGGCAGCAGTTAAACACAGAAATCTTTCCTGCTAACCAATCCTATTAGGAAATTGCTGAAAAAACAAAAGAGATCCTTACTTCTTTAATCAAGCCCAGGGGTACAAAAGGCCTCAGTTAACCACTGGCCACCAGATTTTTTGCAGGTTTGGTTGATCAACTGTTGGTTGCTGGCTAAAGAGCTGAATGGAAAGGACTCTTTAACCAGGTAACAAAGCATCTGACTACTTTCTACATAACTGRTAGGATCATATTGGTGACCAAAATATCTTTTATGGTGTTTCTTCTCTGAAACATAGTCTTTAGGCAATGGGATTTAGTGTCTGATTTCCCAGTTGCTGTTAAACATATTAAACAGCTGACAAGAGACATGAGGAATACTCTGTGCAAAACAATTTCTGGGTTGTCCTGCTTGAATTTTGCCTAAACTGGTGTCSTAGAAAATTTTGCAAATGCTGAATCCACACACCAGCAAAAGAAACTCTACCTTTTTCTTCATTATTTTTTGTTGTGTGCCCCATTTCATGTCTTCCTGGCACTCCTGGGAGCTCAAATCTTCCAGCTGAGTGTCATTTTGTGACGGCTTCATGGGGTCTTTTCCATTTSTGTGAATTTAGTGTGCTTTGGAATGGAAAAGGGGATTATTAATGCACATTTCTTCTGCTGAGGTCGGATCTTGTAAGAATTCAGTTCCTCAAGCTGGTTGGACTTGGGTGAAAATTGAGGAGGGAGTTTCTGAAGCACATGTGGGTACTCCAGGCAGGGAGGCTGCTCTTTCTGTGCCTCACCGGCTCTCTCTGAACTCCTCTGTCCTGGGCATTTCCACTGGAAATATTTTGTCAGGCTGTCYATACTAAAACCAAGGTATTGTTGGGATTTTTTTATTTAAATGACAGAGAAATAAATGAAAGAAGAGTCAGTGATCCCGATGTCCTTATAGATTTAGGTTGCAGATGTAGAACAGTTCTATCTTTCAGATTTCCATTGCACCTCCTCTAGAGTTGTTTTCTGCTCTTGACCCTTGTGTTGTGGTAATGCAGCCTGAGTTCCAAGGTGGTTGCATTGGATAAACCAGTTCCTGTATATTTTCTATGTTAATTGAAGCAACAGAACACTCTAAACTTTGATGTAATGACAAGCACTTAAGTAATTCATCCATACCAGTATTCTGGTTTTATTCATTTTCTCTGATGGTCCTCACTGTGACCATACCAAGCCAATGTATTTTTCTTGATTAATTGACACAATCTGCACTTTACTCTGCCAGGAAAAGAAGTGAAAGCTCTCAGATACTCAGCAGAGTTCACTGGTTGAATTGGAAGCAGGGGAGGAAAACTGGCTGTAAGCTCTGTCATAGAGGCATTATAGACTTTAGTAGTGCATGTTCCTTATAAATAATGAAATTGTAAGTACACATGAAATAGGATTGGCCTACTGTAATATTGATATACAAATTAAGACCTTCCATAATGCGCTGTTCATATAGTCAAAAATGAATTTCTAATGAAGAARGGAAGTAAATTTTTGGCTTTGCCAGCAAAACAGGAGAACAAAGCCCATGTCAACAATGATGATAGTGAGGATAACAAGCGGGGATGTGGGATGAACAGAAAGATATTTCAAATTGGGTATCAAAGGAAGTAGAAGACTGACAACTTTCCATCTTCATCATATTATATCAAATCTGGCAGAGTGAAAGCTGTCATTAGAATAAATAAAGGAAACTGAAACAGAAGTCCAAAGCATTATAAATGATAAATTTTGTGTGGTCTGAAGATGACAAGCACTGTGCTCAGTAAGAGTTSCCATCACCCGTCTGCCCAAATCCACCCGAATTAATGTGAGATTCTGCTATTGTCTGATCTATTCTCTCATTTCAACCATCAGAGAGAGAACAAAAGTAAAAGGAAGTAACTGCAGAAGCAGCAAATRTTTTGCAGAAGCATTTAAATGAGACAAAGCTCAAGAGGGAGCTTCATACCACCCCCGTCTCAATGTTTCAGCAGTAGTTACATTTGCTCYTTGCTGCAATGACAAGCTCAAATTGTCATCAATAAATGTTGATTTGTTTTCTCCTAATAACAGTAAGCAGCTCCCACTCAAAATCAATTTCAACTTTGTTGGCAAGACTCTGCACATTTGTCTTCACCATGACTGAGCTGCATAAAGGAAAAATTGAATTGAAAATTAAATGAACAATAATTGAAAATTAAAAGTATCTTTTTAAAGGAAAATTAGTGCTATGCCGAATTTCCAGAAATGTTATGTTGGGGGTGGGGCTTTGCCTTAAAAAAGGTAGGGTTGGGCTAACAACTTAATTGTATRAATATGTGCACATTAATGTGCATAATTAAAAATKGACTTTAACTTCAAAAGGATAAAAAACTTCCTAGGGTTTTAGTTCTGGCRAAAGCAACAGAGTTTCTGCAGTAATTACACATCCAACACATTTGGATATGCTAATTGGATCTAAGTTCTAATTAGTTTCTTTGTGTGACTAAGAATGACAATCACTGAATTAATTTAATGCAGCTTTGTTCTGAGCTTAGTACTGTTTTCACTATTTTTTTATACAAAAATGTAGCCCATGAAATGCTTTGCTTTGTAGGATGTCAGTGGTTTGTCACGTACACAGTGCAGTGCACGTTCATTTGCTGCATTTCACTGTTCCGTTACAGTCCATACACTCCAGCATTTAGGTTATTCCACTCAAAGTTTTGCAGGGCTTTGCCAGGGGAGTGGTGAGGGCCTGGAAGGTGTCAGTAGTCCATCCATGACTAGAGAGCAGCTGGATACACTGTGGAGGAGCAGAAGAAGCAGAGAGGGCTGCTGTGATCTCTTGCTGGTCTTTGTGATTGGATGGGAACACAAAGTGGGGAAACCAAATGGGGATAATTAATGCTTTTATTTAGAAGCAGCCTTAGGAAAGATGAGCAATTTCAAAAGACTCATAGGACACCTCCTGGTTTTGTTTCTCCTTCTATCCTGTTGCTGCTTTCAGTTTCTCTGGGGTGTGGATCTAGTAGATCCTTGATTCAGTCATTACTTGTGATTACAAGTATGCTCAGCATTACCCTCACTCATTCCCTATCTGGAGGATAACCTTGACTTCAGAAGGGCAAGAATTAGCTGTGAGTACCCCTGAAAGCATCAGAGAGAAGTGATAACATTGTTTGGAAAAGACCTGTGAGACCATTAAGACAAACCCAATTCTGCATAATTGGAGAAAGTTTTTATTTTTTACTATTTGAGACATTCATTTCTTAAGGAGGTATCTTCAAAGAATTGATATAAATATATTGAAATTTTAAAATTTAGGAGTTGCTTTAGTCTAATAGATGTAATGAAGAAAACAAATATTTCAGATTACCCACTTCTAAAGTTGTTAAATATGTTTACTTAAAGCCTGTTCTTTATCTTCTGTTTCAYTTTGAAAGATCTGTGAAACATATACAAAGCCTTTTCACATGAAGTGCTGAAAATAATTATTTCTGTAAATTCCTGTTCAAGCACAGTCAGCAAAGCTCCCTTCTTTACAAACCCTTTTCGATCGTTTGAGGAAACCTGGCATTTCTATGACTCTGTGTGAAATTACAGTAATATTTTCCATGTTTTACAGTTTATGTTTCTCTCAGATTATGGTCCTGAATTCTCCAAGAGAATAGTTTTAGTAGAGGCCACTGGACCAAACCCTACTGATGTTAGTCTCAGTTTATCAGAGAAAACAAGACCTTTTGTTCCTTTAAGTAGGAGTCAGAAGATGAGCATCCCTGGAAAGGTTTCATTCACAGTCCATGGAGAAGTGATTCGGAGCAAGAACTGGTAGCTGCAGGTGCCTGTCTGTCCCTTTGGCTGTGTAATGAATTCACAGTGACAATTGGTTTACCTGCTGTAATTGAGACTCTGCTTCAAAGTCCTCTGAAGTCAGTCATTGTCCTCCTGTTGGGTTTTGGATTTAGCACTGGTAATTGTGCAGGACAGCTGAGTGTGGTAATGAATTCCAAAAATGAAACTGGCTGTCTTGGTGTGTGGTGCTAAGGGATGTGTGGTTGATTGATTTGTTTCTTTTTGCTTAAAAAAAAGCATCTGCCATCATACAAAAACCCAGGCAAGTTACGTTTTCAGAGAAGCTGAATTACAAGTCAGTATCTACTACAGCCAGATTGAAAGCCAGATAATCATAAACACATTTCTGAGCAAAAAAGCTTYATCCAAGAAGCTTAAGAACTACAATAGCACCAATGCAAAGAATGGCACAGATGAACTTCTTTTTCTGCATTGTCTATATGCATAGTCTTTTTCTACATAGTCTTAATACTGTGATGTGCCTATCCAATGGTCTTTTCCTCAATCATCTTTAAATGTGATTTTTAAACTGGCTTAAGATCACTGCTGTTTCATTACCAATTAGTCGTATAAACTTTAATTAAAGCTGGTGTAATTCCTTTTGTCAGAGTTCCACTAGGAATGATGGGCTGGAGCAAAGAGCGTGCTAAAATGATGGTGGCTATTATTTCTTCAATTAGTGTATTAATGAAAGTAAGGTAGAAATGTTGCTACAGGTACAGTACTTTTTATATATCTTTCACTAATATTGATATCCTCTCTGACCTCTTTTAAAGCAACTCATATAACCCCAAATCCTGGATGCTATCCTCCATTGCACACTGGTATTTAAAATCAAAACCTGATATCCTTAATTGCTTCATTTTCAATTTCAAGATGAATCTGTGCACAAGCCATGCCCTGAGTTTCCATTCCATTGAGTCCAGAAGGTATTCTGTCTATTTCATATGTTCCTGCTTAAAGACACCTATCAGGAATCAGTAGCACAGTTTTATGGGCAATAAGAAAATGATTTTTGTTTTCTCTTTTAGCTTGGCTGCTGGAATCCTGTAACTGGTCTGAATGGGTCACTAACAGACAGAAAGCTGGAGAACAACATGAGAGGAGTGGTTCTGCGTGTGGTGACTGTGCTGGTAAGCAGATGCTCATCCTTTTGCACTAGCAGGAATGCATTTTCTTCCTTTTGCCACATCTTTTTACTAAATGCATGGTTTTACCAAGAAAGTAGTTGGTGTTAGAGGCTCTGATTTRAGCTGGTCACAAAAAACCCAGAAAGAGTCATAATTTTCCACAAAATAAAATTGGTTATCAGTACAGCACTTTTCAGACTGAATCAAACACATTAGAACTTGTTTCTTGCACAGGCACATTCTAAATTAGGTAACASAAGCATGTGAGCTGATGAAGGGCAAGCTTCAACTGTTAGCTAAAGCTACCTAGCTGAAGCTCTAAATAATTCAATTCCAATCACCTTGGCAAATTGTGTGCAGTCTAACACAAATTGTCACACTCAGAAAATATTCAAGGTCAGCTTAGGTCGAGTAATGTTAGTTTGGTAAAACATCCACTGTCCTATCCTGGCTTTTTGTCAGCYAGGTTCTTCCCCTGTGTGCACATCTTACATTAAGAGAAATTCTTGGTTTAAAGCTGAATAGACAATGTCTACCAGGATAGGTATTGTGTTATGAGGCCAGTGTATTCCCTGCCATAAGCCTAGCTTGAGGAGCAGTTTTTAAGAGTGGGGAAAAAAAATAAAGAAAATAATATGAGACATATAGCTCTCTTTGGACCAATGCCCAAATACAAAGCTGATCCAGGGCTGCAGAGCTGTCAAGGTTAGATTGAGATATTTCTCTCTTGCTGCTCTCTGCTGTTGTTTGAGTTCAGTGTCTAAAGGCCCAGCGCTTTTTTATAAACAACAAGATGAGGAGTTTTCAGGGTTTGCATTGCTGACAGTGCATGATGAAGGGTCAGGGGTGGAAACTGAAATCACCAGAGCATGTCAGTGCCACAGAGCAGTTTCATACCCCTCCCATTATTTCATGGGTATTTAGACACCTTTACCTGTCAGGGTGAACATTCTGTTCCAGCTCTTAGTACATTAGAGAACTTCCTGTGGTAGTATCTACAAGACAAAAYAAACCAAACAACCACAAGCAAAAAAACCCCACAAACCTAAAAAAGAACCCAAAGCCAAACTAAACAACAGTAAAAGCCAGCCAAGGAGGAATGAATGCACAGAGGGAAAAAAAAAAAAAAGAAAAAAGAGTAACAGAGAGGGGGAAGGTTATACTTTGATTGCATGTTCATCATAATAGCATCATGGTGGCAGTGGCTCTGTTTTTGCTTGATACTCCTATTAATTGGTTCAGTATAATTATCTGTTGACAAAAATGATCTGTGGATTTTGCCTAGAAAAATAARTTTGAATTAGAATATTAGCATTGTTTTTAGTAGTAGTTCTTCCCTCTCTCCCCACTGTTCCTGCTTTATCCCCAGTTATCTTTGTTACCTTGACAGAGAGCTTCTTCTTTCATGTTATTATAGCATGGATATATATATATATCAGCTTGCAAAGATACACAAAAATAATTACCTATGCTGGTAGGGTTCTACAGTAATTATAAAAGCAAAGACAGAAATTTAAAGTTCAACCCAGCACAGGGCATTTCAGTCTCCTCTCTAGTTTTATATCTTTTGGGAAGGACAATACTGGAGATTTGTATTTAACCTGTGATGAAAATGTGTGATTCTTACCTTGGATGTGAGAGCAGGARGGATTCACCAATTAACTTTATTTTAGTGGTGATCTTTACTGTATTTTCTCTTCCATCTCTTTCMCCATTCTTCAATTAAGTCAATACATTTCTGTGAAAAGTAAAGAMTCTATATAGATTGTGAATTGTTAGKTATTGTTATTAATTCTGCCATTTTCTAACAGAATGATCTTGATCCAGGAAAACAAGTGTTAAAATTAGATATTAATATCTTTGAATATTAATAGGTTTCTTTTTCATTGAGAGTTGAGAAGTTTACATTAATTTGTAAATTGGCTTTGTTAAAAGTTCAAATCTCTCATGCCTTTTTAGATAGCACCCCTTCTCTTCCAATTTCATTTTGTTATGCCTTCAGGTTGAACAGGACATTTTTTTTAAATTGCAGTAGAAATTGAGAGGATAGCAAATTGCAACACCTGGGTTTGTATTGCTTTATACTAATGAAATTAAACCTTCTGGAGTCTGAAAATTATAAATTATTGTGATTTATTTCCTCAGTCTTTCAAAAAGTAAATGCTGAACAATTCCCATCATCCTCATCCATCTACTAATTTCTTTCCCTAAGTAAATTTAATAATTATGGGCTACGTATCTGCAGACCTTAACCCAAATCTCTTTGTGAGTATGGCAGAATACAGCATAGCCCTAAACTGGAAATCATCTGGTTTCMCTTGGCAGAGAATCCTGGCTCTTCTGCAGTACCTGTGAATGCTCTCCTTTGTGTAAAAAGCAATAAGAAATATTTCTTTCTGGTTTGTTCTGAGGAGAACTATGGTCATGTTTGTCTACACGTAATTCAATGTTTTAATCAGAGTTGGACTAGTATCACACTTTCTAGACTTTTAGAAAAGGCTTATTTTGTCTAACTTAAATATCAGATATCTCTGTCTTGGACTGCTTCCACACATGAAGCTGAAGTCTGAACTTTGTGTTTGACAAGTTGCTCTTAAGTTCAAGTCACTTGCTGGTGAATTTCTGAAATGTATTCTGAGTTTCTGAAATGTAGCTCAATCAAAGGTCAGCATTGTTCCAAACAAATTCAGAGTGTCTTGAATGAACAATTGGCCAAGAAAAAATGTAGCTAAATATCCATTTTGGCTGTCTCAATTTCTTCTCTTTTTCAGTTTTTCAGTTTTATTAAAAAAGACCTAAAATGCAGCAGATATTCTCATAATATCATGGTATTAGCCACAGCAATTACTGAATTATTCATATGAATATTAAGACATTGGAAATAGAATGAGATTTGGTCCATTTGAYGATGTATAGGACCACAGGTATTTGTAAAATTGTATTTTCTTAAAAAGCCCCTGTTGTTCAAAAAAGGAAAAAGTTTGAATTTCTCTGTTTTAAAGCAGTAAGAGCTTGACTGAAAAGTACAGAGCCTTTCCTGAAAATGCATAAGGTATAATATCCTAATGGTGCAAAAGATACTTGCGGCTCTACATGAAAATTCAAAACAACTCCCARACAGGAATGTATTTTTATATCTGGAGGGTCCTGAGAAGGCAGGCAGGATAAAGGAAAGACAGATAACAGCAAGCCATGCTGAATTGTGCTTTGCCATACATCCCTGTACGCAGTATCTCAAGAGTTATCACCCAGGTTACCTGCACAGAGCTGCAGGTTGGTCATTCTGGGCTGCAGGTGGGCACTGTGGGATGTGAGGTAGTGAAAGGACTGGCAAAAGGGTAGATAAGCATAGAAAGAAAAAAAATTAAGAAACCTCATTTGCACCATGGAAAATGTTATCGTATATGGACTAGTTTAATTCACAGTGGTTGGTATTTAATTCATGAGCATTTGTTGCCCAGCTTAGAAAAGAAAGAAATTTGAAAGCAGACAATGTCTTTAGGGACACTGAGCTGGCAGGAGGTCTGCATCTTTTCTACTGAATTTACGACTCAGAGATGAAACATAAGATATGAAGCTAAGGCCTGATTTTAAAAGCTGAAACTGTCTTTGGGATTTGAATTCCAATACTGGCTTAAAGGAAGTTAAAAATAAAAGTTCTTTCCGAAGCTGGAGTAACTTTCAGAGTGACTGGGAAAAGGACAGGCATAAGGAAGATGAAATAAGACAGTGTTTAAGCATATGCAGAGGAACAAACAGTTAGAAGTGATAAAGCATTAAAAATGTCAGGGCAGAAGCATCAGTGAATGACTGTACAGTAAAGATCAACCTCAGGAAAGATTATGTGCAGGATACCTCATTAACTATTGAATAAATATTTTATAATAGTTTGCAATAGTCTCATAGATGATGCTTCTTATAATTTCTCCCAATATTTTTGGTGATCACTTTTCTCATGCAGTCCTGATCCCGTTCCCCCATTTTCATATCTGAATACTGTGGACTTCTGTAAAGTCTCTTGATTCCATCAGGCAGCTCTATCTCTGCCCTGGTGCCCAGTCTTTTAAGAAGAATGATTTCAATTGAGGCATATATTATACTGTGTATATCTATCTATCTATCTATCTGTCTGTCTATCTGTCTATCTGTCTATATATATATGTATTTGTATATTGGACTGCAGTAGTACCCAAAATAGTAATGATTCAAGTCATTATTACAAAAACAGAAACTAATGTTCCTTGACAGAGGCAGAACCTGTCTTTGTATTCCTCTTGCAACCACCACACCTGTACRAGGGCCAAGTTTAAATTGCTACTGACTGGGCACAGGCCTTTTTTAATAGCTGTTTTATATCCCTTTGAGCTACCTAGCTTGTATTAAAACAGGTCATAAACCTTACAGTTATTCACTACTGGGATCATTCATTTGACAAGCTTTAATCTCACAGCCTGCTGGGAAACCCAGTACCTTTTTTTTTTCAATTATTGTTATTTCCAGCCCATTTTTCTAAAGTAGCAGGTACTATATACTAGATAAGGTGGTTATCAAGCAATTCAAAAGTTTTGGGACCTGGCTGGGGCCACAGCTTGACAGCAAGGTAGGTGCAGTGCCGAGCCTGGTAGGRCTAGGCTAACTTACCTCTATGTCAAGGGCTACCTCTCAGGGCTCCCTGGCTTTTGTCTTCTCACTGGCCCTTACCCATCTGCTCTGTGGGCRCATTTGCATTCCAGAGCAATTCACACAGTTCACAGAAATTTGACTTTGAAACAGAAAGAGGCTCTTACTCTGGCTGTAATTATCCTTCCTCACTACACAAGGTAGAAAAGGAGGTGAGCTGTGTGAMACAGCTCCTTATGAACAGGAGCAAGGCTGCTGGAGGGAGTCCAGTGTAGCTGCCAGCAGGTTAATGCACCTAGACCACACTTGTGCTAATTCAGGTATCTGAACTATCTGCATTGAAGCCACCATTGTACTATTTAGACACACTCTGAAGCACCCCAATCAATTCCAATCTCAATCCATATTCCTGTCATACGGTTCAGAAAGAGCTGTTACCTGCATTAAGTTATTGTGGATTAAAATCAATACACAAAGCTTKGCAGCATTCTAATAGAACGTTGCCATAGATCTCTTTGAAAGGATCCCATTGCTGAGAAATGGGAGGAAGAGGGGCTAACATTCTTTGTTCATTTCTTGTAAATAGGACTAAGCTAAAAATYCTAATAAAGCTGGAAGTTACCATTTCACTCAGGAGGGAAAAATATTCTTTAAAGTACTGTAGCTAAAAGACAAATTTCACATSTAATTGATGACAGTAAACAGATCAAAAAAGAGGCTACACACATGGATAAGAATAGGTCAAATGTAAAATCCACTTAATATTGTACTCAGTTTCTGGGATGTGAATGAATTTTTTGCTGTAGAAAAGGTGTCTTTTCTGTTAGTACAACTGACTTTCTAATCAGTCTGTTTGAAAAGCACAGGATCAGAGAATGGKGGCTTTCAGTGCCAAAGCAGTTACACAGCCCATTGGCACAATATTTAGTTATCCAAGATCTTGTAGATTTCAATCTCTTAGTTTTATTAAGGGGTGGGGGCTGTGTTATGTTTTGCAGCAATTTTATTACTGTTGATGGTGGGAGTATTTCTGCAATGAAGGAATGAAATGTTTCAAATAAATTTTGGTCATTGATTCTAACATGAATTAATGTACATTGTTGTTCGATTAAAATAACAAGCTGCTGTGCTGTTCCTMGCCAAATAAAATCCCCAAAACAGCAATAAATAAAGCAGTTAAGGAAATTAAATATTTGGGACTGCATATTTCACCAAAATCTTTTGGGGAAGGAAATGCAAAATATCTAACATATAAAAGGGGAGCATTCATTATTTTTTTCAGTTAAGGAAAAAGCAATTTTGCCTAGCAGCAAGACAATAGCATCTTGTGCTTGAAAATATATGGTTCTAGGTGATCAGACTTAGTGTTTCCTGTTGGTTTTAATCGCCATGCTTGGTCATCCAGCAGCCATTGGAAGGAAGTTGAGAAATCTAGTAATAAGTGTGAATTTCAGTTTGGGGAGCAGTTTCTTAACATTTGCAGGGGAATGGGAGTTTTTAAAGTGTCACAGTGAATATTTGCTTCAYGAGATTGCCAAGGCTCAGCCTGGGCTATGGGAATCATTTAATGTGCCTGTCCACTGTTTCTAGMGTCAGTGTCAACCACACATTGACAGTCTTGCCCACAACTGAGCTTCATTTCTCGCTTTTTTCTTTCTTTCTTTTTCTCTCACTACTATTAGTGGAGAAAGAGGGAAAATTTAATGAATGTAGAGTCCTATTGAATGGAGTGTTGCYATGAAAGTATTATATTCCAGTATGTTTAGAAATTTTTGATGAGTAGACACAGAGGTCATTTTCATATGCTTCATGAATTCTTACCAYCCATATAATTACCTAACTTCAAAACTCTTTTCACAGAGTCTTTTAGATGGGAAAARACCTTTAAGATCATCAAGTCCAACCATTAACCCAGCTCTGCCAAGCCCACCCCTAAACCATGTCCCAAAGTGCCACATGTCTCTAACATCTGCTAATGTCTCCAGGGATGGTGACTGCACCACTCCCCTGGGCAGCCTGCTCCAAAGCTTCACAACCCTTTCAGTGAAAAGATTTTTTYCCTAATATYCAAAGTAATCTGCCTCTGGCACAACTTGAGGCCATTTCCTCTTGTCCTATGGTTTGTTTCTTGGGCCAATTGCCACCTTGCCAAACCCCCCTTCACATGCTTGTAGAGAGCARCTATGTCCCCCCRAGCCTCCTTTTCTCCAGGCTAAACCCCTCCAGCTCCCATAGAGCTCCAAGTTRTGTTGTAAATCCCTGTAGTGATTAGCTTCTCTAACCTCAAAAGTCATTTTATTACCCAATAAAATCTGTACAGTGCCCTTGCTAGGAARTTTCTGTCCATGCTAAGGGGTAAAGAGGTTTTAGCTGACCAGGAAAATAACCCAAAGCTTTCTTTTTTGCTTTTGCTTTTTAATTTGTAAAGTACATCCCAGCTTTTTAGCATTTTTATATTTAGAACAAGCAAAAGACCTTCACAAATAAGTGCAGCAGAGCAGTGTATCATAGCTCCATATAATTTCTATCCTGAAATAAGTCTCAAAGCCACAGAATCCACACTTTTAATTGAAGAGAAAATCTGTCTTATTGCCCAGTGATCTCCTAATGAGATGGCGAGAACAGGTAAAATTATGAACAGCTGAGCTACGACCACTACTTCCTTGTAAACAGCCCGCTGAACACAACTTTTTCTTCCTCTCATGTATTTAATTAGAGTGCTGTGTTTAAGATCTGAATGAAACTTTTCTGTCCTTTCAACAACATTTTCTGTAGTTTGTCCAAAAAGAGAACTTCTTTACAAAAATACTGSATCTTTAAAACTCGATTTTCATTGAGGAACTAAAAGATTACTATCAAAGCCTGGAATTTAAAGTCACTGTTAAAGTCACTGGCTAAAAATCATCCCAAATAGAGACTCTGGGTTTAGGGAACTGAACTTTTGAAAAGCAATCATTGTCTTGTTCTCCCTCCATGCCTCCTCTAAGGCTGGAATTTATTGCTTGACTTTATCATCCACATCTGTAGCACAGCTACAAACAGATGTTTCTCTTTGATTGTCTAATTAATTAACACAACCAAGTTAAACTCAGCCTAATTGTTCTTTTCTGCTATTTAGCTTGAGTATTGTTCCTTCTGTTTCCAAGCGTGAAGGTCTTCTGTGCCCAACAGCTTTTCTCTCCTTTCCTATTTTTAACTTTATTGGGAGATATAGTAAAGAATGTAAAAAGATTGCTTCAAACCAGATATTTTATCCAAATTATTGACATGTCTGAGAATTTCATCAGAGTAAATAAGAACTGTATTTTGTACTTTCAAGTCTTAGACTCTTGAAGCATTTAGCAAATTGTCCTGGTTCTGGCCAGGACACGGTTAATTTTTGCAGTACCCAGGAGGAAACATGGCTAGGACCCACAGGTTATGCTATGCCATCTCACACCACTTTCCAGGGATGCTGGGAGTGTCAAATTACATCAGTCTTAATAGGAAGCATATTGTTAACCTCTATCAGTCTTGGTTTGTGGCTTCTTCTTTAAAACGTGCGATAATAGGGAAATGAATGGAGGCAAACATTTCCTTGAGCTTCTTCACCAATGTTATTTGTACTGTTATGTCATCTTCCCAATGCTTTCCCTCTTTTATACTATGTTGCCTTAATCTTGGGTTCACCTTTACTGTTCCTAAGCTGTGCCAGTCTAGCATTTTGCAGTTTCTCTTGCTTGGGRGACAAAATCACCTCTGAAGGCAGCCATAAAAAGCAATATGCACAGCTTCACCCAGTATAACCTTCACCTGTTTGCTGCTGACTTTGGCTTTGCTGCAGGTGGTTTTGGCTGTGTGGTGCTTAGCTGTCCGCCACGGTTAACCCACAGTGCTGTGTAAAATCCACCAAGTCTTAAACCCATCCTCCTTTGGGTCAGGGCAGCACAGCTTTGATCCCAAGAAGAAACCAGGCAGTGATAACTGTGGAGCCATTTTGAGAAGGAGCCCTTATCACAGACTTAGTAGTTCTGCATTCAGTTGACATCCAAGAAGGGAGAATGTTGAAGGTAAAGTGGAATGAAAATAGCCTCTCTCTTAAAGGATCTCCACTGAGGTTGGATGAAAAACCCTTCCCTAAATATACTGGATGTCCATGTGGTTCAGTGAGGCAGATCATCAACCTTGCAAAAACAAGTTAAGGGTGTGCAACCCATTCATTTTCTTTTRTTTTTCTCCTCAGTCATGAATGTTGTGACTTGTTTGCTTCTCCAGACCTCCCTGGCTTTGCAGGCTGTGAAGTCTGCTCTTGCCCCATAGAGGCTCATAAGCCCCCTAGAGAGGTGTCTCCAAGAGGAAGGAGAAGCAGGAGCAGGGGCCTTCTTGGATCACTTCACTGTATTCTGGAACAATAGAGGTCAGAAGGGACGCTTGGGTGGCAGCTGTGTGGAGCAGGGTAAATGTTAGAGCAGTGTTGGAACGCTGTCCAGGGGAGTTTTGAGCATCTCCATGGCTGACAATTGTGTGGATTCTCTCATAAAGACCTTCTTAAATAGTCTGAATTAACACTTGCTTTGGAGAGAAAGTGTATCAGGATTTTCCTGAATTTATTGGGGTCAAATGGAGCCTTCATCATCCGGGTGAATTTTCCCACCTCCAAAATCATCAGTTAGCTCACCACATTTTCACACCTACTTTCTGCAAGCTCATCATTGTCCTTGTTGTTTTGCTATGTTTATTTTCTTTCTGCAAGTTCAACTTTCTCAAGGATGCAGACAATCATTTTAACATCCACGTTGTAGGGATGTATGCATCTTTCCATAGCTCCCTAACACCCTCCCAGTGCAAAAAAAAAAAAGAAAATAACAACTGGCATAGTTCAAGCTGCAGCATTTATGAGTGAACAGATATCAAGACAAATATTTTTGTCCTCTTTCAATGCATTCTCAGAAATGTAAACAATTGCACAAAAAAACATCATGGCAGAGGATTGGGTTTGGGTTTTTTGGAAAGTGATTAAAGGGTTTGCTTGTCCAGACTTCAAAAAAATTGCAAAATGTTAGTTGCTTTGCATAAAGCTGATTGACTATTTGTATTTCATTACTTATATATAGGGCACTGGACAGTGGTGTTTTTTGTAAATCTCTCAACAGCAGACAGCATTACGTGGCTTAATAAAGGACTATTAAGCCCTAATAAGGATATTAGCTGTGACAAACTGCATTTTAAACAGCATATTAAATCACTACAATGAGCAACTGGATAGAAAATGAATTTATGAGCAACTATTTTGTAAATAATTTAGCGATAAAAATTAATCCTTTCTAATATGAAAATTATCAACTTCTAAAACATCCTTTGTACACATAAATATTTATAATTTTGTGCATAATGTGTTTAGATTGATGARCTACCATTTTTATTTGTTGCAGAAACATTTCTTCCCTGTAATTTTGAGTCCATATTATGGAATCTATCATTCAGGTGATCAACAAACCTGAATTCACATTTGTGCTCTCATTTAAGAGAGGCTTTTATCAGCTTAGTCTAAATTTCTTCAATGTTCTTGGTACCTGGGCACTTGAAAACTACTTTAAAAATTCATTTTACTTTCTCTCCTCCACTTTGAGTCAATTTCACTGGTCTTGGATACTATGGAAGAAAGAAATTCTATCTGACAACTAGAAATAATAACTTGACACAACTTGAGACAGTTCACCCTTAACTTTTTTTTTTCTTTTTTTTTTTCTTTTCTATCAGGGGTGGGATTGTTTGGTTCATTTTCTATTTGGGTTGGAGTTGGGTTTTTTCATGGATTTCCTGGAGTCAGAAATGAACATCCTGCCAGTGCAGTCTGGTTGCATCCCTTCTTCTTTGGCAGCATCCTCAGCATGTGGCTGTCCTTGAGAATATTTTCTCAAGCATTTACAAAAGATGCTTTCTTATTTCAAAAACATCCTGCCTGCAATTCRGTGACACCTGTTCATATAGAAGGACATTACAGCAAGCTAAAAATATTAGTGAGGCATAGGATTAGTGAAAAAATTGTAAAAATACTCAGGCTTCAAAGTAATTTAGAGATATAGGCAGTAAAATAATAAAGAAATATTTTAAATGCCAACAACAATGCCACTGTATGTAGAGTTAAAGTTTGGGCCACAAACACTGCAACAAATCAATTCTGTTTTCTTCTGTCTACTTGTCAGTTTTGCAGACCAGAACAAGGTGGTCAGGGAGTGGTTTCAGGGACTTGTCCTGGCCAAGCTATGACAAGTCAGAACTAACTTTTTTGCACYTTAGAATAGATGTTTCTATTAGCCTTATGCAAAATTACAGAACTATGTAAGGAATTAAAAGAAAAACATGTAGCATATTTAAAAACTGCCTATGTGTTACAGCACCTTAATGCTTTGGGGAATGATTTAATATTTTGCTGTACTTGGATCAGCAAAATCCAAGTACAGCAAAATATTATTTTCTCTGAAAGCATGATGTTTTCAGAGAAAATAAAGAACAAGCCTAAGTGAAATCCGTCTATGGCAAATATATATTTTTTGTCTTTAGAAATRTGATCTGGGGTTTTTTTATCCTTTTGGGAAAAAAGTGCAGGGGAATGTCTAGAAATTAATTGTGCAACAGGAAGACTAACAGAGCAGGGGCAGTTTAATAACAAAATAGAGAAAACTATTACAAATCTTTGGAAAAGTAAGAAGAGCATGTTGTTGGAAGTCTGACCTTTCAATATTAGCTTTTGGTATCTATTTTTATCCTTTATGACAGTTATCTTTTAGATAATCATTCTCGTAGACAGCCTTAATTCCTACAATTGATTGTCCCTTAAACTAATCAAATGGAGTTTCTTTGGATCGAACTGTTGAAGTTTAACTGGCCTATATTCAGGTTATAGTTGAAGGACAAGAGCAACACATATTTCAGTTTTGCCATGTTTTTCTTTCCTTACAACATGAATTTGTGGCTGCATTAGGTACAGCATTTGCCCAGCTAGTGGAAAATGGCAGTGCTGTAGAATCCTCTATAGTTATGAACAGACATGGAGTGTATGTCTATCTTGCTGACCATTAGTGTGATCAGCAGACATTACTAAATATCATTCAGTTGAAATGTTACAGCAGAAAATCTACTTCTGCAATATATAATAGAAAATAAAATTTCTCTGTTGAAGGAAATCCAAAACAAAATAGCATATTGTAGAATGTACRTGACACTGTTAACAAGGTATTTTAGGAAAGTTTTGTATAAATAATATTTTAATAGTTCCTYCTTTAGTTTAAAAAGAAACCCAGCAGCCAAACACAACACATAATTGCTTTATTAACRGATTCCTCCTTTGTTTTTTGTTTGCTTTTTTGTTTAGGAAGAGCCCTTTGTCATGGTGTCTGAAAATGTCCTGGGAAAACCAAAGAAGTATCAGGGCTTCTCAATAGACGTGTTGGAAGCCTTGGCCACTTACCTCGGCTTTAAATACGAAATTTATGTAGCACCGGATCACAAGTATGGGAGTCCTCAGGATGATGGGTCATGGAATGGCCTGATCGGAGAACTGGTGTTTAAGGTAAGGTCATTCCTCATTTACTAAGTAATAATGTGTGATAAAGTTAAGAAATATGTGTTATATTCTGTTTGCATCAGCCAGTAACCTTTTTTACAGGTAGTTGATAACACTTTGTGTCTTGTACTTTGCCAGCACTTGGATGGTGTGCATTGGATAGCACTTAAAAACCTGGAAATTAAACTTGTTAGTAACTGTTTAAGAAGCAGGGTAATCTCTTTTTTTTCAACCAAAGTAAAAACTAAATGTAGTCAAATGACGGGATGCACAGCATCCTAATTAGTTTGGCAAGTCCTGACACAAATGAGTTCAAGAGGCTGTTCAAAAGAGGAAAAATTGGTGTTGCAGTAATTAGTGATACATTACATAAATAATGTATAGCACTTAGAAAAATGTTGGTGTGATGAATACATGAAGAATATAATCAACAGAAAATGTTTTATTGATATATAATAACAACACATTATGTAGATGTGTGGATCAAGAGTAATATATTATTATGTATTCTGTAATTAATAAACCATTTAGTCTAMTTAATTTGACATTAATTGTTCAATATTATAAATAAATTGAATCAAATGCATATGCAATGTTTTCCTTTTTTCTTTTTGCCCACTCCTTGCATCTCTTCTGTTTGGCGTTTCTCCCATTGAGAGAGAAAAGACTAGACAGGCTTTATTCTAYTGGTGCCTCATTTGTACTGTAAATGTATGTATTTTATTTGCTCTTAATTAACATGTGGGGGTAGCTTTTACAGCTGTAGAGTCCTACATTTGTTGTGCTTCCTTAAAGAACTGCAGTAGATATTCATGTAAATAACTTAGGCATTGGCTATAGAAGTGTTTTTCCAAACGTGCAGGTGGAATTTAAATCATAAGCACAGCTAACAGCAAGGAGAACTGTGGTAAGGTACAGRACTTAGGTCTTTCAATAAAAGAAGAGAAAATCATATTTTTAGAAAAAAAAAGAAAATATTATCTTCCATGGGTTAAAAATTACTGATAGGTTTAACCTATTATGCCTTCCTGAGCAGCAGGAAGCCTGTTGGAATGGAAAACTCAACTACTCATTCTGTACTCATATCACCTTTCATACACCTMTACTGTAATCATAAACTTCCTTTGCCATCTCCTTATGTCCTTATGAAGCTGGAAGCTGGAACTGTGTATTCACAACTGGTAAGCTGGACACAGCTAGAAAAGTAGATTTTCCATAACCTTCTAAAGCTTGGCAACTAAAAATCTGTCATCTCATTTTGAGACATAACAACACAATGGCCCATTGATTTATTTTTAAGCTTTCTTTTTGCCTCTAAATCTGATATTCTGCTGCAACCTGCTCTCTACACTACTCATCAGACCACTGMATAACACAGACTGGAGGGGTCTTAATTCTAGATAGTCTGGAAATGGAAGTGGGCCTGGAATGTTTTTTATGTATTTGCAATGGATATTTGGTATGGCAGAACTTCTAACAACCCAAATGGCTCCAAGGAAAAACACATATGGCACTCTTGTTCATTGGCAGGTGGGGATTCAAAGGAATAGTCCACTGAAGGTGGTGACCACCCAGATCTGTACATCCATGTCTCAAGTGCAACAGATTTACCAGCCTGCTATGATTTTGCTGTAAATGAGTCTTCATGGATATGAAATCTTTCTGCACATACAGTGTATGAAGGGTTAATGGAACTGCATTTGGAATTCAAAGCCCATGTTTTCTCTATACTGTGGCAGTGTATAATTTTTCATCTTCCTTACCCTTACATAATTAATTAGCAGTAAAGGTTCACTGTGTCCTTCTCTCCCTTTCTCTGTCCCTCTTAAGGCAAAAGAACCTCTGGGTGAGCAGCCAGTGTCTATCTACCGCTGACCAAGTGCAAGCTGTTCGTGAAAGGCTGCTTKCTTTATTTACTGTGAGCTGCGTTCTGCCCCCAGAACTCACATTTCCATCCTCTTGGCAACTTCATCAGGGGAACTAAAGGAGCTGCGAATAGTTTTACATTAAAGGCCTAACCTGTTTGAGACACAGCATTTCCTTGTTTTCCCAACCAAGTTGTACGTGATAGTCTGGCCAACAAGTGGAGGAATTCCAGAAACAGTGGGAGTACTCTTTGCCTGTTAGCRTGTCAGCCAGGAATGAGTTCTGCAAGAGACAAGTCTCACTCAAGGGTAATGGAAAATAGCTGCCTTCTCTTTTTGAGAGCACAGAATCATACAGCTACTTAGCTTGGAAAAGACCTTTAAGATCATCAAGTCCAACTRCTATCCAGCACTGCCAAGTCAGTCACTAAACCAGGTCCCGAAGTGCCACATCTACTTGTCCTTTCAATACCTCCAGGGAGGGTGACTCAGCCACTTCTCTGGGCTGCCTGTTCCAATGCTTGGCCACCTTTCCAGTGAATGAAGTTTTTCTTACATCTCCTGGCACAACTTGAGGCCATTTCCTCTTGTCCTATTTCTTGTTGCTGGGGAGATCAATCCCCACCTCATTACAGCCTCCTTCCAGGTGGTTGTAGAGATCATCTCATTGAGAAAAAGGTGTCTTTGGCCACTCCAGAAGATGTGCCATGTGAAATAGCAGTTGCTGTAGCAACCACATGAATTCTGTGCTCAAGATCAATATTCACTGCTTACATTAACCATCTTCAGCATGCAGCAGTCTCTGGTGCAAGTCCTGGTATCAGGGAGAGCAGTCCCAGGCTGATCTTGTTTGCAGCAGCCCTGCTGGAGTTGGATGGCAGGGCAGGAGCCCAGCTGTGCCAAGTACATGCCCTGGGCCAACAGCTGGCTTCAGAGACATGACATTGTGCCTAGCTCACTCTGTTCCAGCTTTGAAGACAAGGTTTCTATTGGCTACTAAAATAGGAGCTGGAATAAGCAGAACATAGTAAGTGATYTTTAATTTGAATTTGGAAACAAATTCAATCCTCCCCTCCTTTGATTGTCAAGACTTAGACTAGGGACACAATTGGTCCATGCACCTTTTCTAGTCAAAATGCTCTGAATGTAACTCTGCTATACACAGGTTTCTGTTTGCTAAACACCTGAACCAAGTGGTCTTCAGAGAATAAATGGTCTTTGAGAGTGTTCTTGCCCTCTCCTGTCAAGTGACCAGGGCTCTCACTGCATCTTGTAGAGCTTCATCTCACAAACAGGATTAGTTCAGAGAGCAGCAGCCCTCTGTGGAGAGGCTAAAACCATCTCATGGGAGCAGTGCTTTGCAACAAATCTTTCTTTTACTGCTAATTATCTGTCTTCTCACAGTGATTCCTTTCGTTGCCCTCTATCTGGATGGCCCGAGGGATAAGTCTGTGTGACAGGCAAGAGAAGTGGCTAATGCCACTTCTGGGAGAGCACACTAGGCTCTCCAGCGTGACTCTGGGCTTTCTGGTGATATTCACATCCATCAACCACTGCTATTCACATCTTGCCATGCTACCTTGATTATGGGCATTTTTTTCCAGTGAGGAGCCATGAGGAAGGAAATAGCCTAGGGAAAACAGCCTGATTCCACTTAGGTCCATCAGGAAAGGAAAAATAGATGCTTAATCATTTCTAAGAGAAACTGCAAATAAAGTAGAAGCTTCTTATGAGGCTCTTTTTCTATTGCACCCTCTTAAGGGCGGTAGTATAAGGGAGAAACCATATAGGAAGGACAAAGTGAGACAAGAAAAAATAATAGCTAAGTAAAAAGAGAATTATTTGGATATGTCTGTGTTAGCTTGAGTAAAAATGTCTCTCTGATTGGTTTTTGCCTGTCAATGTTAWTAACTGCATAGTGTGGGACTGTGTTTTATCACTTCTAGCACTTTTTGAAACTYGATTTAACATTGAAAATGGATAAAACGAAGACACTCGCAGGACCTGTTTAGAATAGATGAATTTATTTTCCCTGTTCTTGATGATGAACCACAGGAAGATTGCTTTCCATGTGTATGAGATATGCTTGCTACAGCAGTAGCTTAGGGACATTTCAGGGATTTCTAGGCTTTGCTGATAAGCTGGTTCTGTGACACCAGTAGCAGTGCTATCAGACCCTTTARGTCATTTCTTTTGGATTTTCCCATTCCGGTTATGTTGCTCTACAATGGCCTCAGGAGAACTGCTGCTATGGAAGATAAATATAAATTTCTATGCAGGTCACACAGAGCAAAATAATGCCCTCTGCTGTTTTTTTCAATCTGTTTCAGGATTCACAGTTTCATTCATAAGAAACATGTAAGACATATGATGGTTTTTTTGATTTTGGCAATGCAAAACGTAGTGAGTGGAGAGCTATACATGTTTATAATTCAGATTGGCAGATTTATATCTAAATATTGACATAATTGCGTGCATTTGCCTTTTTACCTCAAATGCACTAAGTGAACCTTTACTTTTTCAAACTGATGTCTTCTCTGATCCAATCTGACATGTTAATGACAAGCTTTTAATTTTTTTTCATCTTCCAATTTTGATACAAGATGACAGAATCGCTATGTAATCAAGGATGCTCACTGACAGTAAATCAAGTATCAAGTGAAGCTTAAGCTTGGTTTTGTGCTTAAAGTGCGGTTTTTTAGTAAGTAAATATGAGTTTACATGTTTCAATGCAGCTTTTTTTTTTTTTTTTGAAACAGCTAAACACCAGAGCGCTAAAGTCAGGATTTACCTCTCTCCTTTCTGTTTTTCATTTTACTACCTCTCAAGAAATAAAGACATATGGAGTCCCAGAATGGCTTAAAGATAATCTCATTCCAAGACCACTGCCATGAGCAGGACATCTTTCACTAGATCAAGCTGCCCAGAGCCCTTCCTTGAACACTTCCAGGGATGGGGCATTCACAGCTTCTCTGGGCAACCTGTTTCAGTGTCTCACCACCTTCACAGTAATGATTTTCTTTCTAATGTCTAATCTAAACCTAGTCCCTTTCAGTTTGAAGACATTTCCCCCCATCCTGTGACTCCAGGCCATTGTAAAAAGTCTCTCTCCATCTTTCTTGTAGGCTCCCTCCAGGTATTGGAAGGCTGCAATTAGGTCACCTCAAAGCCTTAATTATATATGTAGCATAGAAAGTAGCAAGACATAATTATATCACAATTGTTGCTGCAGTAGAACAAAGGAAATGCAACATTTCCATTCGCACAATGTTGTTCCACTGTCATAGCTGATTGATAACTGGAGTGGAACCATAATTCTGRGAAATGTGGAGGGACTGCTTCCCAGAGATGCAGATTTGAAGTAGTATTTCCATAGATACCATGATGTCCATAGATACCATGGTTTTTTCCTTAATTCTCTTCAATGTATTTAATGGGGGAAAAAAGTGTTTTGCTGTAAAAAGGGGGAGAAAAGCAGAAAAKAGTTCTATTAGTCATACAGTCAACTATTATTTGGTTGAAGTATCTTTACTGGTGTATGTTGCTTTTCAGTAGAGAATCTTTAAGCATCTTACAGATTGCAATTTGAATGAGAAACTCAGTGATCTAGTATGGTAGGGAAGTATTTTAGTAATATACTAATAATTAGTAACCCAGCTAACTTAATAAGTAGCGGCTGAGTCAACTGAGTCTAGGACTKTTTTTTTCCCACATGTCCTCCCTTACCCCTAAATTCCTATTTTGCTTTTTGATACGCATTCAGGGGAGAAGGTCCAAATCTATGCTACTCATTAAATGCAATCATAATTTCCTGTTTGACAACTATTGGACTTGTCTATTTGTAAATTGTTTTAAAAACATATTTATGTTCACAGTTGTGGAAGACAATTCAAATGCTGGCTGGTTTGCATCTTGCTCATTGGAGCAAGGGCTTGACTGTCAGCAGGTGCTGGGAATCACYTGAGTCACTCGTTGAGCAGAAGGTCTGTAGTGAGAGGATAGGGACACTCGGATAACCCGAACGTTTCCGTGGATAATTCTAATTACTGACTGAATTTGCTGCTGCCCATGTGCAAAGGGCAGTTGARTCATCACTCACAAAATTGTTAGGAAGGAACCTGAAGTGAATTCATGAAGCCATTCTTTCCACTGTGCTCATCAACACAACTTCACTTATGACACCAGAGAACTTAACACACAAATTAAAGCTGAAGCTCTAATTCATAGCTTTTAAKAAAATCAATATTTTCAAATCTTTTTTTGTCCAAATCATCAGGCTTCCAGCTAGGCTCTGCCACTTTCTCTAGCCAGTGAACAATCAATATAAAGTAACATTGTTTAAACTGAAGTCTTAAGAGCACTGTGATTAGGAGTGTGGTTGTGCCATGGGCTGTGGAGTTCTTTGCACATCATATTAAAAGAGCCCAGTTGATTTACAAAATTTTCTAGTCAGTTTCAGCTGCCGTGCCTTCCCACTCAATATTTCAAATCATATATCTAAGGAACTAGGAATCTCTGCCTTCTTTGGGCAAGAAGAAAGAAATTCAGGAGAGTTAATAAAATTTGACTGAGTACTTTCAATTTTTTGTGCTCTCCTCACCCCCTTCCAAAGGATGACACACTTCTTTAGGCAGAACAAAAATGGATTAAATCAAGGTAGCACAAGTTTAAATATTTTAAGTACTCTTTTGTCATACTAAAGCATCTAGAATTCACAGTCTTATTGCTCAGTCTTTGGGCTTTTAAAAATGATATTCATATGCCTGCTTTAAATAACCTTTCTTGTTTTCAGTGAAGCTCTAATTGTACCTGTAAAAAGTACAGTAGCACCTGCTGTACTTGTGCCTGGTGTCCCTGGAGACCTCATACATACAATGATTAGATCAAGAAATGTTTCTCATCCTCTTTTCATGTGAAATGTGTTCTTTAAATTACAAAAAAAAAGCAAGGAAATGGCACAAAGCAAGACCAGGCTAGCTGCAGGACAGATTGCCATTGCTGGAGGAATTGCTTGTCAGTAGGATACAGAGGAATTAATCGTAAAGGAACTGCGTGCAGAATCTGCCCTTCTGCACTTTAGACTTCGTAGATAAAATGGAATGTTTTATGGAATTTCAGATGCTCCTAGGGTAGTGGCCCTTTTTCATGATCATCAAATCATGAAAATATTTTATAAATTTGGCTCTATCAGGCAACTAGTTTCCTACAATTGGATCTGCTATGCACGAAATCTGCCTTTTGCCACAATGGCAGCAATGCCTTTAATAAGCCAGGTTGACAAAAATGACCAAACATAGATTTCCTCCTCCGGGTATTAGCTGTGTTTTTAGTATTTTGATTTCTTGGAAAATAACAACAAGGAGAGCTGATGTGCCAGATTGCACCAAATGAGGTTTGCTTGCAGAAACCAAGACACATGGTTGATCTAGCCTCAGTCACCTCTCTGCGCTCACATTTATGATGCTGAAGACCTCGGTCTTGGCATTTGATTCTCCCTAAGCTTAGCTGCTATAAATCAAAGTAGAGCAAAGACCCTTTTTTTGCAGCTGCTGCTTATCCATGTTGTTTTTTCCTCCTCCCCTCAGAGAGCTGACATCGGGATCTCTGCCCTCACCATCACCCCCGACAGGGAGAACGTGGTGGACTTCACAACGCGTTACATGGACTACTCGGTGGGCGTGCTGCTGCGCAAGGCAGAGAAGACAGTGGACATGTTTGCCTGCCTGGCCCCCTTTGACCTCTCCCTGTGGGCCTGCATTGCTGGCACGGTGCTCTTGGTGGGGCTGCTGGTCTACCTCTTGAACTGGCTCAACCCCCCACGCCTTCAGATGGGATCCATGACGTCCACAACTCTCTACAACTCCATGTGGTTTGTCTATGGATCCTTTGTGCAGCAAGGTAAGAGACAGAGGGAGGCTCTGCCTCTGAGAGAAAACCTACCTATCCTCCCCATTACCATAGAGACCTTCCTCTCCCCTGCCTCCCTCCCACAGCCCACAAGGAACTGGGAGCACTGGAAAGCCTTGTGCTAAAAGATTTCCTAGATATTTAGCTGCCCTGTGTGGAACCCTGAGAATTTCAGAGCACTACGTGCTAGCTTGTGATTTGTTTTGTTATTACAGAAAAGTGATTTTTCTCTGACTAAAAAAAAAAATATTGCTCATCAGTTGCTGGAGAATTATTCAACATTAACAAGTGCTATGTTCTTACCCAGTCAGAGAATTACAGGATTTGGATTTTGAACTAAGTTTAGACTAGTCAACAGTGCTAAACAATCTTACTGTGTCTGATATTCTTTCCTCCCTCTTCTGATTTATTTCAATTTTCCTATCTAATGTTTAGATTCAAGCATCTCTGGCCTTCCTGACTGCTTTCTCAATCCCATCTGGCATCTGGCATAGCCCAGGCTGGTCCCCAGTTCTGCTTATATTCCCAAGTCCTCCACAATGTTCTTCTTCTGGCAGAGTTTTAACCATGCATCCTGAAGACATCAGGGACTGCAGATCGTGGTTAGGTATATACTGCTTAGAATTCTGGTCTACAAGTTGAGGTTGTAGAGCAAAGTGTAATAGGAAAACACAGCTTAATGTAAGAGCAAAAGGGGGTTTAGGCTCAACAAAAAACCAGAATGAACGCCTTCTTGCTTATCCATGTAATTGTTCCTCAGGCACTGCAGGTCCACCTGTTTTAATTTCACAGAGCATCTGCTCTACAAAGAGCCATGGCCACTACAGCCCCAAACTTTCAGACAGTTCTTTGTATTTTAACCTGAAAGTGGATGGAACGCTGTAGGTAAAGGTGTTGTATTTACGTAAAAATGGCAACATGTGATTTAGCATTACATTATTTATTTTCAAAACAATCAGATGATACTCATAAAAGCTAAAGGTATCCATGAAAATCAGGTATGAAATTCCTAAAATGGAAAAAATGCTAAAATAATGTCACTATCCAAAAAAAGAAGAAAGGCTTAAGCTGAGACTTGCCACAAGAGGGGTAATTTTAAACACATAAGCATAGAGATTACTTTTAAAGTTATCATTTGCATTGAGCAGTGATGGTCAGCTGAGGAGAGCTGATGAGATAGTTTCAGGGTTTTTGTGATTTTTTTTTTTTTAATAAATAAAACCAAAGATTCAGAGTAGCTGAGACCTATGGAAGGTTTTTGAATGTATATGGGTGGATTTATAAAGTTCTCTTTCTGTCCAAAATATCCCCAGTGTAAGTGTTTAGCAAATCCAGCTGTGAGAGAGCAGTTGGTCTGTACAGAATGAGACTCATTACATCAGTCTTCCTGTTAGGTTAGAACTTGAGAATTAGTTTCTTTACTGCATGGATGTGAGCCATTCCACACAGGTCTATCAGCCTGGGCATTCCTGCTGTACTCCCAACAGGAGCCCCTAAAAGCTTTCTAGGACACTGCCCAGCTAAGGTTCAGAGGAGGCACAACTGGTTTAACACACCTCAGTCTGAACAATCGTTGAGTTGTTGGCCTCATGTTTATCCAAGGAAGCCTGTATTTTGTGAAATCTCCTAACTTATAGGTCCAGAGTAGTAGTCCACAAAGGAGCCCTTGTGTAGATGCTCAGTTAGCTCAAAAAGAAAAGGATTTTTTGACCAATCAATGAAAATGAGTGCTTAAGGAGGRCTTAGAGAGAAACCTTGAATTCAGCATGAATTTGAGGAAGAAGTTAGATGTAAAGAAGGGGGACCAGATTGCAACAATACCAGAATTCAGTAGTGGGGGGGAAAGAAAAAGAAATTTATTTGAGCAGATCTGCATCCACTCCCTGTGGTAAGAGGTGTTGCCCATGAGGTGCAGGTCAGTGAAACCTGCTGGTGGTACAAAGCATCTGGGGGCACCAAAACTGCTGTGCGATGTCAGAAAAGAAATTCCCAAAACTGGGAAGGTGGGAGGAATTATTTACAGAGAGAAAGAGTCAGACACCTTACCATTCTGCCATGTGGATTTTCAACACAACTCCATAAAATTCACTAGAATAAAGTAAAATATTCACTTGGCTCCTAGTGAATGAGGGAAAGCTACAGACATGTATCTATAGTTTTGTTCTCCTTCAAACAACAAGCAGAACTCTCCTGAATTATCTAGAAGGGAAAATGAAACACATTGAAAAGAATTTATACCAAAATACATTTACTTATTATTACTTATACTTATTTATACCAAAATACACTTACTGACTGATATAAACATAAAGACCCAGAAGAACTCAGAAATTCAGTGCAAAACAGTAAGAGATCCATTTATAATGCCAGCCTGTATTTCACATTCAATTTGAATATAACAAAAACTATATTGGCTGAAGTGTTATTGTTTACTAATCCTTGTGAATACAGACATATGAAAATAATTTTCATTGACAGAGTAACTGGCTATTGTGGTGATTTTGCCTCTGTCTTCATTCATCAGCTCTTCATTCAGCAGAAAAACTGCAGCTTTTATTTGTTTTGGAATAGTAAATCTGTTGCTATTAATTCTGATTGGCAAATCTTAAGTGTAGCAGCATGGGGCATTTCAAATACTGTCACGTTCACTTAAGAAATCTTTCAGCAGCGATTTAAAGCATGACAAGGTACTCATTTCTGTTATCAAAACATAGAGCCAAAGATGCTTTTATGCCCTGTGCTGACAGAAACAAAGCAGCTTGAACCAAAGATTGCTTGTGCTTTGATAGGTCTGGATTCTTTTTGGGGGACTAACAAGTTATTTGTGGCATCATCTTCTTTCTTTTCTCTAGACAGAGGAAAAATTTGCAAGCATGCAGACTGGCTTCAGACCTGCCATGGCTCTGAAGAGAACCCTCTGCTGCGAAAATACAACTCATTCTTAAAGAAAACTCATAACCTATTATGATTGAAACAAAGTGCTCGYTCCTTCTGAAATAGTTAAAAACTTGGCAGATTTTAGCAAGTAGCTTTAGTTCACTGTGTCCCTTTTCCAAATGCTATTAACAAGTTTTAGCCTTTTTCAATTTTTGAAGCACCAAAGGAAAATACCGTATCATTGTCTATAGACAAAAGTCAACACAGATCAATCCAATKGTTTTTAAGGCAGGTCTATAATTACTGTCACAATCAGTTACAAAATTTAAGTCTTTTTAGTTGCTTCCTTAAAGCTAGACTGAAACTTAATGTAGACTGCTACTTGTACCACTTAAATTTAGGTGATGAACTTGGCTTTCTTACCTCTCTATTTCTGTGACCACTCTAGGCACCATTTTGAGACWGGTAATATGCAGATATATTTTAAGTTTCCCTTTTTATTTGATGTTCATTCATTATTGAGATTGGCCAAAATAGTTTACATGATTTTTTTAAGATATATGAGGATAAAGCTGCAATATAACTCAATTAATATAAATGTGTGTAAAATGCAAAGGGAGTTTTTTATTCTGTGCTCAAGCCCTTCATTATAAAATAAATTTAAAAAAGGGCAGGCAGTGCACTGAAATGCTTTGGCTTCCTGCCCAATATACCCACTGAATTTGCAATATACTGTGATCACTAAGAGAATTTTAGGTGATCTCAGCCATGCTGCTGTGGGTTATATTAAAAGCAAATGCTTCTGACTCTGGAGTCAAAATTCAGGCATGAGTAGTTAAGATAATATCAGTTGTCTATTCATCTAAGGATGAAGCAAATTCATAGATTCAGACTGTGGAGGATTGCAGTTGTGTTGAAATTTAGTGTCGTGACTTCTGAATTTGTTCTTTTCCTTTTGCTATTCCTAGAAAACTAAGTAACTAAAGCTCCTCATTTTGCTTATTTTGAATATTACCTTTGACAACTGGACAGAAATCTGGCTCTAGGCAGCCCTGCTATGGGACAAGGGACAAGAAAGGGACAAGAATCTGAGTGATGTATGAATAACGATATATTTTGTAGACTTTGCTCAGCTTCTGTGCTACTCCATACAACCTTCTCTTTAGCCATGGTATTGTTGCTACTCCCTCAAATTTTGCTCTTATTAGAATTTGCCAGTATAGGGAACCTGCCATATGATCTCTTAGAGAAKAAATTTGGGGGTTCTAAAAACTTTAATAAAACCTTCATTGAGATCAGCTGAATCAAGTTGCTGTAACAGTCTGATGACTTTTATTCTTGCTGAGAACCTASTTTAATCTCCTGAAGGTTTTCTATTAGCTTCCTATTACGGGCTCTCGTTACAAAACGCTCTAGGGAGCACTCTGTTTTCACCARTACTGGAGAAAATCAATGATTTAAGAAACAGAAGTTCAAGATCTAGAGTTGCTGCCAAGCCTTTTTGTATAATAGATCAGTTTTTGAGACAGGTGAAATGCTGCGTAATTTTTTACCAAGGACTTGCAGCAGAATCTTTTGGGGGGTTTTGTTTTGAAGGCAGCCTCTCAAATTTTGCTTCAGAATTCAGTGATGAGCTRACTTTTTATAATAGATTTCAATAGAATGTTGAAAAAATAATGAATTYAGAGAAAGCTACAATGTTTTGTATTTGATATGAAAGACACCATAAAAGACTTGGTCTCTATCTTATCACACTCTGCTCCTTGTGCTTTCAATTTTTGTGTAAAAGAAGATATTTCTGGATAGGCCTGGCAGGATTTTAGATTATGCAGGTAAAGATGCAAAGGCTCTGTTTTGTTTGGGTTTGGTTTTTTTGCTATAATAGAAAATATCTTTTAAATGGCTGAATCATTCAAGATTTAATCACTTCTTAGTGATTGCAACAAAACAAACATTCATTATAGTTTTATAAATAGAATTTGACCATAGGATAATGAGCGCTTGAAGTATTAGCTGCAAAAATATAATTTTCTTTAGAGATCTTAATACACTTGCTTAACCTAGAAAAGTTATGAAATGGATGATGTTAAAGCACCACTGGTGGGCCATTTTTTTATCYCCTTATATTTGTTTAAAATGCTGGTCACAACTGGAGGTTTTGATTGGTCATCAGAGGTGTCAGTAATGGCCAATTATGCTGATAATACCTGGCAAATGAGCAAATCTTACTGTTTGCCTTGTGTAAATTACATTTCATCGGAGCAATAAAACAGCCTCCAAGCTTCAGCACTCCAAAGTCATTATAATACTTCTCAGATGGTTAAAGCTGCTCAGAATTCTCAGTCTTCTTCCTTGTATTACCACCCAAGGTGTGATATAATCCTCCTGAAATGCRCTGCCTGGAGTCTGCTGTTGCCTAATAAATTACTTCATCTTGCTTATCTCACTCTTGGCATATCCCTATCAGCAGGAAACCCTTATGCTGTAGCAACATCCTTTCTTAGTGACATTTTCTCTTAATTAACTGTACAACAATCAAATATTTAATATTCAGAGGAAGACTCTAGAATCATTCTGGAAAAAGTCTGTTAGAAATTAATTATATCTTCACATGTGATATTTAGTGGTGAAACCTGATTTAGTTGGGGGGGGGATATGTTTAGAAATACAAAATAGATCCAGTATAAAGTGAAGACTTTAGGACTGGGACCTAGTTCTAAATTTGGTTTCTGCACCTGATCTGCTGGCTGACACAGAAACATTATTTAATATCTTAGATATCAGCCCTTAGTTTTAAAATGGATATGTTACCCATCTTCCTTCATAAAAACATGTTATATACCTTCTGATAGAAGGCAAAACTTAAATGCCAGTCTCATGAATTAACAATTTAATTGCTCTTCAAGCTAATGCCAATCTTGACATATTCATGTAGCAAGGGGAACAGACTTTCTGAGCCTAAAATGCACAGCACTGAGCTGGGAAAATGAAAAGTCAGATACCAAACATGTTGGGAAACAAACTACATACACCAGCAGATTTATTTGTGGCATGATAGTTCCACCTTAAAGTATGACCCCCCAAATTCTCGTGTCATTTTGATTAAATCTGGGCTAGTGCATCAGTAAGTGTATTTACCTTCATAAAGCCACCTCTCTGAAATGGGGACTGCAGCCCTGTGGTACCCCAACTCCTTTTGCATGTCTCAGTGGTTTGGCCAGCCCTCTTGACAGCATCCAAAAATGAGTACRTTTTGGCAATTGTGTCCTGTGTCTCAAAAGTATTTGGAAACCACAAGTGGTYACTGGAACTGACAGTGTGCACTGAGTTGTTGTCATGTATGAATTACACTTTTGTAAGCCTTGGATGTAGCTTTTTGTCCTTTCAGGAGTTTATTTGATTGTCTCTTTTTGGATCTGTAGCTCCATGGAATAACCACACTCCAAGTAAAATGTTCAGTAGTGTGGGCATTTGTTTGCAGCAATGTGATATCACTAGTGTGAAACTACCAGGGGATATGCTTGGATTTTCCCTAATTTGAAGTTAAGATTCAGGCAGTTCTCAGAGGCATCTTAAATAATGCATTTCTACATCTTCTCTGCACGTGGTTGCTTGAGTAATAGCACTGGGTACATGAGGCAGTCTGTTTAGAGATTTTGTGTCTGATATTCCATCTGTGAGGAGATGGAGAATGAATGGCAGTGTGAAAGCCCAAAAACCACCTTTATTGCCTAGGACTAGCTCTGATTGACTGTGAGAAGGTAATGTCTGTCTGGCTGTAGTGTAAACCCTGATCAAGACCAAGTGAGGCACAAGAAAAGTAGAATTGGATGTCATGGCATCTGTCCATCATTCTGGGTTCTCTCAAAAACATCCTAAGGTGAATATTTTACTCAGAACAGTTTCTTTAGTTGTTGTAATTTCTAATATGACTATCTACTGTAACTGGGTAAATAATGAATAAGTTAGATTCAGATTAGGTAACCAAATTTGGCTTTTCAGGGTTCACCTGTGTATAGTATACATCTAATTGAGGAAACAAGGAAGAACCATTTAGTCAGGAACTGAGTGTTTCTTGTGTGGAGGAACAATGTAACCCCCATTTTTATCTTTGAAGATGTTTAGAAGCTGAAGAGGCAAGTCTTGTCCTGCTATTTGATCTTCCTGCACATGAGTTTACAGTTAAATTGACAACTTCAGCTGTTTAAGGTAGGGAGGAAGTGAGAAATGAGCTTTAGCCTTATTAAAAGTACTCCCCCTCTGCTTGGGATGCCAGCAGTTYCATCCTCAAACTGCTCAGCCTTTTTCAGCTGAGGCCATCCAAGGCTCCAGACAAACATGGGGTTTTAAAGGGAACCCATGGTAGTTTTCTGTTGCTTTTCTGCCCTGTGAAGAGTCCCTCCTCTGCAACAGCTGTGCCATAGCTGCATCCACCCATGCAGAGCCACTTCACAACATCAACTGGTGGGTAGGTGCCAGGAAAATTGCCTGAAAGCTGTAAAGACAGGAGTAGCAGAGGTTTTCAAGCTGCTGGCAGAAAGTCTCCCTTCTTCAGCAGCTGAGGGTTTTTTCCTCAGATCTCTTGTAATACTGAAATCTTTATAAAAGGAGTAGACCAAAATTAATCGAGAAAGGAAACAAAAAATGCTATCAAATTATTTCAAATTATTTTTTTAACTAACCTGTTCCTTTCCCTGGTTGTTGAGATGAAGGACGAGTCTCAGCATTTATGGTAGAATTAGGGCTGTGGGGAAGTTTGTTTGCATTTTTTTTAATCTATTCAGCTTCCCAGCATGCAAATTAAGGGGATTACCTTCATTACAGCAGCATTCTGTTGTAGGAATCTCCTGCTGCTTACTTTTTATCCTTCCACTGTCAGTAGTGGAGGGAGAGATCTTGAAGTAGGACTTCACCTTTTCAGCGGTTTTGAAGTTGGTGGGATGGGGCTGGGTTAAAACTGTGCGATACCTCACCTACCAGGAAAGGGGAGATGAAGGACCACAGGTGGTTTTGACTGAGGCCTTGTCTTCCCCTACACTAGGACAGAGTCAGGGTAGGGATGAAGGCGAAAGAAAGTCATCTGCAAACAGGCTGTGAAGGAGCAGTGATAATAAATCTGTGGAGTGGGGTGTTCGTTGTTCATGCCCAGATATACTTGCTAATAGAACATTTTTAGCCATAAGCATGTACCTCATTCTTACAATGGCTTCTTTTATTTCTATATATCCAAAGAGGAAAATCCTCACTATCCTGTAAAGTCACCTTTGAAGTCCCTTTTCACTTCTGAAAAACCTGAATTGTGATCTTAAGCAGGGTGGTAGCTGATTTGCTGTGAAAACCAGGTTATTCCACTTTCAAACATAAGCATTCATATTAGTGATTTTCATCAATAAATGACATTTTTCTCAGTGAAACTTAAAAGGATGAGGGTTTCATTCTGTCCTCTGTTCACTGTCATAATACTACATTAGGTCATTTGAGTTTTAGAGATCACTTTGATAACAACATTGCAGGATGTACCTGAAGTGAAATTTTAGTCTAAATTTTAAAACGTGTTATTAAGGAACATAATTAGAGCTCCTACACTGGTGATGATTGAATTCTATAAGGTTAGGAGTTCATTGCAGAGAAGCATTCTGAAAATTAAARGATGACTAGAAATAGTGACAGGAAAACTGAACTAAGGTATCTGAGATGCCTGTGATTCACTTTTCTCTGAAGTAGTCAGGGGTCACTCTGTACTGATGGATGCTTGGAAAACTTGGAAGAACAGATTTATAAAACAGATCATAATTMTTTAAAAATTCAAGCAAAGCCGTAGTTGGTAGTATGTAATCCTTTTTTAAGTTCCCTTCACCCCCTAAAATCTTGAGTCACAGAATCATGTAGAGGTAAAAAGATTATGGGGAAAACTACTTGCCAAAAGATGTGAGGGCTTTACTGGAACAAGTGTTTGTCCTTATGGTCACACGGTGTTGTTTTGTGCTTTGCTTGGTTCACAGTTGCTTAGCTTCAGCCAAAGGGGACTCTCTCCCTCATATTCATAATGCCTTCTCTGACAGGCTCTTCGCTAAAGCCACGCTTTAATACCTCATTAATGGCATTGTTTAGCTTAATGTTAATTTTACATACAGATGGTCTGTTTTCAGTCCATTGTGCACAGTTCTCTCTGCTGTCCCTGAAGGTGCTGTGTACAGCCCTGTCAGTAGTGTGCAGAAAGACCCCACTAAGCAAACTGTATGTGACAGTAACACRCACATCATCTCCTCAGCCACTTATGAATATGCACCAGAGATGATAATTGTGGCTGATTGCTTGAGGCTTCAAAGCATTTGGATCCAGCCATTAGTAATTGAGAGATTTGGTCTCAGCATCTCTTGAAATCTGATCTAAACGTTGCCAGTGTGCAAGGTTATTTGTTAAGATCCAGTGCCAACATCCTCTAAAATAATAGCAAGCATATATCACTTTGATGCCTTCCCAGTGGCTGCAAATAGCACCTTTACACAGGCATGCTATCAAGAGCCATCTTAAAAGCACAAATCTCATCACAGCGCTCCTGAAGAGCATCCCCAGAGGCTCCCTGTGTTTCTTGAAAATGCCCATTGAGCTCTAATCTGTTTTCTCTCTATGTGTGTATATTAATAACTATATTCTGTATTGGGCTATGTTTTGAAAGTGGCAACAAAGAGTTATCTGATCAGAGTTTTTTCTTTCTTTTTTTTTTTGCAAAGAGCTGTTAGTAAAATTACTAGGCTTGTTGCACAGTTATTTATGATTATGTAAYTGAATGGTCCTATGTTTGGTAACCCCAAAATTAAATTTGAAACCCTGCTAAGTCTTCTAATAAACCAGTGCATTTCAGCAGCATTAATACAGTATAGTTTGGCCAACTGATTCATGAGAGGCGGACTGCAAGCCTCAGTTCCAATGTGGTCACAGTTACAGGTGTCAAAATATAGACTTTCAAATATCTAGACTTTAGTATAAGACTAGTCATAATTAATCTAAGGGCTCCCAGTAACTTCAGCAAATACTGATAGATACCTCCATTTTCATTTTAGCTGCAGTCATTGCTCCTCTTTTGTAGTGGCAGCAGAAGAGAAAAGCAAAATATACTTTGTGATATATTTTCCAGAATTTTTAGAAGCACTGTAAAGGCTACTCATGCCCTCTCTCTCATAATGTTGCACAAGTCAATGCATTGTATTGGCACTATAATAATGCAAACTAATGTTTGTAACATTTTCTTTTATTTCTTGTGAACTTCGATTTGCAGTTGAAACTATATTTTGCTAATTCCACAGAAAGACAGAAAGTGACCAATGCAAAATTGTTAATATCTGAAATAAGTCATTAAGCTTTTGGGTCTAGGCCTAAAAGCCAGGAATTGATTCCTATAGGTCTTGAAGATTCATCCTGTAAATACTACATAATAGTAATGAAAATCTGATTAATGTCTGTAATTAAAGCATCACAGACACCAGGAGAAGCTAGAGCCCAGCCATTTGCTAAATGGTGAAACAAAACACTTCCCTTCCCAACTTTTGTATTATTGCCACCATTTCAGCAAGATAGGTGGAAAGAAAGGATTTATTGTTGTGAAGAGAATTATAAATATACTATAACTGATATGTTATGCTAACATCACTTTAATCAGGTAATTATTAAAGGACTGTTTGGCCTTTAAGGACATTGATTTAATGGGAATTAATTTAATGATTGAACACTGTTTGTGTAACATTATCATTGCTAGTGATGCAGAAAATTGGAATCTCAGCTCAGCTGAAAAGAGTTTAGACTTTTTATTATCATATTAGATACTATTCTACTCCAATGTAGTTATTAGACCCTTTTTATACTTTCAGTATATATTTAAATGTTTGGAGTTTATCTAAAAATTTCTGAATAGAAAAAAATAAGTTAAAATTTTTGTCATTGTACTACTCTCCTTTTTGATAGAGGCTTGAATTTCTGTTTAAAATAGCCTTTTAGAAAGTCCATTCAATTTTGGGTTTGACTTGCTATTGCTTCTCCCATAAAATAAATTTCCTCCATTTTCATTCTCTGCTTTCTTCTCTGCAAACCTGATGGGTTTTTTTGGTTTTTTTTTATGAGGAATAGAGTTTGGCTTATGGAAAAGTTTTGCAACTTTAAAGACACAGCAGCTTTTTAAAGTAGCAGCAGAGCACAGTTCTATCTAGATTATTCTGAGGCTGAATCCTGCACTGTCTAGTCACAGCTTAGTGGAAATGGTGAGCATTATAAAAGGACTGTGATCAGTACTTGGGGATTAAGACAGAGTTAAAGCTGACCTTTAGAGTTACAGCTCCCACTTACCTAAAGGTGTGTTGTCTCTGGATGCCCTCCTTGGTTTGCCCTCAGGGCTGCTATTGTCACAAATTATTTTTCATCTTTGTGGTGCCTCTAACTACTGTTGTATATAAATTAGACCCAGGGAGAAAAGAGTAGTATGTAGTGAAGTGGTGTATCTGACAGGCTGCTGCAAATAGATTAATTTTCTAACAAAATTTTACTCAAGGATGTCTGACAGTTCCTGCTGTATCTTGGCAGAATTTTCCAAGGGAGCCTAGTGGCCAAATGATTAGTCCTCTGTTACTGTAATGAATCTGTTACAGTAGACACAGCAAGTTGGGCAGGTATTTGAAGACTGATAGAAAAATAGGTTGGTAACAGACACAGCAGAGACTTAAACTTACAAACACAGTAGGTTGCTAATCCAGTGCAGAGCAATGCTGTAGTAGGCTGAAATGCTTGGCACTGGGTAGCACTGACCCTTTCCTTGATGCTAGAGGAATTTCTAGCTTCAGAGAGGACATTTTCAAGGAATGTAACTGAAGAACCTGTATTTTAAGCAAAACAGTTTGTGAGCAGGCATTTCACCAACCTTTTAGATATTTGTCCGTCAGGTCGTATGTCAAGGCCCTCTGACCAGATTTATGAGATGGGTTCCCTGGGCTGTAACTTGATGAGGGTTTTTGTGGCACTGCCACTGGTCCTTGATTAGTCCCAGCATTTGAAATCTCAGCATGGGTAATCTTTCCCTATTAATGAGAAAACAGAGCTGAGCAATGAGCCTTAGTGTGTGAGTCAAGTGCCAAAGGCGCATCCAAACAGCTACACAGCAGTGGCAAATGGAGGATTTTCAGAGGGAGTTTTCAAGATATGAGATGTAGCTTGGAGGTGATTGCTGGCCAGCAGTAACAGAGGGTGACAAGTTAGCATGGCARTCTCTCTCTCAGACTGGAACTGGCTCGTGCCTGGCCTCCTTGGTATAGGGYTGGGGGAAGCCTCCGTCTGCGTCCACAAGGTGTGCATACACCCTCAGGGTAGCTGGCTTCCAGAGCTGCTGGTAAGGATCTTTAGCATGTATAAGATGCAGCTTCTCAAACTTCTTTACAGATTTCAGATACCTAGGAGKGATTTGAAATAAGCCTGAAGGAGAGGAATGATGGTTTCGGATTTTCTGCCTGTCACATAAAGGGGAGAAATAAATGAGGGGAGCTTTCTTTTGTGCATCATTGCTTCCCTTCTGGGAGTGCAGTGAGGGCAGTGCTTCCCACCCAGCTGAAAGAAAACAATCTTCCAGGGAGAAAACGTAATGAGATTAGTCAGGGGATCATTACGCTGACAACAACAAATGGCCAGAGTCAGTGATTGTTTAGTTCAGTAAGGAGTAAAAAAATTAATCAGAGCACCAAAGGACAAAGTGAACACATTCTTTAATTGCCTATAGACCAGCAGGAGAAATCAGAATTATAAACAAGAACAGTTAGACCCAGAAATACAGAGTTGATCTTCATGTTTTTTCTGAAATCTGGTCTGAAGAATTGGAAATACTGAAAGTCAGACGGACAAGGTGGGTAAAAGGGGAAGAAGGTGTCACTGTGTCAGAATGGATTAGGTATTTCAGAGGTTGAGAACTTGGAAAGAACTGATCTTGTTTTTTTTTCTGTGACTGTGTGCTAATGGCTGGAGCACAAAGTGGGATGGGAGACAGTGTCTGCTGCAGGCCACCAAATCAGACTGGAGTGAAGCATGGTTGCCTCCTGTACAGCATCTCTGTGATGCATAAGGGGAAATGTGAGGTGTAAGAAGGGCAGTCAGGCTGAGTGGTGTGCGTTTCAAGCCTCCAGCTGCCCATGCTGAAATATCTGGAATGCACAGGTAGAGTATATTCAGAGGAAAAGGAGCACAAAGTGTTAAACACTACAAACGTCAGAGAAAAAACTATATGGGGAGAAAGTGTACACAGAGGTGAGGCAGAGCTGAGAACAGGAAGGAGGGCACTGAAAACTTCATTAGGAGATATAGAAACCTTAATGACATTTGGTGCATTAGGTGAAGGTAATACTATTCAAAATCGTTATGCTAGAAAGGCAACAAATATTTCTCTCCTGTGCCTGTGAAAAAAAGCCAATTAAATTCTTTCTGTGTAGTGGAGGTTAAGTGGTAGCTACTATATAGCTACTACTATAACACAGTTTCAAATCAGCAAATTCAAACAAATTTCATTCAAGCATTTATGAGAGTTTGCTGTGTAGCTTCCAAGATTTCTGTTTGCGGACATGAGTCTTAGAACATTGGGCAGGTTTTAGGAAGATCACCAAAAAAATTTGTTGTGACCATGAAGACCAAACTGAACCTTCAATCCAAGTTTTCCTTTCATCTTAACATCTGGATGTAACAAGATGAAAGACTTAACAAATATAAAGAGACATTTAACAATTTCAAAAGATATAACCATATAAAAAGTCTACGCATGACTTCTACTATTTCATTATAGTAAAATAGTAGCTTATAAATAGCTTTATTATAAAATAAGAAAGCTTTATCTTTGGGATCTGATGGAAACTTTTATAATTGCTTTGTTAAATAAAAAGAAAATTGGGTCCCTTTCAATCCTACTACTTCCAATGAACCCAAAGAACAGTTCCTAATATATTTGGAGTATTTTCACAGTATAGTAATAATACATAGATGCAGCCCTCTCTTGTTAGGGAGTAAAGACCTGAAGAAATGGTTGATGTGTGAAGCAAAATATATGAATGTCTCTTTTTACATATAATTTTTGGGTTTTAAATCACTACATTTTAATACAAACCGAATACTATAGGAGGAACAGGTGGTGTGGTGAGTAAAAATTATTGCTGGCTCTCAAACTTCTCCACACCTTGTAAGGTCTGGCTGCCAGCCCTGCCTCATGATCAGTTCCTTCTCCACTCTCAAACCCCTGCAATCTGCCAATATGTGCAAGGATAGCAAGTTCAGCCACTGATTTTTCAAGCTTATTTGGGAGTCATTACCAATTCAAGGAGTTGTATTCTCCTGTGGAATAATTTGTCGTGSCTGCTGTGGTCAGTAGGTGTTAACTTCAGCACAGAATGGAATATTACAAGCTCAGGTTATGACATGCCAGCTTAAATGTTATGGATGAATATAAGCAAAGTTCAACAAAGAATGGAAAAGGATAGATGAAAAAATGAAAATAAGGGAAGAAAAATTCATGATGAGAAATTTCCCTACAACTTCCAAGCTGCATTTACTTCACAGCTGGTAGAAATAGGCATGGGCTTCATTGACTGTAAAATTTTTTTTTTGTCCTATACTGAGTTGAACATTTCCAATTGAAAGTAGGTGAAATTTTATATTATCAGGAAAGTTTTTAACAGAACAATGGCAATAGCTAATGCTCTGAAAGGTTCTGCCTTTGAAGAGCTCTGCTTTGCAGAGTTTTACAAAGATCACAGAGCTCGGTCAAACTTCAGGTTTTGTTTCTAGTGGCAATAAAAAAGTGGAAATATAAAATACCTTTTCCTCTTTGTTAATACAAACTACTTCCCTCACATGCACTCTCTATTAATGTCCCCTTCACAAAGAATACAGAAGACATGCATTGATCTAAACTGTTTGCAACAGGCATCTGCACCTCTTTATTTATGGAAATTGCAGATGCACAGCATAATTGATGTGACTGTTCTAACAGGCTAAAGGCTAAATTGCAGCCAGCTCCCAAGTCCTTTGTGCTTTTTTTTACCAAAGGCCAATAATTCACTGAATGTGGACAGAATTTTTGTAGGAAAAAGCAGAATCAAAATCTGTCCCCAGATAACCCACCCTATTATTTCTTCACCTTCCTTTTCCATGCACAGTTGAGATTCTTGCTTTTAATTTTGATGGCATTACAGTTCCTCAACAAAGCAGTCACAATTATCATATTTTTCATGGTTCTTTAAATTAGCTGGAAAACTCCTGACACAGAAGCTCAGCTCACTGCAGTTTTTCTTCAGGCAAACAATTGACAAATCCCTGAGAACAAGATGTCTGGAAAAAGAGCCTATGCATTTTGAATTCCTCAAATTTAATCCAGAATTATAAAATATCAAGATCTTACCAGGCTGTGATTCTGAATTTCCCTATTTTGCCCATTTGTCCTGTGTTTTCATTCCTCCTTCTTGCCTGTACTCCTCTCTTGTGATTTTTGACATGAAGAAACCTTTAAACTGAATACTAATGAGGGAAAATAATTTTTAAAAGTAAAAATATGTATGGTAATTCTATAGTTTCACATTTTGTCTTCTAAGTTGGGTTTTATCCTGGTATTTAAGTCTGTCATAATTATGCATAATATTTTTTGCATTATCAAGATGATGCATTATTTTTCCTGCCTTCTATTTAGCTTGAAGCACTTGGAAAGAAACAGGAATAAACAGAAATTTATAAGATAAGTTGCAGTCTAAGCCTGTCATCTGAAGTAGGCCAGCATTAAAATGGTCCAGGATTGATGAAGGAGAGCTGCATTAGATGAGAGTGGGAGGACTAAAAGTAATTTCTTTCACTGTGACTTCTACAGCAATTTAGCTTTTTCAGAAAACTCACAATAAGATTGATTTTTTTAGTTCAGTTTACTCTGGAAAATATCTGTCCCTTCCTGCACATGAAGATTTTAAAGGCAGATTACATTTTTCTAAGTGATTTTAGCACCCATTACATGTCAGATGAATTATACTGGGAGCTGTAGCCMCAATGTAGGTGATGTACAGGTAGTGGAATTTTGTGCTGCCTTATAGCCTTCTGCAGGTATATTGGAAAGGTCACAATAAATGATAATATAGCCTCTGTAGTCTGTCTTTTAATGTGACAAAGCAACTCCTGGACTGCTCTCTTCTGATTTCCATTTGTTTCCTGAGTGGGGCTCAGTACTTTTAAGCACTGCTCATCGTGCCCCAAGAGCAGCATTTTTACTGTAACCACAACCACTGTGCTGGCCTCCACTGATGAGTTTTGCTATAGGAATGAGATGTCATAGAACTCTGGTCATCAACATGGGTCTGCATTGCACAGATGGCCCCCTCTGTCATTAGGGGTTCCTAAGCTTTGCTGGTGTGATATGAAAGAYGGCAACAGGCAAAGATTTGTTCCATGGTTTTGGCTCCCTCCCGCTTTGTGTTGGATGTCCTGTGTGTAACCTCTTGTAACTGGAACATGGTGTGATCCATAAAAGTGTCAGTRCCCCTGAAACTCATCCTAGGTCTTGGAAAGCAGAGCTCAGGGAGGTTTGCATGCCTGTCCCTCCTCCACATTAATTTRAAGTGGAGTTTAGTATCTTTTAGGTCTGTGGCTCTCTGTCGTGATAATGTTAATGGAAAAGCAGTGCTTGTTGCTCTCCCGAGTGACTTGGCACTCTTCTGCGCAGAGCAAATGTGGATTGGGAAGCAAAGAAAACTTTAGGAAGTTTTATCCCCAGAAACAAAATTGGGGAGAATGAAGAGGTTTCCTAAGGTGAACTGCCAGGGTGCAGGAAGTGTTTTAGCAAGGAGTACAATGGAACATGACTGTGTCATGTTAAGTCTCCTAATAGATGCCAAAGTAATGGTACCATGGCAGTAAAAGATCTCCTTTGGTTTTTGTTTCTTTTCTTCTTTTACTGGGAAAGGTGGAGTATCCTGCCTATACTGCTTTAAAAAAAGTCATGCACTTAGGCTGTTGTAGTGTCAGCCCTGCTTCAGAAATGGTGGTTTATGAAGCCCCAGTACAAGAATTACTAAAGGAGTGAGGGATTATTTTTATATGTGTTTATTGTACATGTACTTCAATACAAGCTTTGTCCTCAAGCTTCATTTATTGACTGCTGGTATACAAGGGACAACTGTGAATTGGGAACAAAGATTCACAAACACTAGGATGAAATAAAAGCACTTGGGGTAGCCAGCATTCATGGGTTTTAAAGTCTATTTTTAGCATGGGAGGGAAAAGGAAAAAGTAAAAGTGAATAGTGGGGACAACCTTATCAAAGTGTGGGAAAGCTGTGTGGACAGTAGGGAATGCTGTAGCTGAGAGATCTGGCTTTTGTGTTCACTTGATGCACAGCATCCTCGCTTGAACCAGAAGGCAGGTGTGTGACTTTTAGTGGTCCTCTCTCTTCTGACCTTTAATTTCAATTCAAAAATGTGAGAATTTCGGAGTTTTACTCATTAAGCTGAAAAATTAATATGCAAGGTTATCCAAAATATCATTGGTTTCTTCTCAATCACACTAGCCATTTCAAATAAGTGTGAGGATTTTCTGCAGGCATTGACACCTGAAAGTTAAAAGGACAAACAGCCTTTTCTGATAAATCAATATAATTGCTCTTTTCATTTTATTAAAAAATCATTTTGAAATCAAGTCTTTAAAAGACATTGCAAAAGCTRTTGTAAAGTAGAAATACTCTATTAAAAGTAATTTAAAATTCATGCAGCAGACAAACCCAAATCTTCAGATGTTGAAGTTAATGTTCATCTTTGATAATTCTTAGACTGAAATAATATCTCCCAATCTGATCAATAGATTCTTATTTCAGACAATTACATGGCATCTTGGAAATAAAAGAAAACTTGTTTCCAGATGTTTAGGTCTAAGAGCTTTTGTCTGTCAGTTCTGGAATTCTCAAAAGGCAAAGAATTTGAGTGTTTATATACCAAAAGTATAAATGAATGGAGTCAATTATTATTTTATATATGGCACAATTCCACATCACTGATGCAGGAAAAAACTTCCAAATTTGTTTGGCAATGCAGAGTCCCTAGTGTTTTGTATGGGTAAGAAGAATTCTGAATAAAGCAGTAAGAGCATCCTTAATGGACAGCACTGATTAAACACCCAGYGTCTGTACATAAGTGAAAATTATTTGTTCTTGGAATGGGAATGATTGTAATTTGTATTCCCTTAAACCTACTTGCTGTGGAAACATTAAGGAGTTTTTAAATAAGTATAAAACAAACTACCTACAGATGATTGAATTGGTAACAAATTGCTTTTGCAAATCCCAGGCRTTGTACCCTTGTAAGATTTGCCTAGGAGAAACCTACCTCAAAAAACAATATCAGCTTCTCAAATTGCTGAGTGTAGAGGGAGAGGAAAAGGGTGAACATCTTGAGCAGCTGACTGTGGGTGTTTGCTGTGTTCACCTATCCCCCCTTAGTTACTTGTAGCTGTGACAAAACATGCTGCAGACAAAAGGGGGATTTAAAAAAGTAACATTTTCCTTCGTCTAAAAATCTGACATTTATATATTTTTTAAAGAGAAAGAGCTCTTGGAAATACTCCAGACTAGTGTGTTTTGGGGCAGCTATTYGGACAAAAACTGCTGCTTTTCATGGCTTGCTTTACTAGGCTCTTGTCACACAATCGATAGTTTGCAGCTCATCCTGGGAGGTTTAATTGCTGCTCATGTTCTGTTTACATGGCAGYAGGATTTTAAAGTAAAGCAACTAGAGGAATACAAAACAATGTTTGCTTTCTTCTTCAATACTTGTGATTTTTTTTTTCCTGCGTGTCCAAGTTCACTTGCAGCAAGTTGTACAAATACATATGGTTATCACGAGCATCTGCYTGCCTACAGAACTGTGAAAAGTAATTGTGGTTTGATGGGATTTTTTGACTTTACATTCCCCAGAATGAAAGAAAAACTTAATTAAGGTTTGTAGATAAGATCTCTAAGGAAAGAACATTGTAAGATTTTTCCTTTGGCTGCTTTTGTTCTGAGATGTAGAAGTCTATTTCCATTACTGGACAGGATTGGCAGATGAACTGCAATTAAAGGCACAATAGCAAAAGAGATTAAACACAGGAATGACAACTGACAGTGTGGGCATCCTTCAGTGCTTTTCCTTGCATAGAAAGTGCAGCTCCAAATCCTGCTCAGTTCACTGAAGCACCAGACTTTAATGGACTGCTTTAAGCTGTTAACCTTGGGGTCTAGTTATCCTGAGAGATGCACGAGCATTCCTCTGCCAAATGAAAATTCTTGCTTTTCCTTCTTCCCCGCAGGAGGAGAGGTTCCATACACAACCCTGGCGACCCGACTGATGATGGGAGCCTGGTGGCTTTTTGCTTTGATTGTCATCTCCTCCTACACGGCCAACCTAGCAGCTTTCCTCACCATCACACGCATTGAGAACTCCATCCAGTAAGTTGATAAAGAATGATTCAAGGGAAAGGAGGGCAAACATAAATATACATGTAGAGGGGTATAAATGTTCTATTTAAATGTGAGAACAGGAATAAATGTTTATCTTCCTTGARAAGTAGTTGGAAAGTTAGAAAAATAACAATATACTATGAGAGACTGTCGGTCTCCCTGGAGACACTTTGTTTTTAGGATTGGAATTGTTGGCCTCTAGCAGATGCTTTTCCCTGTGGCAGACATACATATGTATGTTTGCACATATACATATTTTGAAAGAGGCAATTGAGTTTGAGATGACCACACAGTGTCAGTGCTTGAAATAGGAAAGTATAAATTGCTGCTGCTGCTTTCCATTCAGATGTATTCCACAATGCTTGCGTTCTGACACTGGTCAGGAAGACCCCAGTGCTTCCCCAGTGTATGGGGAGCTCAGAGCTGATTTCACCCATTCTTGCCAAGGCAGAGATGTGTTAACAGCAACAAGCAGTAATAAACTCACTGGTTTAGGAGCTCCTGTTTGCTCCTTCTGCTCCCAGGAGCTCTCTTACTGCATAAGCAGATCATGTCATTCTCCTTTCCCYGTGTATTCGTTCCTTTGCTTCATGCCTCCCAAAAATGAATGTCCTGGTCTTCTCCTGTCCCTTTTATGGTGAACTCTTTCTGTCACACCTTCCAGTGTTTTTCTGAAGATCATGTCATCTTTTCATACTGCAGGAACCTTTCTAGGTCTCCTATCCTCTSTCTCTGCCCTTTTGTACTCCAGTATCCTCTCCTTCACCTAGGATACTGAGTTATCCTCACTCCCATTGCTACAGTGATAACCTTCACCTTCAAATKCTCACTCCTGGGTCAAAGCACAGACTAGAAATTACAGGGAAACATTAGCTAGCCAAGCACTGTGAGGGACAGCTGGCCATTTTTTCATAGCAGATTAATTTTGAGCCTACAAGTCTGTGAAAATATGTGATAGTGACAAAATTACCCTTTCCTATATATCCTTCTTTGCAAAAATCTCAGAGCGACTTTAAAGAAGAGAGGTACATTTCACTGTATTTCCTCCAGAAAGATAAGAACTTGACCTTCAAGTCAGGCTCAATGCTGACCTTAGGGAAAATTCTGTTTTCCCAGTCCAGTCACTGATCCAAATCCCTGACTTGTGTGTATCATCACCTAAGGTCCTTCTGCCTCTAGTTCAGCTGCTTTCAAAATCTCTCTGAAGTTCCCCTTGAGGCAGTGATCCACTGCCACAGACCGAGCAGGGGGAGCCTTGGCCTCCTGTGAGTTCACAGGTCAGGATCAAGCATCGCTGCGTGCCAGCAGTCACTGTGCTCACACAAAGGTACTTCTCCTCTGGATGAGGATTTTCTGTGTGCTAAAACCAATCCAGGCTTTCACACAGGCTGGCAAACATCTGCAATTGCAGACAAATTTCATTTGCAATTGAAGCCCAAGTTGGACCCAAGAGCAGAAGCAGTACTTAACTTTGAGTGCATGGTYGTGTCCTGACCCTTGGGTGATGGAGGTAGAGGGAGAAGTTGGTGTTCCATGGACCAAATTGCCCAGGCTTTGCAAGTCCTTACACTCCAAATTGGAAGTTTTCTATGGTTGTTATCCTCCCTTTCTGAGGTAACAGCCTCACCACTTTCATCTMTTAGAGGGCTCGATACTCTAAGGCAGAGATCTAGAAAATAGACTAAAGTAATGAGAAAATGAGAAAATTAAATCAAGTTACCTTTTTTGTGTGTGTGTTCTAAATAACAGATTTTGGCATTTTGTTCTGAATAACAGATTTTGGTATTTTGACACAACTCAACCATTTGACTCCTTAGTCTCAATTATAATACCTTCAAAATTTGGATGGGAGTAAAATGATATTCTGTCAATGTTTGTCAGCATTGACCTTGGTATTTTGAGGGAAGTAAACTTATTTATTTTTTTAAGTTTTAAACAGTTTAAATTTGACTAAGGATTATGAAGAAACAACATGGGAATTTATATACGCAAAATAAATTATAATGATAYAGTCACTCATTCAGTTTGTCCTTAGAAGAATGAAATATGCTTCTGCATTCTGCTTTGAAATCATGTCCCTTCTAGTTTTGAAATAGTCAAGAAAAATGTTCAAATTACTGTGACAAATGTCTGTGTTTTCTTATGATGTGCAAAAAAGAATAAAATATACCCAAACTATAATTTAATACATCTTCATCTTTTCCTTGCAGTTTATTATGATGTCACTAGGAAAGCCTCAGTGGAATTTTGAGTTTATTGTGTACAGTTGGGATTACATTGGTCTTTGTGCTGTATTATTTATGGGTAGAGTAGCTGAAAATGTTTTATTCAGTAGAAAATGTTGCAGCTGGAAAGCTCCTGGAATAAAAGAACAGACATCTTTCAACAGCACTTCCAGCTCAAAAATAGAGTAAWTAGATGTGTTTAGTATCCATTAGGGAACGAAGTTATCCTAACTATGGTGTGAGTATAAAACTTCAGTTTACAAAACTGCCAAAATTGGAACTTAARCCAGCACATAAGAGAAAGGAGGTTTGTTTATCATGCTGAATTACTGCAAAGTGGAAAACATGAATAAGCAATAAAGAAAAAAAGCTGATGCTCCTTTTTTTCCTTTTTTCTTCTTTTTTTTAACAGTTCAAATTGTACCTTGGGGAGCCTTCAAGGCCGGAATGGAAACGAGTATAAGCATTAAAAAAATAATCCAGATTTTGCTAGTAGTGCTTGTCAGCTTTAGACAAGCCAGAAAAAAGGAAAGAAAATGAAGTCAGTGGGCTTGCACAGATATAAAAAGTAGTTAATAGTTTTTCATTTCAGATTTACAGCTAGCATCAGATATTGCAGTGTGTTGTTGTAGGTATGGTCCTCATGACATCTTTTACAAAAGATAGGAGGATTCAAGCAGCCTACAGCACATTTCATTTCCATGAAACATTTGGTAGTTACTGCATTTCAGCTTTTGGTTATAAAGCTAGTTTGTGTTCAGAGCTCTTGCAGCTTCCCCTGCTCAGTTGAAGAATGGGACATTCTTCCTAGTCAGTGTCTGATGGTATCCAGAGCTCTATTTGGAGTGGCAAAGCATGCAAAATTTTATCAGCCCATCCACTAAGGAGGACCCTTAGAGAAATAAGTGTTCCCYTTCCCTATAGAGTTTCAAATTAGATCTTTGCTGTATAACCTCACTTGATGGCATTTGTGCTCTGCCTCAATGTTCAGTTTGAATCAATTTTTTGCAGTTTTTAAATTAATTCAGAGAAACTAGAAGAAAAAGAATGGGTGTTAAATCTGCTTTTCCAGAGAAATGGCTACTCTTAGTACCTTTGGGCGCTCAGCTTTTTCACCTTCTGCCAACACACAATATCAAGAGCAGAGGCACTCAAGTTCTGAAGCAGCTCCTGGATACATCTTTTGTTCACCCTTGACCCACACTGCAGATGACATTTAAATCAAGACAGTCAGCATTTCAAATGCCACAACACTGTGGCAGCAAAGCATAATTTCTATGTGTTTTAAATCTTTAGGTCGCTTTTGCAAATGCAACATAAATTAATAGTAATTAGGAGTGGCTTTTCTTGGTAAATGCCAAATAAATTTGGAGGTCCTGAGCTATTTCTARGAGGTGCTCATGTTCTTAATTTCATCACTGAGCCAGTGTTGACTAATGATTCCTTTAGGATCAAATTAGAGTCCATTGGCAGAGACTGATTATATTCAAATTATTGCACTGTTTTTCTGGATTAGGAGAGAGTGTCACCACCTCATGAGCACTGACATTTTGCAGGGAGGTTGTGGGAGTGGGGTGAACAGAGAAGTAGTCAAAGGATTTGCCATATAAAGCCTGGTGTTAGATGGTTTCAAGTTTAATCCACTTCTAAAATGTGGAAGTGTGAGAGTTGAGATTGTACATGTTGTGGGGGAAAGTGTGCATCTTTTGTCTTCTTCTGTAAAACCAGAAGTTCACATTATGCTCTCCATCTAATCACAAGTGTGTCATGTTTGCTAGGTGAGACCTCTGCCYCCAAARATGGAGGCATAGTGAGAAAGCAAGYCTTTCTTACTTAGCCATTCTTTTCCCAACATTTTGCTAAACCATGATTCACCTGAAGCTAAGAATCCCTTAAGGCTTTATGGAGCTCAGTGGAGCTGACTGCAGGATTTCTGCAAGGGGATTGCACAGAATGCCGTAATTAGATATTTCCCAATACATATCCATTAAATTTTTCTTTAACATGGTTCAGCCTGCAAGCAATGTTACAGGTTTCTGCCACAGCTCACCCTGACAACAGTCAAACCCCTTGACTTCATGTGCCCTGTTCCCTAACCCTAAATCTGCTTCTGAATTATTCCTTACTGTCCTGGGGGTGGGGGGGGAAACAACCAACGAGACAAATGAACAAAATACCCCACAAAAGCACTGGAAAGGTTTATCTGAATCAGTCATAAATAAAGACTTCAATGTAGGCCATGGCATTGGTTGTTTTTTGCTGAAAATTTAGTGACCAGATCTTGCCGACAGCTCTATGCAGCCCTCAAGTCTGGCACACCTAGCCTGGATTGATCTATAACCCAGGTTTACAAAGATATGTTGATGCCCAAGTCTCTGACCTCAGTGGTATTTTATCACCTAAAAAGAAATTCAGTTACTTCTTTATGAAGCTGACTTTTTGCTTTGCAACATTTATCTGTGTACTTTTTTAACACTTTTGGCTGACATTTGTGAACATGTTATAAATTCTGAGTCTAGGATTTGAATTTATAGAAAAGGGTGTGCTCTGGCAAAAGAAACATATCCAAATCCTACCACATTTTTCTTCTAGCTGTAGGCAGAGATAATTTCCTAAATTGCAAAGTAACTGATTTGTACTAAGCCATAAAATGAAAGTGACCTGACAACTGCTGCCTGATTAAGGTGTAGAATACTAAGCAAAAGCAACAAATGCTGAAAAATACGTATATCTCCTAATAACTCTTCCTCRAATGATTCAATTCCTTCTCAGAATAGCCCTGTTAGCCTAGTTAATTTAGGATAATATTGATGCTGGAATAATATTGGTATTATCCCAGTTATTGCAATGAGAAAAAAATTATTATAAAGACCACACATAATATTTTTCCTCACAATGCTGCATGAGTGATAGACAAAAATAAGCTGAATGATCTGACTGCATGGTCACTTCCCTAGAGGTAGAATTTGTCWGTATACAAACTCAGTTAAAGGCATCTAATTTTTTAACAATTTTTTCAGCTACATCTGCTTTTTTATATTTTTAAACAATTTTTATCATTCAATACCTTATTGCTTCAAAACTAGAAATTCAAAGAGAAAAGTTTTATAATTTGAAATTATCATTTGCTTACTCATACTAATGAGTGCTTTGCTTTGCAGATAGTTCATCTGGGAGCTATTGAAAAATTACATTTCAGTACGGTTAATGGAATAAGGATTTGGGCATCAAAGAATCCCTTGTAGGAATTCATTATCTTGACAAATGCTTTTTCTTTATTTTGAGATCTGGTGTGGCAGCTGTGTTGGTGAAACTGGGGGACTAGAGTGAGGCTGAGGATTTACGTGTCCACTAAAGGCAATTGTCTGAAAAGAGATTGAGTTGCTTAATCCAGGAACAGAGGTACACCAACCAACGTGTAACCTATAAACTAGGCTGGAGGCAAAGCAGTTTTAAGAGTTCTTTCTTCTGTAAAGAAACCTCAGTGGTTTAATAATTCTAGTAGCTCTCTCAAAGTTTGTCATTTCTCTTTGTTTTTCTGTACTTTGTTTTGCTGTAGCTTCTAGGTTGAGCGTCTCAGCAACACTTGGCAGAGCTGTGRGTTATTAAACAAACAGCTTCTGAAGGAGGTCATGTATATTATGGTCCCATTTTACATGTTTAGTGTGAGGGGAGGGAGTCACTGATGTGTGATAAATCTTTGCTGTGTTTGCAGCTTGCCTGTGCAGCAGTATTTACACATGTACACTTCCAAGGCTCCAAAACTTCTCCCTTGTTCCTCAGCATATGGTCAGGTGAACCAGAACGTTGGGTTTACTGCCAACAACAGCATTTAGCCCATCCATAGAGTTTACACTTATATTTGTTTTGGTTTTGTCCTCTTGTCATCATTTTCTCAGCATGGAGCCTCACCTGCGACTGTGAAAAGATGAAAGTAGGGCAGCTGAGAGGCATCCTGCACTTTAGGGTAGCACATCTAACAGTGAGGCACTGCAGACTCCAGTTAATGCCAGACGTGGCAGCTACAACATGCCTTCCTGAAGGCATTGACATAATTCTTCTCCTTGTTATTTCCCTGCTGGTGGTGCCTTTGTGTGTGATAGCAAGCTTGCTTCCCAGCCTGTTTGCATCCCATACCTGGCTGTAGTACACTCCAAGACTAATAGCTCTTGTCTTGTGCTGGTTTGCCCTTCTGAAAATAAAAAAGTTGCTTTTGTAGCCAGAAGATATACACAGGAGCTCTTTTTCTTTTGTGCTGCTTTTAACTGATTTATAGCAGCAGCTACACCTGTCAATTATATCCTGCTTAGCAATAATATATCCAAAAAAATGCTTTGTTGCTTGTTATATTAGAAATTATATGGCTATACAGAGTCCTGTAAAGTAATGWTTGCAATTTTACTAAGTGTTGTCACTAGAAATTGGAGACCAGATAAATACTTTTGGTACACTTTTCTGGTATGACAAATAACAATTACAGGACATTGCAGTATGCATCTTGTGACAGCTCATTGCGCTGCTGAGCGCTGCCAGTTGATTACAGGAATGTACTGGCAGCAGCAGCAGCAGGAGAATGGATGAATACAGTGTGCTGTATTTATCTAGTGCCTTTCATCAATGATGCTTTTGACAGATAGACAGACTGTCAGCACTTTGCACAACACTTTGCCTAATGGTAAAATAAGGAGAAGCTCTCAGCAAGACCCACTGCTGCCTGCCAGGGTGCCTTTCTGCAGAACTGTGCTCAGCCTGGTTGTTGCAGGGTTTTATTCATCCCCAGGTACAGAGCTTTGAATTTGTCCTTGCTGAATTTCACACCCCATTGCTCCAGCCTTTCTAGGCCCATCTGAGCTTCAGCCTGTCCTTGAGCAGGTCCCTCCATGTCATGCCATCTGCAAACCCRACAGGAGGGTGCTTGCTTACCTCCTCCAAGTCAGTGGTAAAGCCATGTCCCAGGTTAGACCTCTGGGATACCTGGTAGCAGCCTGCAGGTGAGAGATGCCGTGAGCAGGACAATCCAATTGGCAGTTTATCAAACCTGCTTTCCCACATTGCTGTACCTAGTGACCTCCTTTGGATACAAGAATATTATGGCAGGCAGACAGGCAGGCTGCCTTGCTAACAGTAAACTATGTCAGTATCTGTAGTCTTCTCCACAAATGAAGTAATTTTAGTGTAGAAGGCAACCAGATTGGTCAGGCATGACTTATTTTTGGTGAGTCAATGTTGAGTGCTGCCTGTAGTCTACTCTTCCTTCATGTGCTCAGAAATGTGCTTAAGGCTCACTCCATGAGGTTGGACAACCAGCAGTAATTCCATGAATCATCTTTTTTTCACTTTCTTAATATAGACTGGCTATTTTCTTTCTCCTGTAGCAAGGAATCTCCCCTAGCCTCCTTCACTTTACAAGAATTAAAGCAGGTGGCCTTGCAAGGACACAGGCCAGCTTTCTCAGCTCACTGATTTCTATGGATCTAGTGATCCCCGTCAATCCCTGCCTTGTCTGGTTGGGATTTACCTGATAATTTACTGCTTGTTGTTTGTTGCTTTCTTGAACCCTGCCTGTAGTCCCAAAGGCCTGGGAGACCTTGGTGGGGAAGGGTGAGGCAGTGCAGGCACTGAGTGCCTCAGCTCTAGCCATGACTGCTGTCCCCATCCACAGGGTCACACTCTTCTTGTTCAGCCTTTTAGCTCTGCAAAAGCTGTTATTGTTACCCTTGAAATCCCTTGAGAACATCCACTCTGACTGAATTTTTCTAATGCTACCCAGAGTTGCTAGGAAATATTTCTAAACTCCTCCTGTGAAGATTGTCCCTCTGCTTCCACCATCTGTATATTGTTAGGTGGGAGGAAGTTCTTTTTGAAATTCTGAGGGGTTTCTGAGTAATTTCAAAGTGTAATAGATGATTGACTTGCTTTCCCTGGCGAAACCTACCTGGTATCTATGTCTAGACTTCAGGACTGACCTTTAAAATTGTATTAATCCTTATTTCAGTATGTTTATTAAACTTAAGGATATGACCTAAGTACCTTACTTTGGTAATTCCCCTGACTGTCACTTTTTAAAATATTTACTGCTTTCCTTTTGCTCGTGGGCTGTAAGGAGGTTTCATGCTTTTGCTTACAGCTCAGCCATTTTATATTTAATCTATCAGAACTCATAAGTGTTTATCTGGACTTGATAATTTATTTTTTTTACTATTCAGTTGCAATAAGTACCACAGTACTTATTGTCCTGATGCCTTAGTCGGTCAGTCTCCTATTTTTCCTCATAGAACAGGGCATGTCATGGTCCTTTGGTAGAATACCAATACCTTGATTCCAGGAAATGTTACATGCAGCATCTCACCTTTGATGATTCCATATATGAGTCTTTGCAGGTTCCCTGTTTAACAGGAATGCAATCTTGTTGGAGAAAGTGAGATAATTTTGAGGGGTTTTAATGCCATTAGTTATTTACTCCTCATAATTACATTTATCCCTTCCTTATAATTACCATAGTGTTATCTGATTAGAATTTAGCTCTTGGTCAATATTTTTCTAAGCCCGTATGTCTAAACTTCAAATGATTTCTTTTTTACTCAGCTAACATCTAAACTCTTGCTGTTGATCTCTATTGATTTCTTCTTTTCCTTCTTTCTGTTTTGTTCATGGCATACATATCCCGTGAGATGTCATTACTGTTTTCTTCAGTGCCATCCTCATTACACCTAAGAATTTCATTTCTTCCAATCCTCACCCCACAGGGCCATTTTCACTGGCCTTCATATTTACATTTTTTTAGAAATACAGCTTGGAATTTGATGAGTTTCCTACATTGCTGTTTGCATTTTCTGTGTCTGTAATAAGCTTTTAGAATTTACTATTGCCTTCTTTAAGACAGCATTGAGCTCCTTGATTGTCCTTATGTGTCATCCACTAGATTTGTGCAGTTTATACACAGTTAATTTGTGCTGGGAAAGCTGTAATGGGTTTTAAGCAATAGACGTATTGCAGTAGTTACTTTGAAATTTTAATGAGTGCCATTAAAGAATCAAAGGTACTGGAGAGCAATTCAACAGGAAAGGAAAATAAAAGCCAAGAGGTAAGGAAACTTTAAATGGTTCTAACATACAGTTTCAAAGTTCAAAGCAAGTTTAGTTGACCAAACCCCATTTGGGATGTTTTAGAAACTTCTAAAATGGTTTATTTATTTTGGTCTATGGAGAAGGGTAAGACTACATAACAAGTAAAGCAGAACAAATTTATTAGACTGAATAAAATGAACTGTGATAACATGAAGATATGATGAAAAAGCAGTTCATTAAAATACAACAGAAATATTCTTTTTGCTGGAACTAACTCAAGATGTGACCTATGAGATGGGTGCACAGTTTGGTGCAGGAACACCCCCATCAAACTGCCCTGCACAGCATAACCCAGGAGCACACAGAGCTGCTCAGCCCAGGTGCTCTGGGCTGGATTTCCTGAGTTCTGGTGCTGCCACCAGCTCCCCACAGCATTGTGGGTTTGCACTTTAGGCAGGTATCCAACTTCTGATTCCAACACTCCCTGCTTCTCCCTTGCCCCTGCTCAAAGGAGCTTGGCATTTCCCAGCATCCTCTTGCCACTTCTCTTCCTTTTTCATCCATTTTCACTCTTTCCACCCCTTCCTTTCTCTTCATATTGCTCTTTGTGTCTTGAATCATAAATAAAATGGAAAAAAGCCCAAGAGATGAAAGTGTCATGACACCTGTCTTCCTCTGTTGCCCTTTGTTTGCCTGAAGCTCCTTCCTCTTAAAAAAGTGGATTAAATCCTCCCGTGTCTCTTTTTCTTCCCCACCAATGAAGGTCCCTGCAGGATCTGTCGCGGCAGACGGACATTCCTTACGGCACCGTGCTGGACTCGGCCGTGTACGAGCACGTGCGGGTGAAGGGCATGAACCCCTTTGAGAGGGACAGCATGTATTCCCAGATGTGGCGCATGATCAACAGGAGCAACGGCTCCGAGAACAACGTCCTCGAGTCCACTGCAGGCATTCAGAAGGTACTGGCCCCCTCCCTTTCTGCTTCCCTTTGGAGGTGCTCTGTGTTGCGCCACGTTTGCTTAGCTGTTGCACTCGTGCCTTTAATCAATTCCTGAAAGCCCATTGCGCCGGCACCGAGGATTGGGACTTCTCAGGTTTGTGGCATTGAACGGCATCTTAATATATAAGTACCTAGACTGTTTGCTCTAAAAAGTATTTACAAGTGTTTTTATAGGAGATAGCTGCATTTGTAAGGGCGCAAAACAGGAATAGGAACACTGCACTCAGAACCCTTTCCTCATCACAGAGAAAAGCAAGGCACGATTCTTCCCAAGAATATTTCTGGGTTTCACATTCCCTGAACCTCGGAGAAAGGAAAAACAATTCTTATCGTTTGCTGTGCCTGTGTTTGTGCAAAAGTAGAATGCAATATGGAGATTGTTTATCCAAAGTGATGGTGTTTTGTTTCCTTGGCCTATCAGGGCCAAGTGTGTATGTGTGTTGGGACTGTCAGCTGACAGTCACAGAATTCAGTGCAGAGTTGAATGCTTGGCAGATTCAGTTTAGATGTAATGTAATATAGTGTAATATAATACAGAATAATGCAGTATAATAAAGTAATTAATTAGCCTTCTGATAAGATGGAGTCAGAGGCATCCTTCTCTCCCCTCATCGGGGATCCCTGCAAATTCTATACCCCAGAATACAAGGCATTGATTAGCTTTATTTTGTTGCCTCCTGACACTGAAAATCCTGGCTTTCTGTTGTAGCTCTGGGTCACATTTGTTTTGAGAGACAAAGGCAGGAATGGATGATTTGACTTTAAAAAGAGTCTCACAAACACATTCTGTAGTAGATTTGGCAGTGGAAAAAACACTTTGAGAGCTTTTTGTAGGCACATTTGTGAATGCAGTAGTTCCCTCCCTAATTCTGGCTGACAGCTGCATCTTTTTAAAGAAACACCAGTCCACRAAAGGATTCAGTTTAAGAGTCAATATAAGTTGATGAGTGACTGTACACAAGCTTTTCCTCTAGTGTTGTATCTTTATATTCAGACTTCTAAATCAAATCAAAGAAATATAATATTTTGCTGACTTTATTTTAAACTTCAATATGTGATGATTTCTTACAGAAAATATCCATGAATTGTGTGTTCACATTGTTACAATCTCGATTTAGAGACTTCTGAAAATCCAGATGAACTCTGTATTTTGTCTCCACCAAAATCCATTGACCAGAAAAACCTGACATTTCTGATGTTCTCACTCTAGACAATAACAAGAGAAAAGAGTATGTTAAGAAGAATGATGAAATCACTGGTGAGCTCTTGATAATAGAAGAACTGAAAAATAACAAAGATTATTTGGAGTTTTAAAAATCCCCAACCCAGCCTCTGGATAACTAACATGATATTTTCTCCTCTGAAGGACTAAACAGCATTAAAAAAGAGGCAGGAGAGGTCCTGGGGAACTGCACTTTTGAAACCCTTTTAGATAAAGTCATAAGCTGAAAGAGCAAGGAAAAAAGGTCTGAAGATTTATTGGCTAGAGGAAATTGCTTTTTTTGAGAGAATGTATTTTAGCTCTGTTTGTACGTGGCTGATAAAGCTGGGATTTGCCTTTTGTATATATATATAAAAAGCCCAAAACCAAGAACCTTCCCTCCTGGTTTCCCTTCCCAAGTTATAAAATGAGTTTCAGAAGGATCAAAAAACCAGAATACATCACACACAGCTGTGCTCACTAACAACTTTTAGCTTGAAGAACCAAACCAGTGGTATATCCTGCTGGAAGGTAATTCCAGATTACAGTCCTTGAATTTTCATTCTTGGAGATATGGGAGTTGCTGTCCTAAAACCTACAAAACCAGAAACATCCAAGTTCTTAATTTACCATGCTTTTGCTTCCAAGGAATAGGCAAATGATGATGTTAAAAACTGAATTGTGTCAAGTGAGCAAGCCAACCAGCCTCCAGTTTAAAAAAACCAGAGGTCTTAGGTCTGATTCTAATGAGCATCTACCTTTGGATGCACAATTTCTCCCCTTCCTTCAATTTACAGGAAGAAATTGCACAGAAAAAGATTATTTGCCAGCTGCTGTTTACCGGGAACTTTTGGGAAGTTGTAGTTGGCCTGCGTGGGAAGAAAGCCGCATGAAAAAAGTGAAGTTAAAAGCTAATCTTAGGCAAGGAAAAATAATGTTTTAAAAAGTATCTGATAAAAGGCAGAGATTATAATCTCTGTAACACATTTCAAAAAATGAAAACACTTCAGAAAGAATTAATGGGTCCCCTTGGCCTATTTCTATGCTTCATAATGCTCTTCAGTCTTTAATGAATTTAGCTGGCCACATCAGAGCTATTAACCTGATTATAACCCTGGGCAAGATACACCAACAGATCTTCCTCTGTGCCTCATTTTATTTCCCCAGTTCATCAGCACTAAAGTGTGACTGAACAGCAGCTTGTCCAGGCTCTGTGAGAGCATCACCTCAGCAAACCTGCCTGGAGTGCCACGTGAGACAGCAGAGACTTCATGGGTGCTCCAGACAGGTCCAGGGAAMGGGACTCCCACTCAGCTCAGTAATGACCACGAAGGGATTGGGATAGGAGGGACCACCAGAGGAGAGAGGTGTGCAGGGATGCAGTGGACACTCCCACCTTTAGCAGCACCCCTTGSTGCACCACCTCAGAGCTTAAATGAGATATGCAAAGAGCCTTCACAGAAGACACTTCCCAAAATATTTTTGTAAAATCCCAAAAGTTCTTTAGTTTTGTCTTGCTTTTATCCTGACAACTCCAGTGGAGCTGGCGCTATTTTATTGTGAGGAAAGTAGCAGTCTAATGCTAATGTAAATATAAACAGGGGGAAGAGGAGAGAGGCCAACCACTGATTCACTCAGCACCTCACCCCTCTTGCTCAGCAGGGCTGCCTGCTTGCTGTAGCAGTGTCTTTGTAGGGAGAGGCACCTGTGTGAGTGCAAATACAATGCAGCCAAATGACAGTGATTGCACAGTCCCACTTTAAATCAGGCATTCTGCTGCTTTGACCGGCTTTTCCTGGCAGGAGGGCAGGGCAGACAAGAGAAATAAGATGGGAAGATCATGCCATTGTAAGTTTTCAGGTTTTGATATTTATTGGTCCTGTTCCACTCATAAATCAGGTGCACACATGCCACCGTGTGTGCTCCTGTTCCATCCATAGCGAACAGCTATAAATACCACAGGTCCAGCTAGAGAGCWGCTGGATAGATTTACCCTGAAGAGAGAACAGTTTTAAATACCTCAAACAGGAGACAGCCTGAAAACCACAGGCACTTTAGATATTTYCTTCCACTTATTGTCTCTTCCCGTCTCAAAAGACAGCAAAAAGCTGTTGAAGGTCTGAATATAAGGTAGGGAAGCATTCAGTTATTTGTCTTCCTGCACTGTCAAATCAAAATGGATGGGGGAGGTAGCTATATTTTTTTTTATAAGCCTGGATTATTCTGGAGAATATTCACTTTTATCATCCCTTTTTCTATATTATTTCTAAGTGTTTAATGTGTCTCAAATTGATTTTCCTTTTTTTTTTTGCATAGGTTAGGAAATATGTATCTCGTTCTCTCCTAGGAATCTCTGTTTTTGCAGAAGTTATTTATTCAGAGAGGATTTACAGAGGCCCAAGTCATGCCTGCTTAAACATTCATTGAGGACTCCAAGAAAAATCATTTAGGCTTAAAGATATCACATTACATACCTCTTTATGTCTTCTTAAAAAGCACATTACCCTGCTTAATCCTTTACAAGCACCACAGGCTTTCCTATCCTTGGAACTATTCCCATTTAAAATATAATGAAGTGCTTCTATTGTGCCCCTGTCTGCTCTTTCTTCCCTGGAGTATAATAGTGCCTAATGCCCTATCCTACCCACCTTGTTCCTCTGAACATGATACCATAGCCTACAGCATMTTCATTTTTCTCAGTAGTACAGAGTGGAAAATTCCTTTCCCAGGCAGAATCTGAATGTGTTTGAAACCTCTTCTGTCCATTTAACTCTATGTGTGAAATATTTAGCTGCTAGGAAACGTGAATTATTGTCAGGTGAAATAATGCTTCTGGATGGTGCATTAAGAGAAACTTGTAGGCTCATAGTGCTTCCTTTTCAATGTGCTCACAGTATCAAAAGGAATTTGGTCTTGAGATTTGGATTTTCTTGTGATCCTAATTGCAATGCCAGTAGAAGCGCACAAGCCCCTTTGTTTTCCCTGGACACTGTGGATGGCACTTTAACACTCATGAAAATACTATAWTAGTAAAAATATTTATGAATAGACCATAGCAAAGTTCTGCTAAGGTTATTTGTATGGGGAAGAAAGGGGTAATAACAATTTGCAATTCTGTGCTAGAGCAAATTGTTAATAACTGGCTGTGGATATGTTTAATTTGTTTACAGCAGTAGCAGCATCATGAAAACTTATCTTGGGCCAAACCCCCTCCTGAATTAATTAATTATCCTGATATAGTCACAAATTTGCCATTGGAATTGCCATTCTTTTGGCAGATTCACTGATTGCACCCCAGAAAAATCTAGTTAATGTATGGTAGTCCACACATCYTTGTTGTGAACATTTCTGGCCATGGAGTAGCCCAACTAAAAAAAACACTGAAAACAAAAGAGAACCAAGACAGACTTTKGGGGTACTGGATGTGCACCATGATTCAGCAGCCTGGCAGTGGCTAAGAAAGGGATAGGAAGCAGAAGAGGTGAGAGCACATAAAAATGCTGGGACAGTTCTCCAGTATATCTCAATTGACGAGCAGGCGATCAGCTGCGCTCTGCCGCTGTTGGTTAGAAGGCTAATTATCAACCCAGACACCAGCTCCCTGCTTCCCTGATTCTGCCTCYGGAGCTGATGCTTCTTGGTCAGATGAGGTGTTCTGTGTCTGCTCTATGAGTAATAAGATTGACAAGTACCCTTAAGACCTTGATGTGTTCAGTCCCACAGCTGAAGGTTTGTCTATTCTGCAATTACTGTCTCCTGCACAGTCCACAATTTAGAGCTGACAGGTGCCTGGCAGTACCAAAGGCACTGACTGCCCTTACTTTGTGTTRTTGTAGATGGTCTGGCTTTATTTTTTTTCCCCTATAATTCTGTGTATCTTTACTGCCATATCTGGGGCTTTAAAAAACTTACAGCAGTGATGAAAATTAGAATCCTGATCAGAAAGCTCTACAAACACAGTGTGGCGTTACTTTCAGGCATTATCAAAAGGCTAATAGTTATCTGGGTTAGCTCAGGAGCTCAGTGTGTTTGGGAAGTACAATAACTGGTCTCTGTCAGTTAACAGAGCATGAAGGAGATGCTGTGCATAGCTTTAAAAACTAACTGCAAAACTTTTCCTACCACCACATTTTCTCAGAATTCAGGGGATGTCTAACTAAAGGCTTGCTCTCCTTCACCAACACTTCTGAGTATATAAGAAAGTCTGATCTAACTTTGACTTTCCAGAGGGTTTTCACAGGTTTTATCTAGAGTAGAACACCTGTAAAAGTTATTATATGCAGAGCTGGACTTTATTCAAAAGAATGGGTAAGTCAAAATTTGAGTTAGCCTACATATCAAGAAACGGATCTACATGGACATGTGTTCGTTCAGCCAGAAAGCAAGCCAACTATTGCTGTATTCCTTTGTCTCCAAAGTTTTTTGGAAGGTTTATCTGAGTTCATCTTCTCCTGTTTCATCTTACATGCTACTGAATATACCTCACACTTTTTGCTCTCCCTGAAATGCCACCCAAGTTACCCCTGACTTCTGTTCAAAGGTCAAGTCACTTCAACAACCTCAGATGTCACTGACACTGACTGCTGTCCTGCTGTGGTGCTGTGCCATTCTACCTTCCATGTAGAAGGAAGGCAGAATCTCTTTGCTTGCTCTCTCTCATCTCTCAGTTTTTTGGAGAACTTTCCAGAGCTGTTCAGAAATTTTTATGGGCCATCCTACATCCAGGAGACCATAGTCTTTTCTGTCTCTAACTTATTCCTGTCTCTTAAGTCCAAAAAAATTGGCTCCATGGAGACACCTTGAAGTTTCACTTCTCTTGAACTGAGCTGAGCTTCTTTCATCTGAAACAAAATTTGTGTGTTTTCCTCTGCTGTCTGTTCGTGTCTGACCACTAACTTGGTTCAACCTAAAGTCTACAGAAGCTGACTTCATCATCTTAAATTTTCTTTCTGTTGCTGCTGTGTCTAGGTAAGTCTTGCCAATTTACTTTCCACACCATGTCTACGATTTACCCGTACGACCTCCAGCCTGTCACTTCAGTAGTTTTCATTGTTATTTTGTGAGGCCTCTATAAAGAATTCTTTTTGCATTTAGTTCCATTGAAAATCCTCCTGGGTTAAAGGAAAAAAAAAAAGTTGCCTTGACTTTCAAGGCCTTTCATGGTGAATTCTGACTCTCCCTGCAGCTTTCTCATTTCTGAATTGGCAATCATTTGTGTGAGCTTCCAGTGCAACTCTTTTTTCAAGCAAAGTATCTTTATGCTTTCTCTAAGGACCCTTCTGTAAGGTATGTTTTCCCTCAAGACAGTAGTCATGTCTTTCCTTCAAACTCCTTAGCACTCCCCTTTGTTATTGCAGTAACAAAAACCCTGACAACCAGSTCTCTGGTGTGCTATGATCACTACCCATCAGCTGAGCAGCTCTGCTTTGTTGCTTCTTTATGCTCTTTCCCTCCCTTTGGTTTATTTTATAGCTGCCAAATCAGAGGGGAGAGAGGAACACACACAATAATCATCTAAACACTGGCATAGATGGGATGTGGGTGAAACCAAAGAACTGCTATGCCCCAGAATGAACTAAATTAATGAACATCACCATTAYCAGATGAATAGTATTTCTCAAAAAACAACCTCTCTGTGCCTGACCTTTCAGCCTTCATCCTCAAAGGCAAGCTACAGCCTAACTTCAAAAGATGAGCCTGAGAACTGAAAGTTCTTAACAGTATGATACAATATAAAAAAATAGGGGGGGAAATAAGATTTTATTGGACAATTGCTCCTTGTTATTTCTCAATTGCTTCAGATTCAATGGTGCCAGCTACATACTTCTTTTGAATGTTCTCATTGATTAACAACATCATTGCATTAATCTCAGAGGCAGTTTTCTAATCTTGAAGTTTTCTGCTTGTTTTCAGATGCTTGTTTGCCTGAAAACTTGGTTGTTTAGGACTCTCCCCACAGATATATCCCATCTCCTGTTCAAAGATAATTCTCTCTTGAAACCTTGCTTCACCTTGATCTGTCAATGGCTATAAATATACCCTCATCACATGTAACTTGAGGTATCTAATTTAGGTCTCCAAGTTTCTTTCTTTGCTGTTGTAGACAGGCAATTTTCTTCTCTGGAGAGTGGTCAGGAATGCCTAAGATGGCAACCTATTTTTCTTGGTGGCTTATTTTGTACAGAACCTACCAAACTAAGATCATATTCCATGACTAGAAATGGCAATAAAAATAAGAAACAGCAAAATATACTCTGAGGACCTAATTTTGCTTCAGTCCTGTAGAATTGCATTTTGCAGAGAGCTGAGTCCAGACTTTTCAGCAGGAGAAAGGATGGATGACAGCCCTTTGAGCATGGGATGGAGGAGTGAGCCCCATCCTTCATCCTGATGGCCAAATGCAGAGCTCAGTACTTCACACCTTAGCCTGTGCCTAACCCTGCAGTCATCTTTTCATAAGGCAAACTAGTACAGAGAGAAAAACTGATTCCTTTGTGAGTAGAGCTTTCACCTGATGTTTCTCTGATGTGGAACTGGACTAATTAAGGTGGACTCATGAGCAAAACATCCAGAGTGCATCCCTGTCCTGATGGCAGGAGCACAGCTCTGTGGGAGTGTAGGGGCAGCTGCCACTATCGGGCCAGGGTGCACTGTCAGCCATTTGGTTTTAAATAGCCCTCAGGCACGTGCAAAAAGTGGAATTTTTTTGCGTGTTAGTAGAACTAACTGTGTGTGAAATAGCCCCCAGTCTCCAGATGCTGCAATAAAAAATAGCAGTTTGGGGTTTTTTGGTTTCRTTTTTGGTTGGATGGTTGGGTTTTTTGTTACTTCTGGAGAACTTTGGGTGTGCCTGATAGATAGGGAAGGTGGGAACACTATACTCTAATGATGGGTGAACCTTGATCACCACATGTGGAGTGACTGCTTGTGGCTTCCTGTGTGAGGACTTGGTGTCTTTTGGTGCCTTTTTCTGGCGCTGAGCACTTGGGGATTGCTGCCAGACTGCAGTGTATCCCCATTTGTTTCCATGGTCCCACCACGTCTGAATAGCATAATCCCAAGCATTATAGATGGCAGACTTTAATTTCTGAATAACTAAGCAGCATGAATACTGCTTTCCTTTGCACTGGCAGGTGATTAATTGTAGAAATTCCAAGTTCTGTTCTGAAGCTGGGGTTTTTACGGGATCAAAAATTTTGGAAGATATCAGGGAGTAAGAAAACTGACAATTAGGAAATAATTTAAGAGAAAGGGTGCATTTTCAGTCAGTGRTTGTAAATGCTAACCATGAGTGTGTCAGGATAATGCTCACAGGAATTTTTTTTGCTAGTATAATTTGTTGCCTAATTTTTCTGAGCTGGTCACACTCTGTTAGGGAGGCATCTGTTAGAAAGGACGGTATAAACAGAAAAGGATGCTGAACCCACCCCTACAAATGAGTAGCTTAGTTTGGGCATATTTACATCTAACAGAGCAATGCTGTTGTCATATTCTGTAAAAGAAAAGGTTTGTGAGTATTTAGTAGGTGATGAGTGCATTTATTATGCATTAGCACGGGAGAGGTCTGAAAGAGAAACAGCTCTCCTGGGGGCTCTTACAAACCCTCTCCTGAGTAACACACAGGATTTATTAAAGAGTACAAGACTGGAAAGGTCTTCACAGATATATTTGCATCAAAATGGAAGTTCTGCTGCATGCTGCTCTCTCAATTAAAACCAAAGTTTATCTGCTGCAGGGGCCAGGAAGGGTTTGGGAGATGCAGATTCTTTGGGGCAGAAAGGTGCTGAGGGGTCACTTTAGTAAGGTTTCAGTGCTTATTTGGGCCCTGCTGCTGGAGTGATACTGGTTCTGGTGTGGCACCTTACARTGAAAACATGCTGGATATAGATAAAATGAAAAAGCAGTGCAAGGAAACTTTTGCTAGATAATAAATGTTTGTAACTTTTTCCAAGCCATAAATCTACCTCTAATGCTGTTGCTAGAATTTTATGTGTTCCCTTCCCAGGCTCTTCAGTCTGTGCCATTGCCTCAGCAAAAAAGGTTGTGACCAACAGCTTTAAGTGACCAAAAACTGTATGATGAGGGATGAGCAAGCTGTGCTGAGGTGCCTCAGTGCAGTGACCCTCCTCCTGTGTCAGCAGCTTGTGGGGGCATATTCCCTTCTTTGGATTTTTGAGTAGCATGTTCATTGTATTTTATTAAACCAGAGGGACTCCTGATGGAAGCTGGAAACTGCCAGGCATATTTTCCCAGTCTGATCACATCAGATATGGGTCGTGTCTGTGCAATCTGTAGGGAAGCACAGCTTGGGATGAGCAAAAAATAACTTGAAGTTATTCCTTTACTTCTTCAGGTTACTTCTTGCAGACATTTTCCTATGGAAGGGTGACAAGAGATTTGAATTTGTGCCATTTAACAACCACACATTTTCTTTTGTGCCTAAATCTAGTTCCAGATCCCTTTTTAAAAAGCATCAGTGGAACATTTCTGTCAAAGATTGCTACATTATTTTGCATTCTTGTTGTCCTGACAAAGAAGATTCCTGACAAAGAGTAGTTTGGTATTTGGAGCGTTCTTGTTTGGCTACAGGGGACACACAAGTTATCAGGCATCTGTTATCCTGGTCCTGTGAGCTCTTATTTCTCCATTTTATCTCCATTAAGTTAGTGCTTTTCCTGCAGAGGTTCTGTAACATTTCTAGGTTGATGAAGATTAATAACACCAYCCTCCCAAGAGTGTCTGGGGACTACACAGACTCCTACACAGCTCCAGCAAGCTCTACTTGTWCTTTTCCTTCTGAATTCTCACTTCACATGGTTTCCTCCCTCTTATTTTTCATTTTTCTGCTTTTTGACCCCCTGTCCCTTCTGTTTGGATAACAGCAGCTCGAACTTTTCCCCAGATCTCTAATTTCTTTCTTCTTTCCACCTTTCACCTCTCCACACTGTTACACATCCCCWTTGTTATCTCCATCAGCTTGCAATTTTTCACTGTTGATCTGTGCAACAATTTCCATSTGCAGTCAGATGGAGCATTCCCAAACTCCAGCTATCACTTTGAAGCCCAGTTGCAGGCTSCTGGCGTGGTGGCAGCTCTGGGGATGTATCACACACAGACGGGGGAAATGCAGGCTCTGTCTCATGATCAATAGATGGAGGCAGGAGAGCACACTCTTGCTCCAGGCACAGAACTTGGTGGTATATTCTCTTTCTTGCTTAAATGTTTCCAGCTATCGTTTTTGTGTATTAACATATTTTAATARCACCCAAATACTCTGTGATGCTTTAAAAAATGCAAATGATGGGATCGGATGTCAGGTTGTTTAAAGGATATATGCAACAGGAAAGAGAGATGAATAGAAATAATGAGAGAGTGCATTTTATACATCCCTATGTTCCAGCCTTAAAACATGGCTTTGTGAGGCTGCAAGCCTAAAATCATGAGAGAAGCGTAAGAGGTAACAGAGGGACCTTGTCTCATGTTTTTGGAGCAGCTATACCWATCACTCATCAGTTTTGATAGCTTTAGGTAATTTCTGTTCAACAACTTGTCACTAAACAAACAAAATATCTGTTCTGRAGACCAGCAAAAGCAATTGCAGTGAGTAGATCTGTAGGAAGTCTCCACTGAAAGACATTTAATAGTTCCTCCTGAAATAATTCAGAATTTTTTCCTTCTGAAACTCTTACAGCTGGAAGTCAGAGAAAAGAAAAAAAAGTGATAGATGAGGACAGCCTGTATCTGCTCCAACAGCAAATTTTTTCAGTATCATCCATGAATAGGCAATACATTAATAAATATATTGGTAAGGAATGACGTGCTTGTGAARTAATAAGAACGGCGCAGGAAAATTGAATTGCAAACTAAAAAGCACTAGCAGAACACTTGGGAAAATCAACCTTTCTAGTCTCTAGCATGTATAAGTATCAAGCCTCTAAGATATCAGAAGATATAGTTAAAAACAGATGACTACCCTTAAAGTCATCTGAGTCTCAAACCAGGAGAGTGTAAGATACCATGGAGAGAAGTAGAACCCAAAAAACTGTAATTTTTCAAATACAAAAGAGGAAGCCTCTGCATCCACAAAATGGTGACTGTTTTAAAAACTMCAGGTCTGTGCTTCTAAATACCTGCATGCATTGGATTGCACATAGAAGATTTACAACCAGAGAGATCTGTAATGTCTAATCTGAAAACTGGTCTGGTCTGGAAGACAAGAGACTGAGCAGACTTTTGCTGCTGGCTGCTTTTTGAYAGTCATTTCAATATATATAGTGGGAAATATTCTGGTAAAACTGCATTCTCTTGGAATATATCATTTTATTGATTTATTTAAATCAGTTCAACTTATTCATTTATTCACAGTGTTCTCCTCTCTCCCTCCTGAGGAGGGAGAGAGGAGAAAGGACCAGTTTGAAGCAGATCAGGTGGTCGACCTGGAGAATTGTTATACAAAATTAACTCCTCAGAGGCATGCCAGAACGTATGATTACCTTTTGTGGGATTAAACCATAYTCATGCCAACAAAACCCTGAGGTTGGGATGTGTAGGGGGTTATTTCTTTAAAAGATAATTCCAGTAAGCAGAAAGTCCCCTCTGCACAAGTTGTCAGGCTGCACTTGCTAGTGTCACCATGTGAGCAGAGGCTCTTGGGGGTGCTTTGCTTTTCCATCCTTATTGCCAGGTAGGCAAGTGGACTTTCCTGAAGGCTGTCAACTATAAATTTAAAGCTMAAGTTCTTCTGTTAAATAAGCAGAATGATTCCTTAGGCTGAGGGTTAGTTATAATTGTGTTTTTTCCACCTTTTATTCTCTTTAGTTTAAATTGCCATCAAGCAGTTTATGTCTCCTTGCATTTGAGTTAGGTGGTAGAGTTGACCAGTATGAAAATGTGACTATAATAAATTGAGTTTCCTTTCAAGAGCCAAGCTATGGGAGGAGAGGATTAAAGTGCCATGTGGAGTATTTTAAGAAGCATTTTAACTAGGCTGTAATCACATATCATTCTTCTATTCTTTTGCATGAAATAACTGCTCTAGATAGGCTGCACAACTCCCTTCCTGAATTACAATGGCAGGAGAGAATTGTTTACTATTCCCAGCTCTAAAGCTTTCCTGCTGCATTGGGGCTGATTGGTGTTTATGGCTGTTTGCAGAAGGGCTATTTAATCAAATAAAACAGACCCCATTCCCCACTGAATGTAAGACAGGGAGAGATATCAATCCCAGGGGCTGTATCAAGATGGGTGGAAAACACAATGCATCTGTAATGAAAAACCCAGCAGATAAGCAGCTGTATTATAAAAGTCTGTAARGGTTCTGGTCATAGCATCAATCAAAGGGTGGAAGATTGTGCTGTTTTATCTCTCTGACCTCAGAGCATGATTTCCTTGTAATGCAGCCATGGTTTAACCCCAGCTGGCATCGCAGCCTCATACAGCCACCTTGTCACTTCCCCTCATTTCAGGACGGGGGAGAGAATCAGCAGAGTAAAAGTGAGAAAACTCATGGCTTGAGATAAAGACAGTTTAATAAGTAAAGAGAAAGCCACAAAAGCCATCAAAGCGAAGCATGGAGTCTGTTCCCCACTTCCYGCAGGCAGGCAGGAGTTCAGCCATCCCCAGGAAAGCAGGGCTCACATCTAATGGGYTCTTGRGAAGGCCAACACCATCACTCTGAATGTTCCCCCCTCCTTCCCCTGGCWGTATATGCCCAGCATGATGTCACACGGGGTGGGATGTCCTTGGGTCAGCTGTACCAGCTGTGCCCCCTCCCAGCTCCTCGTGCACCCACAGCCCCCTCACTGGTGGGATGGTGGGAGGAGCAGGAAAGGTCTCGACACTGTGCAGGCTCTGTTCAGCTGTAATGAAAATGTCCCTGTGCTATTGGCACTGTTTGCAGCACAAATCCAAAACACAGCCCRTACTGGCTGCTGTGAAGAACATTAACCATYCCAGTTAAAACAAAGGTAAACACTTTTCTAGAAATTCTCACCCTGTTAGTAAACCAATCTAGGACCTGGCCCCTTCCCTTTAGTGAATCTTGTCCCTGACTCACTTTAATATAAATTCCTAAGGAACCTCTAAATTTCTCTTCAATCTTCCATTCAGTCCTGGATGYAGTTCTTTAATACTCTTTTATAAAATATTGATGGCCAGGACATGTCTTGTGTCTGATCCAAGATACTGCAGCATAACTTGATCCAAAAAAGGTCTGAATTTGTTACCTCTGGAAGACACTGAAAACAATACTTTGTGTCCTGCAGCATGGAGAAATGGCATGGCCTTGCTTTCTAAACTGCATGTGGCCAGAAAATGTGACAAAGCCAAGTTTGAAAACCTTTACATTTGGTTTCAAACCTGGCAGGAGTTCTGAGCACWGTCCTGTTTTATGTAACATTAAAGTATGCACTTGAGAGCTGCTGGGCTGGGCACAATACCCTGTCACCTCATTCATGGGTTTTCACTCAGAATTGGTACAATAAAGGACACCAGTCTGCTCATTCCTCAGAGAGGGGAGGCTCACAGCCAGTGCATGCTGAAAAGCACAATTTGACATGAAAAATATTAGGTGGCTATCAGCAGCACTATCTTCAGGATCAAAAATTTGCCCTCAAGTGCCAATATTTTTCCCAAGTCATGTCTCTACACTCAAGTTGTTGTATGAATCTCTTGGACTCCAAATGTTGTGTTTCACAGCATTTCAGTCAAGAGGTAGCACATAACAGTGTAGGTGCACGTCTGGCAGGTGTAAACAGCTAAAGCAGGAATGTTTCCTCACAAAAGGAAAATGTGAGGATTGGTTAATGAACGTTTGCAAAGTGTTCCCAGTCCTTCAGATTATGCTATTATTGAATTGAACACCTTTGATTATGCTATGGCTGTGCTGAAAGCTAAATGAAGGAGCTGGTTTTCTTTAAACAGTATCTTTTTCTTGATTAGAGAAACAAAGTGAGCAGCAGATGTAACACAGCAAAGACAGCAGAGAAATGTGAGATTTCAGAAGAGAATCAAACTAGGCAAACCCAGAAGTAATTCACAAGAGCTCATACCAAAATTGTGGCTAATACAATCACATATAGCATGTGTTTGTGAACTATAACAGTTGTGGAAAATTTTCAGGGTATTACATTGTCTTTTGATAGATGCCAATAGCAATCTTGAGTTAGAGAATTGTACTTCTCAAGACATCCTCTCATGTGTGGTTTTGAGAGTCTCCCCACCTTTTTAGACACTATAGTGATTTTGAAAAATTTAAATTTAGTGGAATGGAAATATCARCCAAGCATGTAGCTAAAGATCACATAAATTTTTGTATCTGATGGATTTTGCTATGCTTCTTGTTGTACCTCTCTCTTCCCMAACTAGTGTCCTGCCTTTGAAGATCTCGAATTGCCCAATTCAGCCTCTAATCAGATGGCTTCTCCATCTTCCTCCAACATCCCACCAAAGGTTTTCTCTGTCTTTCTACCATCCCCTTTCTCATTTCCTCAAAGTTAATTTCTCCCTACATCCAGCATGAAAAATCTTTAGCTCAAATTTGGCGTCCATTGTAAACAGTCAGTGGTAGACTTCAGCCCAATTTGTATTTCCATCCACCAATTGCAACTGACTTGGCTGCTGCAAACCTTGAGAACGGAGTTGCAAAGGGGAAATCTCATGACAGCAAAACTTTTTTAACATTATACCACATCCAGATCCATTCCTGGCTGAAGGAAGACAAATTACAACCAATTAACGGAGAAGCATACAGAGAAGGTTTTGAATTTCTCTCTAGTACTAGTCCAAGGCCTGGTGGAGTTTCTTCAGTCCCCATAGAGTTTCACATGGTGCACTTTAGGACTGATACTGCATCAAATTGTATCCTTTCAGCACTTATATTACACACCTTCCATTTACTTTGGTTATTACTACTCCATAAATATTTTAAGCTAAGAGGGGCACGACAAGACCCATGTAAATTTTTTAACTGCAGTTTTGATCTCATCTTTATCATGTTATTCTCAATTGATAGAATTCTTTTTTTTATTATGCTGTTGTCATATTTTTACAGTCTGTGATTCATCTCATTCATTCAGCTCATCCATTGCTAGACCTAAATTCCAGTGTGTTCCCCATGCAGGTACAGAGTAAGCCCGTTGATCTGATTATTAGTTATTCACCAGCTGCCAAATGTAGATGCCTGTACTGGGCCTCAGATTCCCATTGTACTTGCATTATTCAGCTCTAAATAATTTGAAATATGACAAAAAGGAATAAATGCAACTCAAAAGAAATTTTAAAAGAGACAAGAGAAAATATTATTGTCATTTTACCTTCTTCAGCTCTGATATAATATGCTCTTCAGAGATATGTCATCCAAAAGATAAAGGGAATATGTTTTTCTGGCATTTTATTTACTCTGCTTTCTTACATACATCTTGCAAATTAAAGTTTTCCCTAAAATTTAATGATASTGTATTAGACTTGACATAGATGTAGGAATTGTATTTTACCTTTGTGTCTGATGAAGTTTTGATAGAGCTGCACACAGAAAGGAGCTGTATCTGCCCACAGAGCACTGCACAGCTGCAAGGCTGTTTGTGCAGATGCAGGTATGCAGCTGCTTTTCCTGAAAACTTGGTCAGGCAGTGTGTCAGAAGCTGTGTAGCATCCTTTAATATCACCTCAACAAATGAAGAAAAAAATTGTGCCATTGTTTTCCATTTAAAAATCCATGCTGAAGGAGCAAGGAACATGCCAATAATATAGAACTGAGCAAGTAAATTATTATTTTTCTGCTTTGGCAGCCAGTAAAGGCCTTTCTCCACCCTTGCCACTCTGCTGGCTGCCYACATGTTCCTGTGCAATGTAGTACCTAATTTTTTGAAAGCCAGAGRAAAACTGCAGTTCTTCCCTGCGTTTAGTATACATGTGTCCAACACATGTCCTTCTCATGGGAGAGTCCTGTAAGAGAAGTTTTTTTTTAGTTAGGTTGTGATTTAAATGTAGCTAGAAAGCAACAGCAGTGTAGACATTCATTCTTTAGACATAGTCCAACTTGTTTGTCAGTGAAATAAATAAGGCAACACTGATGAGAATACATTTCCTAACAAGGTGGTGGCCTTTTTCAAGCCATCCCTGCACAGATGCTGGGTGATAGCAGCTACACATTGGATGAAGTGCTAAAATATTGAGTTCATKATTTTATTATGATACTATTGCATGTGTTTTTCAATTTCCTTTCCCACAGTTTGGTGCTAACTAATGAAATTATTTCATTCACTCAAGTAAGATATTTACTGGTGTACGTGGTTGGCTGGGCACTTACCTGTCCACACTGCATGCACAAAAACCTGATTTTCAGGTGCATTGTTCAACTAAGAAAATCTCAGTTGATGTTCCTAATTCTAGCTGAAATGCTACTTCATTTTAAAATGGCAAATAAGTTCTGATTACCTTGAATCTTCATGATGAAAATTTTTTCACCTTCATAAGTACTTTAAGTCTACTTTTCTCATCACTCGTCTCAAAAATACCTTGGCTGGCATTTTTACTCATGTTGTAGGACTAGAACAAGTAGTTGATTTTAACCCAGTTGTATTCTTTTTGTATACTCAATGACATGGGGYATACAGATCCAATTCAAATTAAAAAAATAAGTAAGACTGGGTGACTAATTTTAATGTGTGTTTACCAAAGAATTATCCTGGTTTATGATATAATGAGATTTTTCAGCATATTTTGTCCAAGTTTGAATCTGAMAGGCTTAGGCAACATAAAAAGAAAAGTTTCCACGATTTATTATACTTGCAGGAAATCAAGAAYTGAGCAGGAAACACAACTGCTTATTGTTCCTATTGATACATATTTAGATTTTTATAATATGGCTAAAAGCRTGGCTCAAGTAAACCAGAGTGAATTATCATTAGGGATTTATTCACTGGAATAAAATCATAATTGAAACTAAAACTGTAAGGGAAAAAAGTATTATTATAAAATACTGTGTAGCTTCAAAAGCACTAAAATTGTCAACATGTCTTCATAGGGTATTATCATATTCAATTATAACSTCTTTATTATCAAAATTGATTTTTTTTCATTTTGAAATGTTAATCCATTACAGGGAAAGTAATTCCAATTTAAGTCCACTTTTTGGAATAAAATATTCTCCAGTTTGGATTTTTTTATTGCTTTTGGTCCCAAAATTTGTGATTTTTTCCTTAGCTCAAACTCTTGAAATTCCTTGTGCAGGAAGATAACTAATTTCTGTCCAGCTCAATCTATCACTTTCACCAAAAATAAGTTCTGTGTTTAACATTACATTTCTGAATTTCGAGTGTCCCACGCAGGAATTTCTGTTGACTCCTGTCCCAGGACAAAGAAATGATTAAAAATCATTCATGAAAAATACTGCTTCTGAATGACTCCTTGAGCTCAAGTGATTGTTTTTCAGTAATTTATTTATTTTCAGACGATATTTGGCAGCTGTTTCTCAGTGCTGCCATCTGTAACTGATTTCTGGCACCTGAGCTATGGTGTGGGCAGGTCAGGATGAATTGGAAGCAAATATAAGGGAAGTGTGTGWCTTGCACTTCATTTGTAATTTACAAAGGTGTGCCAAATGAATGTTATAACCCTGGAAAAGTGGAAATGCTTGTGGCCAGAGATGACCTGCACTGTGTACATTTGAAGGCAAAGGCTGTGAGTATTGCACTCTGTAAAGATGCAAAAGCCCAGCTATCACCTGAAATTACAGTAGCAGTAAACATTAAATCGCTGGATGGCTATGGAGAATGTTTAGGAGCTGTTTCACTATTTTGGGTGCTGTCTGAACTTGAAACTCCTTCTGGATACTGTTTACATCTTTATTTACCTGTGCACATACAGAACTTGGGTGCCTGCTCCTTTGTCTGGCCTTGCTCTGCTTGGCAGCCCTGGCTGTGCACTGTGAGTGACTCCAGCAGCATTATTTGTATTCTCTGTTTTGTCTCAGGGGTTTGACTTGCTAGTTTGTGACTGCAGGCGGGGCAGCAGAGACAGGAGCTAGCTGCAAAACTTACAGGGACTTTATGTGACAAGYTGTTCTGTTGTGTCATCTTCTCAGTTGTCTGCATGGTGACAGCTAGAAGGCAACCTGAACTGAGTAAAAAATGTGGCTGCACTGGTCTTCTTCCCCCTGCCACAGCTCTTGATGTCTTCCATGGGTCCTAAACTGCAAAAGAGAGAGAAAGCCTTCAGAGCTCAAATCTGTAATGTTCTCCTTTCCTGTGGGTTCAGARCACCTTCTTGAAAGAATCAAAATGCATTCAGCAGTGGGGTCTCCAAGGACCTGGCAAGCCAGTCACAAGGGAGGATGTGCTAGCATTAAAAACCTGTCTGTGCTTCAGCCTGAGCTTACAGCYTTCAAAAGAAATGCTTAGAGACACCCTGTGGCAGCCTTTACTGAGCTCTCAGAGAAAGGGGATGCCAGGTGTTGCTGAAAGGTASAAACCTGAAGAGGTGGGGACAAATCCCAGTTTCCTTCTTTCCATGCTGCTGCACTTAGAGGGAAGATTCACTGCTAGAGAAGAGAAGTGGTTTCAAGCAGGTTTTCCAGAGGAAGGGGAGGCTTTTGAGGCAGCCAAAGCCTGTATGCAAGCAAAGTGATGTGGAAGCACTGGGCTTCGTGATGCAAGCCAGTTCCTACATGGTCTAGCCCAAGCTCGTGCAGGTTGCCAGCAGTCAGTGCTCCCTGTGTCCTGCAGCTTAGCAGAATGAGGGGAAACATGCAAAATTGCAGTGCAGTGTGCTTTCAGAGAGGGGGRAAAGAAGGGCTGGGAAGCTTTTCTTTTGAAGCTTCAAGATTCTGTGTCTGGACCAAGCTGGCTCCTTCCGTATCTGGGCAGGAGATGCTTATCAAAAAGGGAGGAATACAATGGTTCTACAGAAGATAGTTAAATTCTTTTGTGTGAGTAGTGGGACACCTTGAATCCTATTACCAGTAGGAAAGTGGTCAGGGCTCATGTATGAGGAATAGAAAAACCTAAAAGATAAGTCAGTTTCTTTAAAATAAGTTTCAAAAATGAAACTATTTCATTTCAAATGAGCTTTTACTGTAGAATTTTTCAGTATCACCGGTAGTTTTGCAAAGATTTTTCTTGTGGTTAAAGTTCTTTTTCAACTGATGAATGGTTTTGATGAGTAGTTTTTTGACTTTTAATGATTTTTCTCTCCTTGCACTTGGTATTCAGTAAGCCTGTCTTTGAAAAATGAATCTGCCCAAGAATGGCAGTTAGGATTCTATTCTAAAGAAGGGGAACCTTCTTTAGAATAGAACCCTTCAGTGAGCATCATACTGGATTGATTTAATATAAAGAGGGATGCTGCTTTTCTATATTCACCTCTGTTAAACTTCTTCATGGTACTTTAATCCACAATTTTTTTTTCCAAATGAAGATTATTGACCCATGTACGTTTCCTCATTTAAATGTTCTATTATTGGGAATTAACTGCCACAAAAATATTAATTTATCAAAAGAGGGGAATCACTTTAGCAACATTTGGTTTAAATTTGCTCCATTATTGAGTCTGCCATTTGGTTACCACAGATCTAATTTTCTGAAGTGCTTTCATATAACTTTTGTATATGACCTTCACTACTGATACTCTTAAAATAGTATGCATTGCTATCTGCAGCACTTAGTTGTCAAAAAATAGACGAAAAGCTGACATAATAAAAAAAGGTATTGCTTCCTTACCTTTCAAAGGTCTGCTTTGCTGAGATTTATTTTTTTTCTTGTGTCTCTTCTATCTGAAATGAGTGTTTGCTGTAGCAAACCTGTGGTTTAGCTGCATGTCAGTGATCAGCATGATCTGCTGATTTTTTAGTGCTTTGCTGTGGTTACCTGAAGAAGCAGCTGGCTCTGTTGTCCCACCACCCTCAGAAATGTGCCTTCAATTGGCCTCCACTGTTTTGCTCCACTTGTTATTTTCTTTCTTGTTAACTTACAAGATAGCTTTAATTACAATGGCAAAAYGTGAAGGTGCTGAGCACTGGGAAAGTTCTGACGCCGTGGTGCTCCCTCTTTACAGAGCTCTCATACCTGAGTAATTCCTATTCTGGATCAATTATAAGGTCTGCCCAGTGGAACAAGTGAACATGTAATCATGAGGTTTTTCTCAAGAAATTRATGGCAGGTTGCATATGAGGAATTAATGTTTTTCCTGATTAAGTTTTATGTGTAACAAATAGACATGCCATTCAAGCTGATATGGCACTGTAGTGAAAGATAAACTTCATACTGAAGAGGAGGTGAGGSTGGGATTTCTAACCTCTTCCTTCTTCCCCTAAGATTGCAGGTGTTTCATTTTCCTGCTGCTGTTTGCACCTGGGCTCAATGTTGCTTTGAGAAACTATTCCACACTTCTCTGCTTGAATAAGTACAAAGAATCCATTTCAATGTTTTACAAATAGAGGCCCTTGAATTTAAACAACTTTCTATAGACTCTGCAAAATTACATATTAAAGGTGRTCRTGGTAGTAGTAGCAGTAGTAGTAGCTGGTTGTCTTGATGACTGAATAGAGTTTATATATATATRTRTGTGTGTGTGTGTATGTATATGAATTTTTATTCTGTGCTCTAATACTGCCATGGGAATCCAGCTCCTGTCTTGCASTGCAGAGTCAGATTCAGATTCCCTGGTTGCATGACTGCATTTCACTCTTAAGCCATGCAGATCAGCCATGCATGATGTCCTGCAAGAGTCTGGGGCAAGAAATGCCAAAATTGTAMTTTGGATGTATGGAAAGATTGACTTTTTTTAATCAGTGGGGTCTRTTTACCAAAGCTGAAATGTAAGGTTTTATGTTACTGGGATCCAGGTAGAAGTCAGCTAGATTTGTGCCTTTGTGAACAAAACCAAGATTTGAAACCTTGCTCCCCTGAGGAAAACAATTTAGCAAATMAGAATTTCTCTCAAGGCAGATCTGACTTCTGCTGCAGCCTGATAAACAGCAACTTCATTGGTCTCTTGCAAGAGGATTATGGAAAGTGTTTCCCCCTTCTGCTGAAAAAAACACCCTCTCTTGTGAATGYCATCAAGCTGTTTGCCAACATCTGACAATGTGAAAATCTAGATTTAGGCTTCTGCCTCAGATTTCATCCTTTCCTTTTCCCACTTTGGAGTACAATATCCACATTACCTATACCAGCTCTCACTCATCTATTTGCAAACGTTCATTCAATCTTCTCCCCTCTCCTTCATCCCTTGTGTAATAGCAGCCTTGGCTGTTTTGTAGAGAGGAGCACAGCCCTCTGCAGGCTGTAGCTGCGGCACACTTGGTGAACATGGCAAGAGTGTATCAAAAGTGTGATTTATGTATTTATATGTGCCAAAGTCTCAGCTCCACACTGATGGGCACAGGTCTAGCTAGCAGCCCTGGATGGTGTTTTTTCCTCTTTGCAGTGGAATGGCCCATTCTGAAGAAGAGGACTCAAAGTGCTGTAGGGAGCAGGTAATTAATCAGTGTCCTTGATTGGGTTTAGGTCAGGCTGGAGCTGCTGCTGCTATGCTGCAGAGGAGACYGCTTTCTGGTTTTGGCTAAAATACAGCAAATACTGCAGCTGGCAACTTCATAGGCAGGGAAAGGTGTTCAGCAGTTGGCACCTGACTGATGATGGAAAGGAGTAGAAACAGCACCACCACTGTGTCTCAGGAGTGCAGGCACGGAGTGTTCAGAAAATGGGCTTCATCAGCATTATCCAATAATTTTCAGATTTTCTTCTGGAAAATTGATATCATTTTAATCAGTTTAAACTTAAGATTCCCTGGCCTTAGGAGTTCCATTGYTTTTATAACATTTAACACATTTTATGTACAATGAAATATTTAAAAGAGGTCTGCAGGAAAAAAAACTGCCAGTTCTTTTAACCTCCAATCTATTGTGGGTTTTGGTTTTTTTCTTTCATGAAGATCMTTTGTAATTCTTTTATAGAGGAATTCAAAATACAGAAAAGATATTATCCAAGAATACAAGTATGAAAAATTACAGCAATTGGTTGTTGTTTACTTACAATTTTTTTTTTGAAATTTAGCATTTGCTAGACMTAGAAATGTGCTTTTAGAATGCCAGAGTTGTACTCAAATACATTATTCAACTTACTCTGTGTGAGCGGGTTAGCTGTAACAAAAAATACTATCCATATCCCTCTTCCCTCTTGGCATAAAATATGTGCATATGCAACAGTGTAATGGCTTTAAATGTTTTCCTCTTATAACTCAATGGGTTTTTGGTGGAATCATCCAGGATAAATTTGAGCTAATATCTACAGACAGGGCTTCAGCAAAGAAAAATTTTTAAGTGTTCAGTGATAGAAAACAGAAATGTAACAGCCCTAKAGAAATAGTTTTAACATCTATGTGCTGATGACTCCTTTTCTGTGAAACAACCCTTTTTACAGTAACTCCTTCTGAACTGCTCACAGGACCATGAAGTCAAGTCAAGCATTTCTGTGTGGTACCACACCTCCCAGTTTCACTTAATGACCATACCCTGATGAACAACAGTTTCAGTTTTGCCTGGTTTTGTTGYGGTTTTTTTTCCTCCTATGACAACAGGTATCAGATACTCAAAGTCTTTGTAGCCTCTGCCATAGTGACAGGCCCGAAGGCACAGGGAAGGGGAGTGAAGTGTCATTTCTCCATGCCCCAGTGGACTGAAGAGCTGGGGTTGCTGCAGAATGATAGTGTGCTGCCCTCCTACAAACTCCTCCCTGGCCATCCAGGGCTGCGTGGCCATGTGTGAGCAGCATCCAGATCTGCCACCATCCTGAAATGTTGTTCTCTCTACACAAAAGGCCAATATAGTGGTGAGGAAATGTAGAATCAGGGATGCAGTTCTTCTGGGAGTAGTGAGTTAAATGTGTCGCAAGGATCCTTTTTTTTTTTTCCCCAAGGAGTTTCTGCTTTCATTTAGCTCCCACATTTGGCTGAATGTAAGTTCCTTAACTTTTTCTCATAGTACAGAGCTAGAATTTTTGCTGTTGATTTTCAGGCCCACAGTAGAAGTCTTCTGCATAGCTATTGAAGAGCTACATAATATGTGCTTCCCATGGTAAGAGGGAAAGACAGATAAAAGTTTTTAATTGACATTTTGTCCGGAAATTCTCTTGTCCTTTTACAGAGAGCATCATCTCCTCTTTCTGTAGAGTAGGTGCAAATCTGTGAAATATCAGCAGTGTTCCAGGTATGCTATACTCTGGCAAAATTTTATTCTTAGTTCTTCAAGCTAAAACCAGGCTTGAGCTGTGTGAAAGATCCCTGGGCAAGGAATTTAGACCAATTCTCAAAAGAAGAGTATGCTAAAAAGGAAATCCTACAGCTCCAGAGCTGGCAGATAACTGATTCTCTCTTGGTGAAACAGGTGTTTCTCCCATGCATAAAAATTAAGAATTGGAGACAGTTCAAAAGTAGTGTCACTGCTACTGGGAGGGCTGAACAGATAGATTTGCAAGCAGAGATTAAAGAAAGCTATATCCAGCTCAGCTGAGTAACAGAAAGATCCCTCAATAATTGAAAGGTGTCAGCCCCAAAGTGTGAGTGAATATTTAGAACTGCAGAGAAAAAATACCTAGGAAGGACATAGGAAAGTTATATATTGAAAAAAAAAAGGTAGTAAGAACAAATACACTGAATAGCAATGAAATATGTTAGATCAAGAAGTAGTTTTCTAAAGAGAGGGATTGCAAGCACGACAATTACAACTTAGGTTTGCTCCATGGTTTTGAATTCCTGAGATTTGTAAGTGAATAGGGCAAAAATGCTAAAAATGATGTATTTTAATGCATGGAGCAATCATGTGTTGAAGGCAGGTGATGGGAATGATCCCTTCTGGCTCTTCAATCTCTTTTGTGCCCCATGCACTTTAACTGAGGCTCACTGTGATGTTATCTATGAAAAGTAATATCTTCGTGGGAACCTGAACTGTGATATGATGAGCTCTGTTTTGAGGATCTTACATATACCACTTCATCACAGATATTATTGACAGTAAGTGCTTTTACCACTTTTATATATTCTCTTTGTGAGTTGTTTTATAGCAAGGCAGCTGAATCAAGAGAATTTTTCCTGACCAGCTGAGCAGCTGATAGGTCTCCTTACAAGCACTTAGGTGAATTCAATGCACTAGGATGATAAAAAGGCAGGTTAGGACAAAAGCAGATGTCAAAACATAACCCTCTGCTCCTTCCATCACCTCAAAGGTTATGTCCCACATGTAAAATTACTTGGGTTTTGAACCCCACTTTCCCTTAATTCTTTTGTTCAGAAAGTCCATTTGATCCTTTTCAGGATTCATTTGCCCACTTCTGATCCTCTGCTTTTGTCTCCTATTTCCCTCCCTTGTTCTCTGCACATCATGATCCTTTTTCAGGCTGAGTCATTATCCTGTTAAATTCTCCTAGGAAGGGCTTTTTTCTCAGTCATGCTATTTCTTACTCAAGTGGTGCCTGCAGGAAGATCAGAACAACCCATGCTAGGAAGAGCTCTGTGAGTGGCACTACCTATAGGACAAGTATACGGGTTGTATTGTTTGTTAACTGCAAATTCACTTCTATCCCTTATTCCCTGCCTGTTTAGATAAACCTAACCCTCCACTGAGAGGAGARAAAAAACATTCTTGACAATTTCCAGAGCCTGAAGATTAAAACTGGCCCCGTCCTGCATTTATTTGTGTGTGTGTTTGTGCACTTTGGAAAGAATTTTCTTTATCCTGCAAGTCCTGTGGAGTYCGCAGATAATATGGCTCCCTTTCTGCACAAAATCTGCACAAATCCTCCCCCTGCCATGCCTACAGATGGAAATAGGAAATATTCCCTTGCCAGGCCTGCAGTAAAAAGGAACGTGTCCCAAATGCAATCATTCCTTGTGCACTACATCTTGTGAGCAAGCAGACGGTGTGGCTTGCTTCAGTAACTTTTATATGTAAACAGTCTTTAAAAACATAATCTACATTGTCAAAGCCTAATCTAAATGATGTACTGACATTGCTTACTTTGATATGCTGACTTGGTTTTGAATTCTCTCTGGATTGCCTGGCCCCACATGGCCTTTTTGTGTTTTGTTTACTTTTCACTTAGCTGTCACGTATTTATTCCCATTAGATGTACAAAGTCAATGGATTCAGCCTAGCTTTACAGCTTAGTTGCCTAATACAGCACAGGGAAAAAGCTAAATGAAGCCAAGCAGAGGGGCAGGAAAAAAGCAGAGGGATTCTTCAAGTCTGGCACAGAGACCAAGGAAAGAGAAAACCAGCAAAAGATCTGGGTCTGGTAGAGCACCTAGAGATTACTGGTTTTTTCAGAAAAAAAACATTATATGTCTGGAAAGCAGAAATTAATTGATTTGTATGGACTGAGTTTCTTCTTTTAAAGGCTTGCTTCTGAACAAATGCTTAAATTTTGTATACATCACATATATTTAATTTTTTTTAAAATCTGGATTTGTTTCAAATGTGAATGGATGGGGAAATGTTACTTTAAATGCTTTTTCAGTGTAGTGAGCTGGTTGAATTTATCTTAGTCAAACAGTTAAAATGGCTTGCATGATCTTGTTCTGTGAAAGTCTTTGAAGATATGTGAAAATGCCTCATGCTGAGAAAAGTAATCCCAACAAATCTACTTGGTGTGATCTTACCCACAGAACCCATAAGATAAATTGGTGTTTGTGAAATCTGTCACAACTTGAAACATGACTGAAATGTGGACCACCCTGAACGGTGGTCTTCCCTCTGGATAGCCATGCCTACCCTGCTATGCTTCTCCCAGTGGGAATACCTACCCTCCCTCCAAATGGTTGTTTTTATGGCATTTACAGGGGATTTCATGTGGAATTTAGTGTTGGGGGAGGGACTGTGGTGTCTCCTTTGCTCTTGGAAAAGGACAGTCCATATCTCCTCCACGGCACTGTGTCACTGATGGCCCATTGTTCTCAGGTCACGTTCCTTCAGTTTCAGCCAAGGCGCTGAGCCCAAGCCCTTCGTGGCAGCAGTTGGGCACCCAAACTTCCCTTCCCTTGGAGAGCAGTCTGTGCTGAAACTGCCCCATTTCCAGGCGCACTGAGCTCCTTCTGGATGTGGCAGCCTGAGCTTTCCCTCTGTTTGCCGCAGGTGAAGCACGGGAACTACGCCTTTGTGTGGGACGCGGCGGTGCTGGAGTACGTGGCCATCAACGACGCGGAGTGCTCCTTCTACACGGTCGGCAACACGGTCGCGGACAGGGGATACGGCATCGCCCTGCAGCACGGCAGCCCCTACCGAGATGTCTTCTCACAAAGGTAAGCCTTTGGAGCAGGAGGAGCAGCTGCTAAGGGAAGCTTTCTCTCAGCTCTGGAGCCTTCTTCTAATTTAATTTTCGGCAAAGGAAAAAGAAACGCGTTGTTCTTGCGATCCACTTCATTTCTTGCATACACACTCATTTTATCCGAGACACTGAATTATTCACTTTTCAAGAAACTGCTTTAAAAACACTTTGTGTTGCTCTTATTTGAATTGTTCTTGTTTCTTTTGAAAAATATTAATGAGATAAACTCAACCTCATTAGCAGGAAAATGAGGAAAGAGTTGCTTCATTTGTTATAGAGAGTCAGCATAACTCAACCCTTCCTATTACAGAAGCTGCTTCTTAAAGAAAGTGAATTTGGACACTGATGGGAAAACTAAAGGGGATGAACAAGAGCATTTGATGTTTTGGTGGAAGGACCCCTATTAGTACCCAAAAGCATAGGTGCTTATCCCCATACTAATCGATCTCTTGGGCCACTAAAGTGCCATCTCTAGACATGCTACTGGTACTGTGTTTCTACTGGGATCRGAAATATAAATTAATTGTATRTATTGTGCCCTTGCATATGTATTTCTGCTTCACTCCAGTATTGATTCCTAAATCAGGATCTGTGTGAAATGTAAAAAAACTACTAAACTTCTATCTGYAGTTTGGCGCTTAGGGGAAGAAGTGAGCTAGTCTCCTGATCCTTTTTTTCATTCTGTATCTGGTGTCTCAGTCTGCTTTGTGTTGGTTTGTGTTATGTCTATGAAGCAAAATTTTACAGTTGCTGCAATGGGATTTCTGTTGTGTGGCTGCCAGGTAAACATACCAAATATGCTTAATTTGGACTGTTGCCTTTGCCTTTGTTCAAAGACTGTGGTGGGGGAGAAAGTAGCCAGTAAGTAACACTGTGCAGATCCAGAGGAATCACTCTCTGCTCACACCTACTGCMTGAACAGGGAAGACTTGGATTCTTTCAATCTGTTCCACTTTGAGAGTGACATTGCTGAATTTTGTGCTAACATAGCAGCAACATAATAAAAAATTTCACAGGATCAACAAAAATTTAATTTTAATGAAACATGTAYATGCTTTGTATATTACAAAGAGTATTAAAGGCAAATATTTACCAAATACTCTAATACTCTTGTATTACAGCTGTCCAGGCTGGCTCTGCTTAAAATCTCTGGCACTCTACTGTTAGGGATCTCTATACAAAACAAAGGAGTAGGATTCCTTCCTGTAATCTTTCAAAGAAATTCTTCCACTTGTTAGAGTTCTCAGGTGCTTGTCAAGGTGTTAAGTCATCCTCTCCCTTATCCCTGTAAATTTGAGTACAAAAATTGGAAGTCATTAGGGAATTTCACAGTGTGTGTTTTTATTACCAAACATGGTGAAACCGCCAGCGACGTGGCACGGCTCACACCCACATTTTTCCTGCCCACCACTGCTGCTCTGGAAGCCAAGGTGGACGCATCCAAAGCGCCCTTAGAGACTGCTTGTGACAGGGTTTATGTAGGGGGTATAGCTCTTGGCACAAGGAGTTTCTCCTTGGTCGTGGTACTGGGCACATGGAGAGGCTGGGTTACAGCTTCTTCTGATACACTGCCTTCAGCCACTCCTGGATTATTGCTCTGTGCAGGCCTGACATTTCCAAGTACAATTTTATTTCATAAGACAATATGGCTTTTCACTGTGTTATTATATCTTGGAGCTATAGGAAAGCAGAAGGAAGCATAAAAATTTGCACATATATAGGTATTTTTATCTGAGGATCTTCGAAGCAATACTTAAATATTAGCATCTCTCAGGAAAGCAAATGCTATTTCCACTTAATGCTTAGGGAATCCGTAGCATCAGGAGACTTAACTGAAATCCCAAGGTCATATGTTGTCCTCTGGTGGAATCAGAGATCATAGGCACTCATTTTTGATTTCCTGCTCAAGTTGTCAGAGTTCAGGTAGATGAAGAAAGGGATTATTTGTCAGATATTGACCACAGGAGGATCTGGATGGATATGCAGAACATAGCACTGGTGAGAAAATAACTCATTGCATTAGGAGGAATAATGGCTGAAGAGAGAAATTGGAATTAGCTTGGAGTCATACTACCTCCTGCTGAATTTAGAGAGCCTGAGATCTATATTCTGAAAATGTGTGTGCTGCTGTACTTATATTCTTATTTCTGTATTACGAGAGCATATTATATAGCATTTCTAATTATGTCCRTAAATATAAATTTACATTTTAAAGCAGTGAAAGACCATATAAGAACAAACATGTGAAAKAGAAATCATGCTTACAAGGTTGCTTATGAGGTTTTGTTCTTAATACCCTTCTGTACTGTTCCTTGAGTTTACATGCATGTGGTTTTCATACATCATCCTTACATTTCTTCCTAATGAAAAGGCTCAACAGCCTTCAGCAGCTGCAGCCTGCATGCTAAATAGAGAGAGAGGAATAGATTCATTGTATAGGATTAGCAAATGTTCACACGAATATTTCACAGTTTCAATGCTGCAGGGAACTGGTTTAAAATATATTGGCACTTCTTGATCTTTCCCAAAATAAATATATTCATGTGAAAATACAGGCCTTCTCTTTCAAGAAATTTCATATAAAGCCATAAGCTGCACAGTGTTAAATCCCCAGGGTGCAGCTGTGAAAGGTCTGGCAAGCTTACAGGAGAATTTGTTCTGTGTGCAGGAAGCACAGGCATGCATTTAAAACTTTTCAGTACCTTTTCCAAACATACAGGTGATTCCCAAAGAAACAGGAAAAGAGACAGAGAGGTGGAAACACTCACCCCTTCTCTCCAAAGCTACACAGTGTGAGCTGCAGTCAAGGTTACACTGGGGTAAAGTTTACCAACAGGAAGCACTGTCAAAAAAGGATCATTGAGGGTCATTCTTTTTCACAGGCAAAAAACCCCTTCTATGCCAAAGCAAAGACATGAGCAGCAGYGAGGCCTGACTGCAGTATGAGATTGGCTTTTTGCCATGGGAGTGGCAAAGARGCCACACGGCATTTGGGACCAGGCCCTGCCTCATGCTTTCTCTGAAAGCAGATGCTTTGGGTCCATCCTGACAATAGATATGTGCTGTAACACAAAGAATATAGAAAATAAGCTGGGTTATATTTGAAAGGTGGAGCTGTCGTAGCCATCCCAATGATTTCATTCATGTTGCAAATGTTAACAAGCACAGCTGGCCATGGCACTAGGCAGCCAGGTGATGTGCTCAGGTAGATGGCTGTTCTCTTTCCTTTGCCACTAAGATTTAACCTTCTGAGCACCAGCAGCCTCCAGGCAGCATGTCAGTTTTCCCTCTCTATATATTTTTCTTTCAAGGTAATGACAGGGGCTGTAATAATAGGAACTGCCAAATTTCCTAGGAGAGCTTGAAAAGGATGTGTCTTTTGGTTCATGAGGAGCTGTGTGGTGACACTAAATTTGACACCTGTTAAGAATTCTTTTCAGCCTTAAACTTTAAAACTTCCATTGCACCCCTAGGAGGTATAAGTATAATTGCAGGTGCTTTTCAGAGTATTCCATAGGATGTCTGTGCTTCCTGCAGTGCTGCAGCAATGGCTCAGGTGCTGTGCTGGTGGCTGGCTTTTGGAGGGGGTCAAGGAGGGCTGGCAGCAAAGTGCTGGAATCCTGTTCATGTTCCCACTTTCTCTGCTGTTGCACTCTCCTCCTGCACTACAGTCCCAGCTGTGCAGCACATAGAGGCAAAGGGGCAGGAAGCACTAATTCCGTGCCCAGCAGAAGCCCACTGCCAGCTTGTCACTTAACTGGAACCTGCCAGCACCCAAAACCACAGAAAAACCAAGCCATAGCTGCTCTGCATTCCTCATATTCCAAAGAGCATCCATGTGTGTTCTGCCTCTCTAGGTCAAAGGAAACAGTGACAATAGGAAGAATAACAAGGAAAAGGCAAGCTTGCCTTTAGAGCCCACAGTGTGGGACTCTGTCTTGTTCATCAGCTGTGTTCCCACAACTGCCCCAGCCAAGCAGAAGATCATGGATACCTAAAGTTGTCTGTGTACCGAGGAGCAGCAGCACTTCCATAATTCCTGGTGGTTTTCTGTGGGAAGGGGGTATGTGAGGGCAAAATGTATGGAAGGTACAACTACCATCCCAGTCTGAATTTGACATTATTCACAAAAAGTCACAGTGAATTTTTGGTGTTGCTAGAGAAGTCAGTCACATCTTTTTGTCCTGAGGGGGGAAAAGAAATGGACACTTATAATGATTTCCTCATGGCAAACCCAAAGACACCTCCCTAGCAGCAAGTGGTGTGCTTTCAGATATCCAAAACTTTGGAGGGAAAGAAGAGAGCCATCATATGGCATTTCAGACTGCCCCCTAGCAAATCATTAGCCAGCTGCTTTAAATAAATGGTATGGATATTCTCCTGTCCTTTTTACATCTCATCAGCAAAATCCTGAGTCTTAGCAAGTTCCTGCCCTGAGCCATAAATATGTGTTCTTCCTGTCTCCTCACCATTAATTCCCTCTCCTTAAATTTTCATTCTGTGTCTTGGAGGTCACTTATGTCCAAAGACTCCGGTGCAAGGAAAATTACTTTGTTCTTAACTACCTTGATTTTTCTCTGCCCTTGGGASTATGTACCCCTTTCTTGGAGAAGATAGCCCTATTTATTTTTTTTAATATTCTTTTAATGAAAGCCCAAGAAAGTGTTATTATTCTTATTCTATGACTTATCTTTTACCAGCTATGTGGGAAGTAAGAGTTTTGGATTATACCCTAACCCTGCAGAGGACTAACAATAATGACAATTGATTTTTTCATTATTGAATATGGGGATCATCTGCAGAATAGTGGATGCCTTAATAAGAGATCAACTTTGCTTTGTCTTGGTAGTTTGCTAAGAATTGAAATCCTGTTCTGAGCTGTAAGTATAACATTCTAAAACATATAGTGCCAAACTAGTAAAATCTACCTAAATCCACCCAAAGCACATTTTTTCTCATAACTCCAGAAAATTAAGAAACTCTGCAAGTTGGGAGAATTATTTGACTTCAAGCAAACTCCTGAATTTAAATAGAAGAGTTTAATTTTGAGAGTCTGCTCTTAGATCATGTCACAAGTTCACATGACTGAAATTACATTAGTGAGAGGAAAAAAAATCAAAAATTGATTCCAGGTTTCTGAGCAATCTGACATGAGAGTCCAGTCTWAATTTATTCAGATACAGTCATTGCTAATGAAAGCCTTAACTTCAGAGTAGCACATAGTAACAAGGTAGTTTCTCAGATAACCAGGATACTAAATGAAAAATTTAACCACWCCCAAAGTAATATTTCTTGACCATCCAAAATAACCAGTCTATCCTATTTTTTCTGACTTATAAGGGTAAAACTGAGAATTACATCAGTCCCTAGGTCTCAAAACACGTCCATCTTCCTTTCTGCTGACCCAAGTCCTCCAGGACAAACTGCAGTTGCCCTTCATGCCAGGGAACTCACCTTGAGGAAGCGCTGCTCAGCCAGCTCCTGCCCCCTGAGGCTGCAGAGTGCTCACTTAGTCCAGGCCACTGCATCCAGGCTGAAACCTGTCACTCATATGGATTGTAAGAAAAGATGTAGCTTCATTCTGATTTTTCAGAATGGCATCCATTACTTCATGAGAAAGCCCTAACAGAAAGCTTTTGCCCCTCTGTTCTCTCTTCTTTGTTTTACCAAGCCCAGGAGCCTCTGACCCAGGCTTACAGGCTCTGCAATCCTGTCCAAGCTCATTGCTCATAGCTCTGCCCAAGGGCCAGAGGAGCTGACACTGTCCCTTTGCATCCTCTTCCACCAACTGCCTACCCTCCAGGCTCTGAGGATTCCTGCACTATCACCAGAAGGGTTTCCTGCCTTTATTGCCCCTCCCCATCTGGCTTGCTCACCTTGGCTGTAGGACTGCAGAGAGGCTGTGGCTCCCACACATCACGTTGTGAGAACAGGAGAAATGGCTTTATTGACTCCTGATGGTGCTTGCAGGTCTCACTGTGAATTCGTGGCTAGGAGCTGAACAGGATGGAGACGCCTACAGAAACACAGGCTTAGCAACTTCTTAATCTCTCATGATATTAACTGATGACAGAGGTTAAAGGATTCTGCAGCAGATCTGGAGTTTATTACGTACACATAGTGAAAAATTACTCAAARCACATACAGGCAGTGAGCAGATTAGGGCTTTTTAAATATACCATAACATTATTTGATGGGGTAAGTTAAAGAATCATGAGGTAGCAGCACTGAGAAGAAGCATGAGAAAGAAAGTCATAGGGAAAGGCATTAGATCTTCTTGCATTCTCACACAGCACAGAGCTATGAGGAACAGAGAGCTGCCTGCCTCCTTCACCATGGAAAGGCACCTCTGCATCCAAGCAGTGCTGTGGTGAAGGAAAACTTTCCAACATTGTTGCATGTTGGGGAAAAAAGGTACCATGAAAAAGGCAGCTTCATTATTTCTCTCTTTCCTAATCAAYGCTCACTTTCAGAAAGGGCCCTACATTCTAAGTTTCCCAAAGGCAAGCCAGGTAAGGGCATGTTTTGCATATTAATTCCCCATCATTACCACCCCAAAGAAAACAGTCTAATTGTGATGTGTTAAATTACAGTAGAGAGCACTTTGCAAGCTCTTTCTCACTAGTTGCTATCCAATTCTCTACCCTGAGGCRCCTCAGACTTGGCATGTAAAATGGCCAGGTATTGCCCAGTGAGGTGTGCAGTACAGTCAGTGGAAACAGTGTTGCTCATCCAACTGTATGGAAGCGACATTTATTGTAAGCTGAGTTGTTCATGTGTTTTAAAGTTTTATGGAGTGAATAAGTGCATGGCTGCAGGATTTGAAACTGCTTGGTTATAAATCTGATGACAGTAAAGCTAAAAGAAGTCTCAGTTAGTGGCTTCCCGCCAAGAACTTGCCTTTTATGAATTCCTGAAGCAAAGATTAGGTTTACCATCAGTGCACACTGTCCTGTAGTACAGGTTTTTTTCTTTTCTGGCTGCCTTCTCTAATGTGTGCATCAGTCTGGAGAGGAATGGGTGTAACTACTCACTCTGGCTCAGCTGAGTAGCAGCACTGCTTTTAAAGTGGGGTGGAAAACAAGTGCAAAGCTTTCCCTGGAAATAGGAAGGGACCAGTCATGCAGCTGCCTTGATAATAGAACCATAATAACCCAAGCAAGGGTTTAGCCCACCTACCCCATACTTGCCTGCTCTTGGCCTCAGTTCTCAAAACACTGCTCARCCTATTTCATTTTAAATGATCAAGAGTCGCAAAAGAGCAAAAAGTAATAGATCTTTGCTAAGCCATTTTGTTGCCTTAAATAGTAATTAACCTTTAGCTGGACCATAAAGCTCATTTTCAGCTAGTCCGGTTTTCCAGATAAAAGGCCTGAAAATAAAGTTTGTTTTCAAAGCTGAAATTAACTTGATGGAATAACAGCTGGAAGGATTTATCCATATCTGAGCTAAGAGATCTGCTTCCCCCCGTGGAATTGCTGCAACAGAGGCTACCTCAGCCTGCAGAGAATTGCCCTACTGTAAAACACCAATCTGCTATTTGTCACCCATCCTTGAATCATCAGTAAGCCAAGGTGCTAGCCTTGGTTGATGACTTCAGCCGAGTTCAGGGGTAGGCAAAGGGATAAAAGAGCATGGGGAAAGTCTCCAGAATGTAGAGCCAAGGAGAGTGGTAGCAGGTTTCCTAGCAGAGCTGTCTTCCCTTGCTGAAATAGGAAGAAGAAAGCTCATTCCAGGAACAGAGGGAGTGAGAGGAGAAGCASTGAGAATGGGGAGGAGCTGAGTGCTCCTCAGTGATTCTTAGAGGGACAAAAAAATGAAGCCTTCCTTTTTGCTCAGTTCCTTGAAGGAGGAAATTAGCAAAGTGGGAAATCTAAAAAAACTATCCAGAGAAGTCTTCTGCTGTGTCTCAGAGCAATCCCATGGGGTAGGTTGCTCTAGGCTGCTTCCCAAGGAGATAATGAAGGAATTGGGAGAGGAAGCCAGTTTGCCCGGCAGTCACCAGTATGTCAGAGTGAGAGTGGATAGAGATGTTTGGATTAGTTTGAAGATGAAGATGGGGTGGGGAAGCCTTTGCTCTCTGTCTCCTGTGTGGTCTTGAGGAAAAAATGTTCTGGTGATGAGCTACAAAATTGGGAAGACCTCTGGCCAAACCCCGAAGAAGACTTGGCGGTGGCAGAGAGGCTTTGCAGGGTTAAAACAGACAAAAGCATTTGCTGACATGAAGCAGCTGGATAATGCTGGAGGCTCTTGTTTGCACAGTGTGCAACAATGTGGTTTACGGTGTGCTTTAGTGCCAGTGGTGTTAGGTTAGCCCAAAGTACAGCAGAGCTCTGATCCCAGCCATCATAGTTTTCATGACTGGCCTAAAAACCAAATGCCTTTCCAGACCCAAGTTTTCTACTAAAACATGGTGTGCAAGCAGACAGAAATGATGATATGGCCAAAGAAAAACTGTGTTTGCCACTTTATTCATAAAACACTTTTGCAAAGTGCATTTAGTAATTTGCCATTGTAACCACCTGCACAGAGAGCTTTCAGGGCAGAGCTCTGACACTGTATTTTGTTCATACTTTGACTGCTCAGCTAAAACTTCCATTTCTATGCATTTATTCTGCTTCACACATTATGTTATCAGTCACTTTCAATATTTCAAAGTCACAGCAGTCCTTTTCTGACATGCATTTGCCAGAATGAACTGCCTTGACTGCTGTTATTGCAGACTGCAGTTCCTGACTAAGGGGAAAGACTTACATAGAACCAGAATATTGGAATTTGAGGGAAAAAAAAACCAATAGATAAAACAGCATAAAATTAGAGTCAATGAACAGAAATAGATGCTTTAAATGACCAACTGTATTTAAAAAAGAAAAAAGGAGGCGAGAAKGGGAAGGCAGGATTTATAACCCAATATAAAAGAATTAATCAGGAAAAGTTTGSTCTTTCAAGTTCCTATGCAAGGTACTGATAATGGCACTCTTCAGCCATCTGGTAGTAAATCAGAAAAGTATGTCATACTTGGACTTCCTCTCAATCAAATACTTTATCGTATTCCTCTAGTGCTCACCTTCAACAGAGGGTTTTGAATAAAAGCCATTTATAGTCCCAGAAAACCATCACAAGGGAGTCTGGCCTATCTGGAACATGTGCTTACACTCCTGATTAAGTGCTAGTGGCAATAATTTGTCATGGCACGTGAGCACATCTCCCTCTTGCATGTGCTTAACAGCATGCACAGGCTTTGCCAGCTCACTCTGAAAGCCCCCACAGTCAAGGGCTCAGCCAGGGRAAGTACACTTGTTTGGAAAGGTCATGATCCTTTCATTCTTATTGCAATTGAATTTTTTTTTCTTCTATTTGCTACTTTTGTCTTCAGCTGAAAGAGTAGCCTAACAGCTGAATTTCCAAAGCAGTGAAGAAAAGCTGCCACCTAATTACCTGGCTTTGTAGATAAGTACATGCTCCAGCTGCTCCCACCAAAGCAGAAAGGTTTCAGCTGGTGACAAGCATTAAAAGGAAAAATAACTGTATTGGCTGCAGTTTCATAGGTGGGATGCCTCTACAGAACCAAAGAGATCATGAGTATCTCAAAGACATCAGATTCCTACAGAAAGCTGATAAGACATGTTCGGATTTGTTTGTTTATTTAATTAAAAATTCAATTATTTTTTAATTAAAAAAGAACAAACAAACTCCATTACAGTAATATTTGGAGAGAAAAGCAGCAAAGTCATTAGCACTGTTTTGCAGCCTTGAGAGCAGGGTTTAGAGGTTCCTGACCCAGGACTGATTTTTTTTTGGCTTTGTCTGGGATATTCCTACAGCAACACATGAGAGAAACCATGAACAAGTGAGCCTTGAGGTAACTGAGAAATAGATACTTTATTTTTAATATTGTTTGTTTTTGTTAATTTCCTTGGGTTTGGGGGGATTTAGTTAATTAGCAGTGGATCTTCAGATCATGGAATTACTCCAGATTTATACTGGTTTAGCTGACAGGAGAATTTAATCCTATAATATGCCTTTGGCATAATTTAGATGTAAGGCTCAAGATTAAGGTCCCCATGAAACAGGGAATTTTTGTTCATTTCTTTTTCTTACACTGAAGTGCTATGCAAAGCTACAGAAATGTGTCAGCTCTGACAGTCACACTTGGGCAGCAATCAGGGCTTTCAGAAAGCCATTGGGCTTCACCTGCAGCATCAAATTCCCCTGTGTTCTTCCATTTTATATCAGTCTGGAGGCAATTGTACAATCCATAGCAGAAAAACAATTGAAAAAGAAGCATGGTTAAAGCCCTGTGGAAGTGAAAGTTTCTTGATCTTTTTCGTGTCCCTCTTAAGTTAAAAACACCTACAAAACTCACTTTGAATTTTTTTGAGAGTAGCAATCTTGCACCAGATTAAACATACAAAGCCTCTTGAAAATACAAGGTTTCAGAAAGAGCCCCTGACAGGTGTTTAGCACAAGAATATATCCATGGTTGTATATGTAAGTCAGTGTATGTAAGCTGTGCTGGCAGAAGTGACTGTGTTTTGTTCTCAGCCCCAAAATGAAATATTTGTGTGGGAGCAGAACAGCAATACCCTCTCCTTCTGCCTGGCTTTGCAAGTGAAGGCTCTGTCACTCCAGCTTGCTGCAGGACACTCAGCTCAGGGCGATGAACATGTCCAAGCTGACCCCACCAATCACATGGATGCTGATCCAAGCCCTTGCTTCTCCCACTAGCTGTTTTCTTCCATTTCCTCAGCTTTTACCAGTGGTTTATTGCTTACTTGCTCTGAAGCCTTCTTTGATGGAAGAAGTCCAGGCTGGCCTTGGTGCTGGAGTGTTTAGGAGCAGTAGACTCTGCTTTCACGGAGAGCTGCAGTAGCCGAGATGAAGGGAGGCAGCAGGGCTGGCCCAGCTGTGAGCTGAGCACAGACACAGCTCCCTTCCTCTCGCTCCTGCCAGCTTTATTTCAAATTACCTGGTGTCTTGGCTTCCTTTTTTCTGCCCAAAGTGTTTTCCTACTGCTGCTTCACTTAACACAGACCCTTTGGCCTGTTTCAGTGTTGTGCAGCAGCCTGTTGTCGTGGGCTGTGGGGTGCAGCCCTGGGTGGGTGCAGGGGAGTGACTCACAGGGTGGCTGGGCACACTCTGGGGCCAGGAGGTGCCCCAAGGGCTCTAAGAGCCTGTCCTCCTGGGTAGTGGTCTCCAAACCCCCTCAGGAGAAAATCTGGTATTTGGGGTCAGTAGTGTTGCTCGTTGTGAAAAAAGTGAGGATTTTTTAATTTCCTTTTTTGCCCCCATTTCTCAGAGGTGTAAGTGTCTGTTCATGGGGCTGAACATGTCTTTTTGCTCGTGATGAAAACAAAGCCTGGGTAAAGACTCTCACCAGGAGACTTCTGTCCTGGGCTGGCAGGACTGAGAGCAGAGCATGCTGTGCACCTTTCATCCTAGTGCAATTTAAGATGATTCCCACAGTGCTGCATTTCAGGCTCAGCTCTGAATATTTGCTCGCTAACCGAGAAGCTTTCTCATCCCCCACAGGCACTGCATACCCACTRAAATATTTTTCTGAAGTGAGGAAAAAGTGGAGATGCCAGTCCTTCCTCTTGCCTAGGCAATGATCAGCTCCTTGCTGGAATTTTCAAATATTACATCCCTTTAGATCACTGATACAGCCTATCCCATGCAGCTGGAATTATCACTGGGCTGAATCTTAGTAGTGATGSTGCAGGTTATCTCTGTGTAAATAGTGCCAGATCTTTATTCAGCAGGAGAAATGCTGCAGGCCTGCACTGATATATTGATCTGGATAAACAAGATAGTTTGTTCCTATCTGGAGGTGCCTTCCTAAAGTTCAGTTTGTGATGCTTGCAGGTAAAACTGATGATTTAATGTTCCTGGATATGGTGAAATACCTGATGTGCTGCCTAGAAACCAAAGGATTTTTCTCTGTAGGCYTGATGCTGGACTTCCTGAGCCTCTTGCTGTACTGCCAGCATAAACACAAACATTGCATCTGGGCAAAAAGGGTCCTTATTTCTGTCTGCTGTTGTCTCTGGCAGTCTGCATCACTTCCCTTTGGGCTTAGTTAGTGGTGCTTGCCTTGAGTCACTGGGCTCTCGCAGCAAGGCTGCAGGAAGCTTTCTTGGCAACATTTGTTGTTCTAGAGAATTGTTTCCTAGCTGGGAGTTTATTGCCTGCTCTGAGCTTGAGTTTTCTCAAACAAATTTCAGCTCTTGGTTTTCAACAAATTTCAGGCTTGGTTTTAACCAAATGGAGTCATTTGTGGTTGAAGGGGGGAATTGTATGATATTCAGGGATTATTTTTTGGCTCAAAATAGGAAACAGATTAAAAAATATAGGAAGAGGAGATAGCTTAAAGGCCATGTCAATCAGAACTGCTCCTCTTAGCATGCCACTTCTGAGCTAGCCTGTCTGCTCCATGCTAACAGTGGTTAGCTAAATTAGCTAGAGTCAGCTGGATACTTGAATGTCATTAGAAACTGAAATCTTTGTTAGAGTTGAAAGTGAAAACTTATTATTTGATAGAAAGAAATAAGAAAGAATGCTTATAATAACTCCAGAATCAGTCATCATAAAATGATGAAACTCCAGAATCAGTCATCATAAAATGATTAAAGTTCCACATCAAAGAAACCTGAAGGTAAAGGATGCAGTTAGTTCAGTCATGCAACTCCAAATCAGCCTTGTAATGATGCCATGCAGTTAACCTGTGCTTATAATTAAGGCATTTCCTTAGTTGTTAGAACCTGAGTAGATTAAAACAAGTGTGCTTTTTTTCTTTTTAATTTTGTTAGAACTTGTTAGATTTTTGTCTTCAGATGGGAAGGCCAGTAAGCTGAAAATTTAGGAAGTTGCACAGGACGAGGGTGCCTAATCCTGATTTGTGTTCTGAAAATTTTCCTCTGCCGTTTCCTACATCAGTGTGACATCCTTGGTAGGCCAGGCTAAGTGTTGTAATGGCCCTTCCAGCCCCACTGTCAGCAAATCTCCTCACTTCATTCTAAACCACCCTTCTCTGACATCACCCTGCTGCCTTTCTCCTCTAAGCTTATAATTTGGTCCTTTGCAGCATSTCTCCATCCCATCCAGGGCACTAAGATCACCCTCAGTAGCCTATGTGAATGGTTTCCAGGCTGGGAAACAGATAGCCCTGGGACACTCAAGGGATCCTCCAGGTTGCTCACTCTCCTTACCATGAAACCACAACCGACTTCCCATGATGTGTCTGACTTCATTACGGTGCTTATTGAATTTTGCTGGCAGTATTGTCTTTGTCCTCTTGGGACCAGCATCAGTTGTCATGGCAATTACTGTCAGATGTTGCAGCTTGTGTGCTTGGAGGAAGATAGGAAAGCTGATGGCCAAAAGAAGTCACAGTTCAAACAAAGAAGCATAAAATGTCATTTACTAATACTGCTTACTGACCAAAATTTGGGGGGCTGCAGCAGTTGGTAGATACTTGGGTTTCAATCAACATCCTGTGTGTCTTTCAGTTGAGCTCCCAGATGAATGTTATTGGTTTGGTTTTTAATTAATTACGATGGCATTTGAAATGACTGATGAAAGAAATGGGTCATTCTCTATGAAGTAATTCTTCAGGTTGCTGTAGCATTCATAGATCTGCCCATCTTGCATGGAGTTTGGCCATTTATACAAGGAATAGTTTACAAAGGAGCTCCAAGACATGTTTGGAAAAAGCAGGGAGTCTTTTTAATGTCCCTTAGCCTGTGTTCCTAAGTCTGTGCTTAACCCCAACATCTCTGGTGCTCTGAGAAAGAAAGATAGCAGAAGTGGACACCAGCTGGACATCTCCTGCTGGAAATCTCCTCCCACAGGCAGGAATTTCTGTCTCAGGGTTTTTGGACTTTGGGCCTGCCTGTTGACACTTCCAATGTCGATTGGTTGAATTGGTTTATTAAGTTAGTCTGAAAACTTCTTTGCATAAGCTTGAAGAAGATCCATGTGTGATAAACATGGAAATTTTGTCTGTATTGACTGAGGAAGTTGGAATCCTTGTAAACAGACATAAATTGATAGATGAAATGCAAAATAAGGGAAATTATGTAAACACGGCAGGTGCTCATAAGAGTAATCTATCAATGCTCTTTTCTGTAAAACAATAACAGAGAAAATTAGTAGAGTGGGGCCTTGCAGCAGTATTACATTATATACCAATCCAAATATGCTCTCCTGGGACCTTTTCTTAAAATGACTAAAATCCCCTTCCATGCAAAACAAATCTGGAAAGAAGTGTATATTAAATTTGCTCAGTTTATAGCTTCATAGATGGGATCAAATTAATTTCTTGCAAAATTTGGAGAAAATGTTTGGCAGCTCTTTCAAGATAGATATTTACTAATGGGGAAAACTGTCTCTGGCAYATCCTGCTCAGAATTTATCATCTTGCTGAGCAACTGGACACAAGTAGAGATGTTTTGAAATATCCCAGATTGCTTGATGGTCAGTTTGTGTTTAGATAAAGAGTAGAAGGATCTTTAGGTGATTGATTGGCAAAAGTCTGGACAAACATTTACTTCTGTATTGGGAGGAAAAAGCAGGGACTTTGCACAAACAGTTATCACATATGGATCAGTTTTGCAGCAAGGAGGCTCTGTCCTATCCTGCTGAAGTCACTCAGCCACTTTTCCAGCTCCTTTCTCAACCACAGACTTTGGAAAGCCACGAAGGTATTTGCCATATGTTGGGTAGCGTTTTAAAGCCTCTCAACAGGGGATGTATCAATATTGATCTTGTGCTAGAGACTGCATTTCTTGATGATTCACTCTTTTGTACCAGACCCCTTTAGAGGAGAAAATGGGCTAATAATACTCATTTCACCAGGGTCTCAGGGGAATAGAAGCAGGTTTTTTGTCACACTTTAGCTGACAGTTTTCTGATTGATGGCATTTATGGGAAGTTGAAAGAGGATTAAAGTCTCATGATGCTGGTTTATTTCAAGAACATGACATGTTCAATATGATAATAAAGTGGGAATTTTTCTTCTGTGGCTTTTATGGGCTCAGGGTTGTTTAGGATGAAATTATGGATAAAGCTGTAGCTGAAGTCAGCARTATGTGTTTCTGAGGCCATCGGGTGCAAGGTGACAGGAGCCTTTATAAAACCCTCGGCAGTTTTTTGCTACAGAGAACTTGACAGCAAAGCCAAAAGAAAACTTAATACTGTAATGATTCATTCCATGTGGGAGGCCAAAACTTTGAACAGCGTTGGAAGGCATTTTGCCGTAACATGCTTTAATTTCATAGTTGTGCTGACATGGTATATCAAGGATTATTATCACCAAAAGGCACTAGAGAGTGGTTWGAAATTACAAGCATTTAGAGGGCTGGTGAAGTGAGAGTTAATCTCCTATTCCTTTGTGGACATGTAATGAGTGAAAGAAAAGAAATTGCTTCCTAGTGTCACAAATTAGCACAGTAAAGAGTGTAAAATCTTTACAGAAAGGAGGGGTGAACCATTCATCCCTAAAACACTGAATTCTACCTTCAAGCTCATTAGTATATGTGTTTTACTCGCTAATTATATAGCCAGAGTAATAGTGTTATAAGTCCTCTGTAGTAAAAGTAGGTTGCTGTAAATAAATCTCTGTTGGATCAATATATTTTTCTAAGGAAACCTTAAGCTTTGAGTAGAGTCTTCAGGGTCTCACCAGAGTGAAGTTATCATTATTAATACCCCCTGTGGATAATATCTTTGCATTTACTTAGCTATTTCTATGCTCATTTATGATAATATTTAAGCAAGCTTGGTTGGCATGAATAAAGTTAGGGTTCATTAATATTACATGGACATTTTAGTTAGAAAGACCACTTACTCTAGGCCATTGAAAGTTAGACTGCTTTCAAAAGGCAGCTGTGCACTGCACAAGGATCTCCCGAGGTTACTTTGCTTTAGGGGCTCCAGGTTGCCTTGGGTGTGGTCTTTGGGCAGAGATCCCTTTGGCATCTTGGCTGTACAGGGAGCAAGGCTTGGGGTTTGCGGCTGGACAAGCCAGGTGCCCCACACCAGGCTTCCCGAGCAGGCCCAAGGAGGGGGAGCTCCAAGGGGCACTGGCAGCAGGAGGACAGAGCCGAGAGGGAGAGGGACAAGGGGATGAGAGGTCTGGTGTCCTTCATCCACCACACATCTCCCACAGCACTGAGGAACACCAATGTCCTTCATCCACCACACATCTCCCACAGCACGGAGGAACACCAATGGGGCACGCTAAAACCTACAGCTGTTGCACTGGGGTGCGTGTTTCAGATCTGCAGTCTGAGATCTTCGTTTGTTTGATAGATGACCCAAGTGACAAAGCTACAGGCAATTTGCTTTATTGCTGTTATATGACCATAAGAATCAGAGGGGTCTGCTGGGTCACCGAATCCATTATCCTGCTATGATAGGCAAGCACACCACATGGGTCCTTTCATCAAGATTTTTGTTCACTTGAGTGTTTTCCCCTGGGAGGTCTGTTGTTTTTCTGATGCTCTTCCTGCTGGGAAGCATTTCCTTCTCCCTGTTACTCCCAGGGACATTCTTTATAGTCCAGATTCCTTCCTAGCCAGTGTGTAACTGCTAGCTTTTGTTAATATTGGCATTTCCCTCACACTGCTCTTCTCTGTTTCTGCCTTCTCCCATTCTCTGTTCTCCTTTTCCATACAGATCTTGGCAAGGCTTTTTTCATCCTGAGATAGGAGCTCTGTTCTCCTGCTCATCGCTGTATCTCTTATCTGCACTGGTTCTGGTTTCATGAGGGTGGGTAAGGCCAGTTCTGCAGAGTGTGTTGGATGAGACTGCACATGAACTTGCCAGAATCTGAGTCAGAAATGCCTTGGCTGGTGCACTATGCCAAACCATTTGCCCATTTTGCAACTTTATTGTGCTGGTGGCTGTTGGCCACTATCATACCTCAGCCTTTGCTGCCCTCACTCACATCCAAGCAATGAATGMCTGGCTGGCATGGTGTGCTGTTCTTCATTAGCTGTGCTCTCCAGCCCTCAAAAGGAGATCAATATTTTTTACTTGAACCACAGAAAAAATTATAAACATAGAACACATAAATATGGGGGTATTGTATTTTCTTGTCGCTTTATTTTTCTCTGAGACTGAAGATGGCCTTACATAGAAAAATACCCATCATTTACTTAAGTAGCAATGTAGTAATTCCTGTTTGTTCATTTATGTAAGAAAATATCTGATGTAATGTAACAATGCAGTTCAGGGGAAAAAACCTTCCTTTGATTTTATGAGGGGACACTTTTGAGAGAGTTCTATTCCACTGACTCTTCTCACACCCACACACCTTCAGCATAAAGGGAGTGGTGGCACAAAAGAAAGCTCCATTGTAAACTAAAGCTGGCATTTCTTCCAGGCAACTCTCTATTCTTTGCAAACCTGGAGAATGATAAATKCAGATTGCATCAGAGACGTAACTGATAATAATAACACAGTGTTTTGTCTCTGATTATCCGTTGCAGTAGGACAATTACAAGAATCTTGAATTTTCCTATGGTGCCACTGAGATTTACTCCCCTTCATTAAAAAAAAAAAAAAAAGCAGAACAGCCTTGGTAAAATTTGAAAAAAAAGTCCATTTTTCTCTTTTTCTTATAGTCAGAGGTAATATTTTTGATTGCCAAGAAACTAGATTCATATACGAGCTGTGAGATGAAAACCAAATTGCCTCAGTGCTCTTCACCTGGGTCCTGAAGCTTATAACAAAACCATGCATGCTTTTCAGTCTCCAACAAAAGCTGAACTCCAGTGCGTTTCCCATGGACTGAAATTTTATTGCAGATATTTTGCACTAGTGCTACTGTTATTTCTGCATGAGAGATAAATTTATTGTGCTTTCTGATGGATTTTTACATCTTAAATAAGATAAAATAGGGTTGTTATTTGACAGGGATAGGCTATTGGAAAGTAATAAATGGAGTCAAACAGGGACACTTTCTTCCCTAAACACTTTCTCTGGATCGACAAGTGTGTGTTTTCATTCCAATAACTGAAAGTTTCCAATGCAAGTATACTGCTATATCTGTAGGAGAGATTTGATCGGTGCACATTGAGACATAGGTCATTTTTGGCTAGTACCAGTAAAAATAATTGCAATGTCAGTTCAGTACCTGAATTACTTGTGATAGATGGACTTCTGGATTAGGTAGTCTGCACTTGGAAATAATGAGAAATGTCAGGTTTTGGTTAAAAAATGAGCAGTGAAATATCTCTGCAGGTTATTATCACTTTGAGGGATTGTGGTTCCTCTCCATTATTCCCTCCACTATTGTTGAATTGTCCAATTTAAGTGAATAACAGCACATTCTTTCTAGAAACTGTTGGTGGGAGCCAAGGAAATAAAATATGTTAGAGGGATCTATTACATAAAGGATACCTGCATATAATAGCCATTGGCAAAGTTGAGAGACAATAGCCAGGAATCAAATTCACCAAGTGAAGAAGGTTTTCTGCTTTGTTTTTCAAAAGTCTGAACCACATGTATTGAGCAACCCAGTCCTACTAGAAAATTCCTGCTTTTGTACCATCCCTGCCAATATTCTTAACAAAGGACTCTCACAGGCTGGACACCTTCTGCTTTCATTAAAACTCATAAAGCTGCTATTTGAATCTTTTGTAATCATGCATGAGCAGCTACAGAAAGCATTTAACATCAGGCACTGTCACATTTGCAAAAAGGAGAGTTGTGTTGGAACTTTCCAGAATTCACAATTATCCACATGTCCTGCAAAATCAGCTTTAATTTCTACCCCTTTCCTAAAACAGCGTTTTAAAGCATGTCCTTCCAGACTGACTGGATAAAAGGCAGGGATAAATCAGAATTTTGCAACTCTTTTCTCATCTGTTCTCATTGACTGGCTCCCTGAGAGAGATATGGATGCAGCACACTTTTTTTTTCTTCTTTTTATTCTTTTTTTGGTGCACTTTGTTACTGAAGAAGCTAAGTACTTGCTGAAATTGATACTTCTCTTTGACAGTCACTTCTTTAGTGAGTATAAACATGCTCAAATTTCATTTTTAGTTAGCAGTGTGCAGGCTCTGGCCATATTAAACGAGATTTTTTATATTGATCAGCCCACACAGGGGATGTTTGTAAAAAATCTTTGCTCTGGGTAGCCTATTCCTTCCAGATTTCCTGCCCTTTGGCATAGATCTGTCCCAGCATGCTGAGTATCTTTTCAGTGGGAAGAAAAAGTGATCATCTCAGAGATTGCTCCCCTCACCCCTGTGCAAGGTCTCTTTGGGTTGAATTACTCACATGACCCAGCGGAAATACAAAAATTCATAGCTTTACAGGCTTTAACAGCTTTAGGCTGGTTCTGAGTACATATTTGGATGAAGGGTGATAGGGAGATTTAAGACAGCAAACTCTCTTTTCAGTGATGTCTATTCTGTATGCCGTGGAACTCGTTTAAATACCTGGARCAATTAATCACTTGCCAGGTTTTGTTGCTCAGGTTCCAGCTGCCATTGTGACACATGAAGGCAGTATATTTCTAAATGAGGAACAACCTGCTTTTCTCTCTTTTATGTGTAAGACAGGCCAGACTGCCATGCTTAATTCATTTAATGAAAATATATTTATTTGTTCACATTTTGTAAATGAATTTAGGTCTGGGTRTGTACGGGGAGAAGAAAGGAAAACACCAACTATTTTTTGGGCTAAGACCTTCTTGAGCTGTCTGCCAAGTCGTGTTCTGAAGCTTTTTTTCTTCCTATGGCCCCATTTCAAAGCCTTGTGTAGCAGAGATTGTAATAAAAATCATTCCAAGGGATCTACATGCATTAACAGTGCTGAGTGTCACTATTATATGGAATTTAATTTTCTCTCATCCAGTTGCATATTGCTGCAGTTTGTTCTGTATGTCTTCCTGATTCACATGAACAGATTTCAGAAGAGCTGAACTATGCAGCCATGCTGAGGTGAACAGGAAATATCATCCAGCACCTACATACTCTGCCCTGTCTTTGTGTTGTTAAGTCCTACAGGTAGGGCTGCTGCTCTGTTAAATAGGCTTTCAGTCATTCCTAGTGCTTTTTCATTCTACTTTACTTAATGGTCCATGTCAGTGAGTAGATCCCTATTCAGAACAAAGCAAGGTAAAATTGGTTTCCCAGTTGTATTAAATTTCTTTTACAACATTAAAGTTACCAATTTGGTCCTTAGCTGGAGCAAGAAAGGCTGTGCTGGTATTTGGGTAGAAATGTTGCAGCTGAGACCCTCTAAGATGAAGCAAGGATGCAGGTTAGCAAATTCCTGTGCCTTTAGCCATGCAAGAAAGAGGCCAGGAATGTTCCTCTAGTGTGCTTTCTCCCATGTTGTCCTGACTGGGGCAGAGGCAATTCTTCAAACTGAAGAAAATTCTGCCCTTAACACAGACACAGGAATTGGATATGGGAAAGGCTTTTTAGATCCCTCCATTTATTTCCCTGACAAAGCAGATCTATCCTCTGTCTTTTCCAGTGCTTCATCTGTTCTCTSAATTTCCCTGTGCTTCTTCTGTCTGGAGTTTTTTTCCCAAAGTGGAATGAACCAAGTATTTTATCTAGTCATTAATAAGAGAAACTTCACTCTCCTGTGCCACTCCTGTCTTTCTTGCTGCAGAAAATATTATATTATTGGTTTACTCAAGTTCCTGTGCATTGTACTCCCTAATGGTAGTCTTCTAGGCAACAACTACCTAATTTATATTAGATGAGCACTGTCCATTTGTATGGTGCTCATCACTGTGCTGTCAAGCACCAAAGTGACAGCTTTCTTTTCCCTTTCTSCATGCACAGTGAGCTGGCATGATTTATGACTGTCAGCTGTATTCTTAATGCTTACACTCATGTGTAGGGATGTGTTCAGTTAAACAAGTTGCAGGAGTTTACAGGACTTCCCGCTTTTAGCCTGAGCCAGCATTTTTGTGTGTGAGATAAGACAGGTTTTTCTGAAACTTCCTAGATTCCTAGGATTTTTTTTTTCAAAGGAAAGACCAGCCCATGTAAATGCAGCTGGGCATTGTGGTTACAGAGAAACCCAGCCTTTGCCTGGTGCCAGCAGTTTTACACCTGCTAGTGCTCCTCAGTCTGCTCTGCCTGAGATCCCAGCAAGAGCAAAGCACCTGTGAGCTGGCAAGTTCCTGGCCTGGAAGCCCCACAGTCTAGGGTTTGTGGTGGCTGGTGTGGCTTTGCCTGCCTTCCTGCTTGCCTCAGCCCAGAGGGAGGCTCCTGAACCAGGGCAGAGCTGATTGCTGCTGCATTTGTTCCTCTCTTTATTCTGTTTGTGGTTGATAGGAACACCTTGGATTGCTAATGCTCTGCCTACTGCAGTCTAAATGTGTTTTCTTGCTTCAGCTTTAATATGCTCACTGTTGAAGACCATCCCAAATTAGCACAGGAGGGTCTTCCAACCTACAGAGGTTTGTTGGCATAATGTTTACTGTCAATATGCAGACTCCTTTGGCTCACTGAGTATATCACACATAAAAATGTCATCTCTGATTCCCCGCAAAATATCTGTTTTCTGTGAGAAGTTAATTACTAATTTCAAACCAGCTGGAATGAGGCCTAATGATGGCCTTCTCCTAATTTTTGACAAGTGATGGCTTGATTGGGACTAAGTTTACATAGCTTCAAATGTGAAAATCTGGTTGCAATACCTTTTCATTTCTTCAATTCCTCCAAAGACAGCACCAGAGACCAGTTTATTTTCTGCACCTTTATCCACACAGAAATCAGAAAGCCAGAGAAATGCAAAAAGAGGTATTTTGAAAACTCCCAGTCTGTATCTGAAGCAGCAGGACTCCCACACCTACCATCCAGGCAAAAACAGGGCAAGACAAGTGGGCCTGGCATGGGGCAGGGCTGAAGCAGGCAGCAGGCAGGAGCGACACTGATGGGAAGCTGAGATTGCATACGTTAGCTAAGCCAAGCTTTTGAGGGGTTTTTTCTGTTGTGGTTGCTGTTAAGATGACTGAGCAAGGGGAAAAGGTCCCTTTGTTTTTGCGCTGGTGCCTGGATAACAGATGCATGGCTGGCTGCATGGCTTTGGGATTGTTTGGCCTCCGTGGGCACGCGTTCCCCTCCCCAGGCTCCCAGGTCAGCAAAGGGCGAGCAGGGATTTGTTCTGCCTCGTTCAGCACATCCCTGCCCCTGCCCCGTCTCCCTCTAGCTGCATTTGGTGGGAGCTGCTGCTGGGCTGCAGGTTCCAGCCTTCCCCAAGTGCAGACACATGGAGCTGAGCCTGCATCCCTCCTGCCCTCCCTGCTTCTGGGGACGCTGGTGATGCAGCCTTGCTCTTGCAGTTGCACCACGGCTCACAGTTCAGCACCACTGCTGTACAGGGAAGCCTTTTACAGACTTGTCCATTTTCAGCAGCAGGAGCTGTTTTCTGGCTTAAAGGGTGATTTCAGATGTTTCAGTTATTTTCTAGGCATAGCAGATATTTCTAGCCATTCACCCATGAAGCCATCAGTTAGATTATTATTTCTTTGTCTTGCCTTCAGTCTCTTGATGGAAGGGTTGCATTTTATTTCATCTTTATTTTCCTTATTTTTCATTTTGCACATGACCTTAATACATTATTAAATTAAACATCCTTTATCTTACTAAGTTTCTTCAAACTTGACAGGATTAGGCCTTTAGTGAGTTATTACAGAAGCAAAGCCCCTACCTTGGAATAAGTGATTTCCTGCCATTCTGTGTTTTCCTGCCAGAAGCAATGAAAAAAGCCACAAGAGACAGGAATAATGCAGTCATATTTAGTGAGCGTCAAACGTGGAGCCTGTGTTATTTACACTCTATCTTATTAAACTGAACTGAATGTTTGCTTGACATCTACCTTTGTGTACCAGGCTTTATTCTGATGGCAGAAAGCAAAMAGGAAAACCCTGAAAATTCAGAGAACAGAGACTTACAAATTGGTTGGACTTAGGCACTAGTGCTAGCCCAGATCCTGCTTTTCGTTTCTAAAACTTTGGTGGTGGCTTTGCATTGAGCTCTCCACAACACATATTTTGGGCTGAGTGAGAAAGACTTAAATTAGTGCAAACTTCTGCTCTTCACCATCCCAAAAGTGTCATTCCCCTTGGATTCAAACCACGTGCTCCTTCWCTTTGCCTGATCTCCCTAGCTGGGTTTTCCATCATCTACCCAATGTCTGCCAGTGGCCCAAAGAGTAATGTCTTCCTGAAGTTTCCCAGCAGGTCATTTTTCTCTTCTCCCTTCAGGAATGTCCCTGCCTCTGCTGCTTCCCCCCCAGCAAGATTGCTTACCTGCAAATTAGAGGTGATGGAGAACATCTTGCCAAGCTGAGACTGGTCCTTCCTCCTGTGCTTTACTATCCCAGCCTGCCACCCAGCTGCCGTTCCTCAAGCAGATTTCTGATGGCCACTGCTGCCACTGCACTGCCAGGCTGCAGGAGAAGCAGCCAGAGCCCAAAGGATCAGGGAAGCAGAGTGCATTTCACACCTCATAGCATTATAGGGGCACATTTAGAGTCATTCCAAGTAATTTGAAAAGGAACCAGGGAAGAGGAACAGCAAAGAAGGCCCAGAGATGTCAAAGAAATCTGTATCTTTACCCTTCTAGCTCAAGGTGAGGTGTTTGATCATATTAGGTTATATTTAAATCAGCAGGATATTGTAAAATCTTTTAGAGACTGATGCCACAATGGAAGCATGTGCTTAATGTCGAATTAAGATTAACATATTTGTCCAATTTCACTGATCTTCCTTTCATTTCAAAGGTTTGCTGTCTTATCATTTCACTGAGTGTTTACATAATGCTTGAAATTCTGACACATCCTTATGCATTTGATCTATGAAGACATATTCTTTTCCCCATCCACAAACACAGCTGTTGGCTGCCAACTAGGAAGGCTCTGTCATCGATCAATTTGTAGATTTCCCTCCTATTTTRTCCTGTATGATGGTCTCCACTGAGAAAATCACCTCTAAATCACAACTGACTGTTGTGATCTCCACCTGTTGATTGCAGATGGAGATCACATCAGCTTTGCATCTCCCTGGTCGCCCTCGGAGGGAGATTTCCCAACACCTCTGTGTGTCCCTGCACTCTGCATCTGCTCGGCAGTCCCTTCATTCCTAGGACACTGCAGATCCTTGCAGCCCCTGCTGGATGGGCAGCAGTGGGTCACCATCCCACAGGATGGGACCAGCAGCTCCAAGCAGGCTTTCCCACCTGTGAAGGAGCCAGCAGAGGGAGCTTTTTGGACCAGATCCTTTTTGGTGTTTCTTCTGCACCGGCAAGGTGTCCCCTGATGGTAAACCATCACGAGTTCCCTCCTGGTCACTTGCTCTTTAACCCCTCTTTCCTTCTTCCCTTTTCTGCATCTGGTAGATTTGCCAGGTCATTGTCACCCTCGAGACACATTTATGATTTTGGAGAGGTGTGACAGGGAGAAAGAAGGAAACAACACTTCAACTCCAGACAGATCCTGCATTTCTTGGGCTGTTTCTCCTGGTTTCATCAGCCCCGTGGCTGCTCACGTGTCTCCACCCTGCTGCCTCCCCACTCACAGTGGTTTGATATTTCCTCCTCTGGCCCAAGGGTTTTCTCTTTGTAATTCTCTCTTCACTTCAAACCTTGTGAAGGATAGACAGCATGCCTCTGAGCTGGGTCTGAATGGTGCACAAGCCTTTGAATCTCTAACTAGCAGCTGGCTGCAGAGCTGAATATGATCTAATGGGGAGCAACATGCACAGCAAACTCCTGCCACATTCACTCGGAGCAGGAGAGATTTGTACGTACAAGCTTTTGCTGAAAGACTGCATTATGCAGAGCATGCAAAGTATCGACTGCTATCCATTTTTAGAGCCATTGTTAAACAGAAAATTAGCATTGCCGAAGAGACAGTGGGAGATTTTTCCTTCTCCCCTCCCCTCCCTCCCGTGGTACAGTGTCTTTATTCTGTTTTCTCTAGTTCCCTTTGTCTTACTGGCATACTGGTCTGCTAACCACCCTTTGTTTCATTTATATTGAAATCAGCTGGCAGAAGACAAAGTTCACAGTGTATATTTAGAGCCCGTGTTTTTGAGACCCTTAATTATTATTTTCCTCCGTCTTTCCTGGGAAGCAGCTAGTGATTTGTTTTCAGGTTCATTTCATGAGTGTTTACTGTCATTTACTCTGAACTCTGGTCTTTTCCTTTCTCTGCCTGTCCCTCAAAACGTTGACCACATGCTGGCTCTGCTTTGCATTTCTGTATCTGAGTTTGTATTTTAATATTCATTAGGTATTTGTACTGACAGCCCATCAATACATTAAATTAGTATATATGCAGCTAACAAGTATGGTACATGCTTAACTGACTTATAACAACATTAAAACAGACAGACGCAACAGATTGCCTCAGCAGGGTTTAATAAACTGTACTTATCCACAGTCCCTCTGAAGAACAGGCACACAACTGCAATATACAATGCTCCCTGGAATAATGAGATAAACAGCAAACACGCTAAGCTAAACATGTTTTGTTCCTCTGATGAGAAAATTAAACTTTCTTCCCTCGTGGAAAGCTACTTCTGTGGCTTCTATTCTTTTAAACAACTGGGATTTCAGCTATCAAGTGCCATGCATTTTAATTCCAGAAAATACTTAATGAGCATCAAATAATACTGGAGCTGATAAAAGGCATGCACAGTTATGCATTGCTCTATTCATTCTCATGCAATGCTTTGAAGGTATTGAGAGCTCTGCAAGTAATTAGTATCATCATTAGAATATCAAATTTTTCTGCTAATTAATGCTAATGTGATTAAAATTGAAGCTTTTTTGGATAAGAGGTATTTTCTCTACACAAGCAAGAAAGCCGCTCTTCTAAAACAGGAGAAAGCAGGCAGAAAATTATGTCAGGTGATAGGAGAAGAGTTTGTCAGTTTGTTCCTTTGCAAATGTGACTCTTTCCCATCCAGAAATTTCCAGAATAAATCTCCTGCCTTGTCCGTTGAAGAGAGAGCTGACTCCATATTTCATTGTGTGCATCACAGTTGTCTTTTTAATCTTTTTATTATAAAATCAAATCGATGTGTAATATATTTTAGTTATACATCCTGTCTCTACTCAAAAACTGTGATGAAAAACACAAAGAAGTACTATAATGGACTCTAAAAAAACATGGGTGGAAGGGGTTTCCAAATGCAGTATTTATCCAACATTTTTCAGCTTTGTCCTGAAACATGTAAATCATCCTTTAACACCAGCAGAGTTACTAAGGAAATCTTCTATAAAGGAAGCCTGTTTTCCTGCATTAGGGCATTGGAAGTGCTCACGCTCCCATCAGCTATACCACCATGGTTCCTCTCCAAGCGCTTCATCTCCACCACGCTCAGGACCCAAGCATGGGCACAGCCCCTGCCCTGACCAGACGCGCTTGGGAAGGGTTTTGCAGAAAGCAGGGAGCTTGAGACAGTCCCCAGGCAGCCCTGCCCTTCCCAGGGCCTTTGGTGGCCCATCAGTGAGCTGCAGCCCCCGGGGAGCCCAGAGCAAGCAGGCAGGACAGGGCAGTGCCAGGAGGGAAGGCAGGTCAGTGCACTTACACAGGCGAGAGTAAACACGGAGAGCTTTCGAGTGTGGTCCAAGTAACAACAGTCTCTAGGCACCAGAGCTGCCAGCACCCTCCATGAGGGCTTGGTGAGTTTCTCCTGGAGATGGGAAAATCCCTAGAAACAGATGTAAGCAAACTTTTTAAAATTATAATTTATTTTAATTGTTGYTGTTTTCACTTGATCTCGCTGTATCTATTTGTGGTAGAAAGTTGTTGGCTTGTCTGTTGTTTAAAATATTCAAACTATTTAAACTTTTTCCTCTTTGTCAGTAAATAATATAAAGCATATGGGAAACTGGCACTGGATGCAGCAGCAGTGCCTCAGCAATATCAGGTGACTCTTTAACATCAGATTCTCCTCATTTTCATAAAGAGGGAAAAATCAGCAGTGCTTGAGCTGTTCTTGCATAGGTAATGCCATTGTKATCCATTTGAGGCATCTTCTCTGATACAGGGAGTGAAAAGCTGCCTCTTAGAAATCACAGGTAATTTCTCATGGCATGACCAGACTTTCTATTCCTTGCATTTACATTTATTTACAGGGGGTTTTTTTCAAAGGAGATGAGAAGAGACCCTGGCTGTTATCTTTCTTCTTAGATTTGTTTCTCTGGGACCTTCTTCCAGCCCTGCACCGTCTCTCCTTTCCAAGCCACATCCAGTYTTGCTGACCCCCAAATCCAGAGCTATGGAGGTGAGATGCTTCCAATGGGATGGGGGTTCCCAAGAGAAAATTACTGTCCTATTAGAGATTCCTCTGCTTTTTTACCGATAAGAGTATYCCCAACTAAGAACATAGAGGTAACTGGGGTGGTCTAGAATTACCCTTCCTTTTATGAGCCTTTTAGAGTGTTCCAGTTTGTTCTCCCTGTGGCTTTTATTTCCTGTGAATAGTCTGCAAATTTATAGGCAGGTAGCACCTAAGAGTCCAAGCTCTGGTCCAAGCAGTAATTTTCTTTCACATAAACTGTCTCTTACAGACCAACCTCCGTAAAAGATGTGCAGGTCTGGGGGTGCTGGGGATTTTAGTTCATTAGAAGATCAGTTTCATTTCTGATGTGGCATTAAAAATTACCCCAGAAGATAAAAGTGATTAAGCGATGGCTGTTTATTTATCTTATTAGCATTTACCAGTGCATTTTCCAGGATGTAAAGGTCAATGTGAAAACTTGGAGCTAGATTATGTAAGTGGGGAAACTGCCCCAGAACTGGAGAAGTCTGAGAGCTGAGCAAAGCCAACGTATATTCCAGATGGCTCTGGTTCAGGCTTTCTCCACAAGTTTGCACTGAAATGCAAACTAAGTGGCCTCAAACTTTTATCATTAGGAGGTGATAGCTCCAGGAATAGTGTTACATCACAGAGCTGCCAAAACATGCCTTGCTCCTTTTTATTAAGTACTTTGTCAGTAACCAGGCAGGTGGTTTGGTACCTGCCCCATCTCAGCTATTGTAAGAGCAAATTCATAGAAAAATGCCTTCAGGACCACCCATTTGTTGCCACACACTGGCAGGGGTCCCTGTGAGCCAGCAGGAGGAACACACTGTGGCTTTTCACACTTCCCCCTCATTTTCCCCATTTTCCTCTGCAGAGTTCAGAGGCAGCAAATGAGCTGAGCAGGGCTCCCTGGGGCTGTGCCTGGCCCCACTGCAGTTTTTCTGCTCTGGAAAAGTCTAAAACCTTCTGTAAAGGTGGGAAATACCCATTCCTCATTTCCCAGCCAGAAGATGATGGCAAACAGTAATGAAGTTTGTGTGTTGGAAGAGGCAGTGTGGGCAGACATTTCCTTTTCCAGGGTGTGGAAGCTTTCCCCAGGGTGTTGTGTCCAGGTTAGCACACTGCTGTAGAGATGTCCTGTCCCAGAGGGGAAGTTCTCACTTGCAGTTTTTTAGCCATCTCCTAGAAATTTTTTTTTTTTTAATTGTTAACCCCAAACCTATGTTCTCACTCTCTATTATCTTTAAGCAAAACCTTGCATTGCTTCTAGTATTGGTTTTAAAAACTGATAGTATCAGAAACCTGGGTTTACCATGCCCATTAGTTTCCTTTCAGTAGCTTTGGTGCTGGTCTTCCTGTCATATGCATACAGAGTGTTTCACTCGTGCTGTTTTTCTGCAGAGCTTTAATACATGATTTGGGAGGAAGAACCATATCATGCTCTTTAAGCAAATGTGGCTTTAGGGCTGCTATGTGTTCCTCCAGTGAGCTGTAATCACACTGACTGTGTCACAAAGCCTGTCTGATTGGGACTGGGGGGCTCAGTAATGAATCTTGAATTTTCTTTATCTTTGAATGAGTCCAGATGGTTTGTTAGATACCAGTTCTGTTGCCCCTCCTTTCTCTTTTTTTTTTTAATCTTCTTTTTTCTAATGTCAGAATGAATTGATCCCAGGCTGCTCCTCTGTACTCTGACACTCCCGAATATGGAAGTGTCACTGTAAAATGAACCATAGCGAACCGTTAATAAGCTACCTTCAGAGAGAGTTACAGTTTTTGACATTTAGTTATAGATTTATCCCTTGTGCAGGAAGCTCCATTCATTTCATGCATGCTAACCATGGTGGGGAAAAGGCATTATTATTAAGTATTTTTCATACTTTGGTGTATTGAGCAGCCACATCACATGCAGTGCCAGGCTCTAGCAGGCACCAAGAGCAGGAAATGGAAGGAAGGGCAGAAGAAATGTCAACACTGTGTGAAACCTATGGGCCAAAATCCTTTCAAAGGATCGTTTTAGGGTGCCTGTCCCACCACACTGGTTTGGTGTCAGTGCTGCATATTCACAAAGAGTCTGTCAGCTATCAGGGCTTACTGATTCAGGTCAGAGCATGGCTGTGCTCTGAATTCCATGAACCCAGCCCTGATGGCAGTTATTTCTGCTGATGACAAATAAGAACTGTTATGTAATTTTTTAATTTTTTTTTCATGTTATGTATTTTAATATAATGCTGAGATACTAAAATTCTGCTTATAAACCCCCCATATTCTGGTAACTGAGATAAAAGCCTGGGAACAATACCACTGTGTTCACTCATTCTGTTTTTAAAAGTGATACTRGGCACAGCAATTTTAAATTGATCCTTTGAACCTGACCAACAAAAAAAAAGGAAGCCTACCCATTATTTTGTTCGCTTTGATACCTCTAACACTAAATATGTCGTTGCAAATAAARCCCATCTGGACTTTTCCAAGGAGCATGACTGGGAAAATGTGTGACTATTTTCTCCCAGTAAGAAGCTTACAAATATGTTCAGAAGGTGCACTGCCCAGTTTAATGTTAGCTGTGCTCACTTTCTGTTCTTAGCAGTGAGCAAATCTTGCTTAGAAAATTGCAAAATCTCTCTTCCAACTTATGATTAAAGGAATGACAGTGACTTCAGATAATGATTTTTTTTTTAATATCAACTCTCTCTCTTCTCCAAAGACATTATACTTTACTCTGGATTGTCAAAATCAGGTGTAGCAGGGTATTTGCAGAAGTGGCACCAAGGCTTATATAAAGCAGTGCATGGATAAGGTAAAAAAATAACCCTGCAAAATGAGGGAGAGATCCAAAACACAGCAAAGTCAATTATTCCTTCCCTGGAATTTAGCAGATACTGGCTTAGTTCCCCATCACCTACAGCTTCTTTGCTGGTATTTTTTTCCCCTTTAGCAGAAAAATAAGGGTGTTCTTAAAAATAAAGGGAGAGAAGCATTCTTGCCTGCTGGGGCCTGACCTCCTCTTTCAGCTCTGGTTTCCCAAAAGAAAACTACCACCAGTGCAAGTCTAGGTCTTGACCCCCGTGTAGGCACAGGGGACAGCATCATGACRTGCACAGAGACTGATTTTGGCATGCAGTCAGATCCCTGGCTGTCCATCCAACACCTCCTGTGTTTACATGAAGGTACCTGCCCTACAGGAGCCAGCCTGGTGCCAAACACCTGCCAGGAATGGCCTCAGCAGCATCAGACTTTGAAAATCTAACCAGAAAAGTTAAGCAGAGCTGTTACTCCTCTCCCCAGATAAAGATAATGTGCCGAAATACAAGACTGAGTTGAATTTTTAAAAAGGAAAAAAACCTCCTTATTGCATAATTAGGCTTGCAGGAGATTAAAGGGCAATGCCAAGCCAAGCATAGCTAAATAAAAAAAAAAAATGAAGTGTTTATCTACCTGAGAATAAGATCTATTGCAGGGAAATACAAGTTTATTAGTTTATTTATTAATGAAGACATAAACATTGATGTCATTGGGTTAGGAAAAAATAAGTATTGTCACCATCAGACCATATTTTTTAATGGTGTTTTCTAGGTTTCTGTTGGTGCCCTGGAATTAATTCCTTATTTTATCCTGTGAGTTAATTTTAGAAATTCTATGTGACAATTTGSAGTGGTTACAGTAATTTTCAGGTAGATACTAATTCTACTGACCTTTTGGGAAGCTCAATCCAATTTCAGCTAAAATCAGTTRCTAGGTATTTATCAACTTCAGCCAGAGCAGCTTCTTACCAGACATGATCCTGAGCGCTGCTTGTGTGTATTTATTGTACCCTAAATGAGGTTATTAAATAAACAGAGATGCACTTAGGATAATGCTTGTCCTACATCTCACAGGAGTGTAGGTTAGAGCAAAACTGATTAGTTTAAGGGGAGGAGTTCTGCCAAGCTCCAGTGTACACTGCAGATGGATACTGAAGCTGTCTGGGGACAGGAAAAGATCTCAGCAAAGACACATTTTGGGCTGGATTCTTTGAAGAGGTTAAAAAATCCATTAAAAAATTAATTCATCTGAGTCTCTAGACTTTAGTACTACAGAAGCAGTGTCATAATTGGGTTACACTTCATCTGGGGATGAGGATATGTAAGTATGCATATATATTTTGGCCCAAGAAAAACTGTTTTGCACAAAATAGGGTTTTTTTTAATTTAAGGATTTTAATTGAGACTGCTTCCTTGTTGTAACTAGAATTCTTAAGGGTGTGTTTGGTCCTGACACAAGGCTGTGTTTGTCAGACCGTGCAGATCTTCCACCCCTCTTTTACAAGGTCAGCTTTTTATCCTACCCTGCCTTTGTTATACAAGCTGCTGGTAACCAAATCTTCTGAGGATCCCTGAGCAGTGGTGTCCTGAGCAGCCTGAATGACTTCTGGAAAGGGGCTGCTTCTCCATGGGTTTCTCCCAGGATGGTGGGTGCCAGTGCAGGGCGGGTGTCTGTGTGTCTGTGCGTTCAGGCCACTTGCTTTGTATTAGCAAAGTGAGAGTGCTCAGCTCCAGGTCACTCAGTCAAAATACAAAGCGGTGATTTTGGGCTCTAAAGGGGAGGGGAGAAGGAGGAGCAGAGGTTTGGGCAGTMCTTCCTTCTGGGGACTTCCATTCCTGCTGTCCCAGTCTTATTTTAAAAATAACATTCAGATGTTAAAGTCATCTTTTACATATTCAGGGCCAGAGAGCCCCAAGTCTGAGGGCTCCAGTAATGCAAAGAAAACCCAAGCTTTTCAGCTGATGGGTAACAGTTGTGTTTTATTTAAAAATTATAACAAAATCCTAAATGCTTTATCCTAGGCATTCATTAAAGAAGCTGTGTGTTTCCAGATATGGAAATTGGGTGCTCACAGAAGTTGCTTTCCCTACCAGCCTGTGCAGACTGATGTCTTTCTCTGCCTCCTTAAAAGGCCTAATTATGCCATAGGCAGCCACCTTGTTCTGTTCAGTCTCGTATTCTGCCACATTACCATTAGAAGCAGAAAGAACTAATTAAATAAGTATACTAAATGACTATTTTCTCATTCATTTATTCTCTGTCCAACCTCATTGTGTATTCTCTTTTAGTCAGGGGATAGATAGAGGAAGGCAGGCCCTTTTTTTTTGCATTGGCTCTCAGGGGTTTAGGCTGCCATTAGGACTACTGCAGTTATATATAGGTTATTTTTCAATTCCTTCCACATTCTGAGATTGAAATTCACTCCCTTGGTATATACTGTCTTCTGCATAAAAGCATCAGAGGAAGCCTAAATGTAATCCTGCTTAACTCCTACTTTGTTTCAACACATCAAAATTTCAGGTGTAAAAGAGCACGGAGATTCTTTAATGAAGACATACTGGGTCAACCCAGCCTCTGCAGCCTGTCCCTGCTGCCGCTCGTGCTTGCAGTTTACCAAGCACATTACAACCCAGTGGCTGATGCTTTGTGCATTTGTACTGCTTTTCTGTGGGAAGAAAAGGAGCTGTAGACAGCAGCAGACATCCCTTTTCCTCCTGCCTCCTGTTTCTCTCCTTAGCCCAGGGAGGGAGAATGAACTGTGAAAGSAAAGACCCCTTGGCAAGGAGAAGGYTTCTGTGAGCTCTCCCCTGGGCATTCCCATTCTGCCTCACCTCCAAGCAAAGGGCTGCTCGTATTATTTCAAGCCTCCCTTGGGATGTCAGGAGCAGAAGGTAGATGATACCCATCAAGATATTAGGACCCAGGGCTTCATGATCTGTGTAAAACACCGTTCTGAAAACTATATAATTTATCAGGCCGATGTAATTCCATCAAGGGGTTCTGGAGATGGTGCAAACCACATCATCCAATTATAGCCTGGAAATTGAGTTACTGTGCCTGCAGGAGCAAATACTGCCCTTATATCCTATAGTGTGATTCTGCAAATGTCGTTTGGGGGGAAGTAGTGCTGCCCTCCTCCCCCTTAGTGCTGTTCCAGATGTATTTGTGGGATGCATTTTGGTGGAGTACAGGCCGTATTAAAAATGCTACTGGTTTATGCCACAAAAGGCTAAGGTGAATGGAGTGCAATTTTTCCCTCATGAGCTCTTCACTAAAATTTCATTGTCATGGGTTTAGTGCTCAGTTCAGAGCCATCTGAGCAACACAGCCAGAAAAGCAGAAGGGTTAATTAGGTACAGTATGCTGGCTTTAGTACAAAATACACAGAGCTTGACTGGTTTAAGTAAGCATTTGTGTTTGATTAGAGTCTGCATGTCCTAACAGAAAGAGACTGTGTTATAATAGAAAAGATGATAAAGATTGAATTTATGTCTTTCTTAGTAAGAATGAGAAGTGTAGAATTATCCTAAGATGATCCTACCCTCTCTGTGGGTGATAGTAGAGTTTGTTTTAGATTTGTTTTATAGTTTAATTTGAAGGGTTTTACTGGATTTGCTCTTAATGTGCTATTCCAAAGGAAATACTAATGCTCTAAGGAACAACTTCTAAACCTCTAATATGCAAAAACAACTCCCAGAGTACTCATTTGGCATTACACAAGAGCCATACTTAATCTCTAGAGCATATGGTATTTTGTTAAGATTGCACATATTGACAAATGCTATCAAATYGGTAAAATATTAGTTTATTTTGTAAGCAGTATACTTATTTTTATATCATTGAAATAATCAACATCTGTCTGCATAGTYTGAGAAAATGCCTGTCAGTCTTTTTAATAGTAAAATTCCTTTGCTTTGGTCATAAACCTGTCAGTCCTGATAGCTGAACTGAAGGCAGTTTAACTGAGTTTTATAATGTCTGCATCTTCCTGTGAGCTGTCTCCACTCTGCTGAGGGCGTTGAAGGTCCTTTAGTATTTGCCTTAAGTCCAGGAAACAGTCTAGAGGTCAAAACCAAATTTTCCCTTTATCTGGGAAGATGGATGCTCTTCAGAAACCCCTACCATTCTGATTTTTATGGATACCCCAGAGTGCTTCCAGATGTATGCCCTTGCAGGAAAAGAACAATAACAGCCTGGTTGCCATCTGTGGTACTAAACCACAGMACAACACTTGGCCCATCAGGCCTCACACAACTTTCTTACCCTGCCACTACCTTTGGCTACATGAGATAAATAAAATGGGTGAGGTGTAGTTGTAACTGCCTTGTGTGTAGCTTTTTAGATGTCAGACTTTGCACTCCCCTACTGAGCTTTTCCTGTTGTGTGTTCAGTTTTTAGAAGAAAATAGTAACTTTTTTCCCCTGAACTTCTGCATGTTTCAATTGAAAATATTTGAGTGAGGCAGTGAAGGTTTGGTCTCAGCTCAGAACGTAGAAAACGTAGGAACATTCTTGGCTGAAGTAATTTTAGAACTTTACAGGACTCCAAATCCAGTTTAAGGGCAGAGAGACTTTTGGAAAGCTATCCTTGGTGCTAAATGCCCTGTTCAAATACAAAGCTCCTCCCAAACAAAAGATTTAATAAAAGATTATTTTTCTTTTATGGCGTTTTTTACAACCACTGCAGTGTATGGCACCCTCTGTGGTTTTACAGCCCCCTYGTCATTGCCTTGGGTTTACTGGCCATGGTGATATTTATGGACAGTGCAGACATTGTGCTCTGAACAGAGTCTGCTCACCAGCACCAAGGATGATTCACAGGAATGATTTTTTTATGTGATTTTATAGTAAAACAGAACTCATATTGTTTATTAGGCACAATTTTTCACACTCTGAACCATTCCCACCAGCCTTCTTTATTTCACTAAAACTTTATTCGGAATGATTTTTGCTTGTTGGTGTTTCAGCTGTCCTGGTATTTTGAAATAGAGATTTTGGTTCATTTTTGCCTTTTACAAGAGTGTTTATGTCTCTGTAGCAAATGTAGTTCTCCCACCCCATCCTCCCATGGAAAAGTCTGCTCTGAAGGTCTAAGATGAGGATGTGGGGAGAGGGAAGAAAACAAATGAATTTTATACAACAAGGCAAATAATTTAATAAACACCAACATGGCGCATAGCTGCCCTTGCTGTGCCGTGTCAGACAGTCTGCCCACTCAGGTGGAGTGTTGGCAGGATGGGTAGAAGGAAGTGTGCAGGAGGAGAGGAGAGCTGTCGTACCAGGGCTTTATCCCAAAGGACAGAAAGGAGGRAGGCTCCTCAGCAGTCTGGAAGTGCTGCAGTCTCATGCTCAGCATTTTACTCCTTGAAATTCTGCTCTGGTTAACTTGGCCACCTCCCTCTTCCCTGGCTTCTCTCTGCTTTTCCCCTCCTTAGCACCCTACGTTACTGACAAGTAACGTTTTGTTCCTGCAATTTCAGGAGCAAAAGTGGAAACAGCCTGCAAGAAAAGATGAATTTTTTTTTCCTTTAGTGCTCCTGGTGCAGGGATACAAAATCTCACTTAGCCCTGCCACATACAGCTCTTTGCTCACCTATTAGCCTTGTTTTTAGTCTGATTGCCCTGTGGAGAGTGTAATGACTTCTGTCTTGCATGAAATTGAAGGAAACTCCACAGGTCAGGACCAGCTCCACCTCTGTTTGTTTTGTTTCTGTGTATGGTTATTGCTTCTGGCCTGCATGGGAACCCGCTGTGTGTCAGAAACCAGGTTTGGGCTTTCTCCAAAAATACTTCAGATGTTGTTTAACTTCACTTTCACACTGATAAAATGGTGGAAACTCTTTCCATCCTTTCTTCCCACATCAAGCATCCCTTTGTCTTTGCCAAAACCTAATCACAAGTGAAGATGTCCCCCAAAGAGGACCTCTTTATAATGACAGCAACTCCAGCAGCAGCTCATGGGCACGTTGCAGAGCTGCTTGTTGGAAAGTATGAATTTTCTTGCTCAGAAGGGGCACCTGCAAGTGTATTTTCCTTCTCTGTAATGAAAGCAGGACAAAAGCACATTCAAGGTTCATGATTGCTGTTTCTTGGACATGTGATGACTTTATAAAACAGACGGGCTGGAAGAATGGTCAGAATTATGTGAATGAGTGGGGAAATGCAATTTCTAAACACAGCAGTTACATTGCAAAAGCAGCTGATGATTCATGAGCATTAGCAAAGGGTTTTGACCATCTTTTCAAATTACATTAATATTGTTATTGCTCTTGCAGTGGCTGAGAACCTTTTATTGCATTCATTACCCTTTTAAAAAGTAATACCAGGGCTGTTTTGTGGAATAGTAACCGTGTGTATCACAGCTGTGGTTCTGACAATAAGTAGTTCAGTGAGATGTGTTGGCTTATTCCAGCGTTGACTGCTGTGTATTAGCTCTCTGAAAATTAACTATAAAATGGCACCCCTGGGTCCAGAGTTCATAATTTTCAAAATTTTCAAATCAGTGTCACTCACATTTCAAACAGGTCCATTTCTTTGCTTCCCTAGCTGCCAGCTGCTGCAGCTCAGTGCTAACTTAGCATCACAATTAATAAACTTTCTCCAAACTTCACCTTGTCTTGAGTGACCTGGTGCACCCTCCTTGTCTTTTGGCATTACTGGGGCCCTGCTTTCAGATTGGCGCCCTGATTTCAGATGAAGGCTACAATCCACCTTCATCTAAACAACTGTGTGTGTAAAGATTATTACTCMAAATGTTTTGTGTTCTTACTCAACTTGGTTCACTCTGAAGCAGATAAAGTGCATAGAAGAAATGAGACCTTTGCAGTCATTGGGGTTTTGCAGTTTGCCTTAACCCAAATTTGGCCTCATATAAATTGTTGAGATGATTTCAGGAAGGAAAAGAAGAAAAAAAAAAAAGCTGAGATGGTCACATAAACTTCTTTTCCACTCAGAAACTGGGCCAAGAAAGGAATGATAAATATTTACATAAAATTTGAATAATAATTTCTTTCCATTCAAAATTAATTTTAAATGTAGTTGTTTTTTATTTCACCTTAAAAACCAAAAATCCTTTGGTGCTTAAATCTGTAAGAAAGCATTTTACTCTAGGCCAGATTTAAAAYTTTGTTAGAAATTAAATTATCTTCTTCTATTACAAACAGGCCCTAAAATTAATTACTTGTAGAGTCCTGAGGAGAAATAATGGAAATTGAATACAGAAGTTTGATGCTAGTGTGCAGGGAAAAAAGGACTTTTTGTTTCTGTATGCAACACTGGTGGTATTTTTATTGGTCATTAATACTAAGTTCATTTCTGCTACAAATACATCATAAAAATTCAGAGCTACATAAGCAGTCTGGAATATGAGAAACATTATTACCATGAATGATGCTAGAAGCTCAAGCTATTCAGTTTATTAAAATGAGAGATAAATGAGYGGGTTTAGGTTATTCTAGAACAGAAAGAAAGCAAGGAATTTATATCAACTTTATACAGACCTAATTTTAGTTTCCATGGCTTGAAACCAGATTTCTAGAATTGCGTGTCAGGTTTTGCAGTATCCCTTAGACAAAGGTTTCTTGCAGAAACACTTTCCTTAATGATATTTATGGATCAAGACAGGAGAGTARATAGAGCCCATGTGGTTGTTCATTGTACCTGAATGAGGACATAGAAACTCTGAAAGGAATTTGGATTTTGTAGTGGAAATGCATTTTTCCCWGGCAGCACAGAATAAAAGATCGATTTTTGCTTTGCATTATTTTGTCTCCACTTCAACAAGGTTGCAAATCAGGTTCTCTGTATGAAGGTGGCTGTTCCCTGGCAAAAGAACTGAATCTGTATTGGCTGGTTATTACCTCTGAATCTTTAAGAAGGAGACAGCTTTTCTACAGATAATAATCCTCAAAAATATTACAACCATCCCTARGAAAAGATGTTGTAAAAAAGTTCACTGAAAATCCATGAAGAAAAATGAGAATTGCAAGTATGAACAACTCTATTTGAACTAAAAAAGGAATTGCAAGTCTGAGAATTCTCATTTAAATCATGTTCTGTAAGCCACGCTGATGAATAAGGCATTAAAATTATCAAAAATTCAGCCAAACTCCCTTCTTGGAAATGGACAATTATATAAGCTGGGTGCTGAAAATACAATTTTTATTTTTAAATTATTTTACCATTGCRAGACTTAACTTTCAAGTATTTTTTTTTTACAGTTCGGCTCGGATAGCTCAAATTTGGACTCACATTTGAGTGTAATTTTTCTACATAAAGGTGATCAGCTACTGGCAGCACTTGAATTAATGGTGGTTTGTGTATTTGGACCATGAGCAGTAAATCCTGCCTTCATTGTCCCTGTTGACACTCTGCATGGTGTAGGATCASAATATTTAGAGTGTCTTGATATTTGCATGGAATATTTAGATTTCCTATTTATTTTGCACTACATATGACTTTCATCAAAAAGAATCTTGAACAGATGTTGAGCAGGTTATTTAATTGGGTTTTTTAACGTAGATAAATTAAGAGAATTGCAACYAGTTTCCCAAGTGGTGCTTAAGATAAAAACAAATCCTGTTATGCTTTGTCCATATCAGTAATGGGTCCATGGTGGGTGATGCATTCTTGACAGAAAAGGAAATGTCTTTGTCATAAATAGTTTTGTGAACCCGAAGTAGACCACTGAGAGAAAAACCTAATTAATGAAAATTGACTAGAAAAGTGCCTTTGGGCCTAACTTTCCTTGTTGGATTCAGGAGGTGCACTTTTCCAACACTTCTTCAAATTGTGTCTATGCCTGGTGAAGGTGGAAATCCCATTTCTGTTATCTCTCAGGGTCTGCCAGAGATGAGTGACCTGAGATTCTGGTATGGGATCTCTGCCCGTGACAGTGCCATGCTTGTGCCTGTCATGTGTTCCTGTTGAGAAATGYTTTCCCGAGCTAGGTGACCCTGCCTGGATCTTTCACAAGTCTKAAAGCTTCCAGGATGCTCCCAAGAGTGCCAGTGCTCTTTCTTGACAATAGTTTCTGGCACCAATGTTGGGATGATCCATCCAGCATCCTCCCACCAGCATAGCCCCAGAACACCAAATCTGTGCTTCTGTGCTTCATTTTGATAGACAGTTTTCCAGAGCTCTTGGAGCAAATAAAGAAATACTTCCCAGGTGCAAGGAGGAGTGACAATCCTCCAACTTCCTGCGATAATCTTGGGAAGTTGTGGGTCTCTGCTTTAGTACTGGTGGTCCTTTCTGTCCCATCTACATCCAAGGAAGTAGATGGAACATGTTCTGTGCCAGCTACAGTCTGCTGAAGGCTGAGAGCTTTTTGGTGATGTTGATTACCAGACTAAACTGGTGGCAACAGGATAGCTTTTCAGACCTGTGAAGAAGCTATCTTGAAGTGAATCTTCAAGTAGCTTCCTATTTTTAAGTCATTTCAGTTTTCTTCAGGAATTTTCATAGCTGTCACATCTCATTCTAATCACAAATATGAGTTTTCTCACCTGACTGACAGTGGCTCCTCAAAGCTGTGGTTGTGCACTCCAGTCTTCATAAAAGAAACTGTCCTTGTGCCTTTCAAGAGCAACTGTTGATCAGGATCTTCTCCTGTGTAAAGACTTCAGTTTAAGGCTTGCATGAATCTTCCATCCTCTACCTCCTCTGCGAGCTTTATGAGATGGCCTGAAGTCTCAGAATGAATCTCATGTTCTCCAAGTCTTGACTCCCACCCAGGAGAGGCCAGTTTCATGCCAAATCTGAAAAGGACAGGTTTTCTTCTTCTAAAAGGATAACCCTGATAGTGAATTTGAGTATTTGCAACACTTCAGGAAAAAAAAATGAGGCAAAAAAATTCTTTTAATGCTGTTTCTGTTGAGATAAGTGCTGTGTAAAATAGGACTATATCTTCAGAATCTGCTACAGGTCTTCTTGGCCAGAGACACTTCAGCATCCAGCATGTGAAGATGCCCTTAATGGATTTCTGAACATGCAAAGCAACAGCTTTGTTCTAAGTTCTGTGACTGCAGCTGATGTGATTTTTCAATCGGTTGCCTGCAGGAGAGTGCACTGCAATACCTGGTATTAGCAAAGGGAAGGCTACCTACAATAAGGGGGATTTTTTTTTCTGTTTTGCTGGAGGCAAGGCAAAAGAGCCATCACAGAAAAAAAAAGGTTATTTGCCAGTAACTCCTTTCCAGCAGTCTCCTGTGGAGCAGGCATCCACAGCAAATTCAGTGCATTCAGCTTTACCTTGGAGATGGRCAGAATAATAGGGGATGGGAGAGAATAATGAGAGAGCAAAAAAACCAAACAACARACCAAACTACAACCCCACAAACCCTCTGAGTAAAATATCACTTCTGTTGATTTATTTTGTGGAATACCATGGCATGTTGGGATGTTTAGTTCCACAATAGGGGAGAATGGCAAAATGGATCTGCAGTTCTAGGGGGAAGAAAAAATGGAGGGAGGGGGAAGATGATTTTTATCCACTAGTACAATTCTGAAATGCAGTAAATACAAGTTGTATGGGGTTAGAAGTTCACTGCATTGTGCAAACCATAGTCCTGTTTAAAGTGCATCCTCCATTAGAGCAATGCTGTCTTGTGGAAAAACTACCTTCCCTTTGGAGGACAAAGCTGTGGTATAATTAAGATAATTATTTTTTCAATGGATGTCTTTTATCTTATTTTTCTAGCTAGTTGTGAGCTTTTTAACTTGGGATATCTTTTAGAAGTTGCTAATAAGAAAAAACTGTTGGCTGCTGAAATGAGTCATCTGAGGGGTGTTTTATGCTTAGCTTGGCCCAGTGGGAACAGATAATAATCTGGTGTATAAGAAAGGCTCCATTTCTTAAAGGCTGTGGTCTCCATTCTTAACAAAGTGTCTGTGCTGGAGACCTTTTCTGAACCAGGCTTTTATCAGATGCAAACCATAAAGGCACCGGCTAGGCAAGGTAGCTATGGCTGCACTACTTTTTATCTCTGCACAGCGAGTCCTGTGTGTTGGAGAAAAGTCTGATGCTGTCAGTACAGCTTCACATGGCTGCTCTTCCCACCTGCCCCTTGGAACCGGGAGGGAGCTAGGGAGTCATTCTGTGTTTTCTGTCAGGATCAGTAATGTCCTGGAGCTCATGTTGTATGAGCACCACCAGACAGGGACCTCTCTCAAAAGCTTCACCTGTGTTAAATTCTTCCTCTAAACCACRGCAGCCTAATTAAGAGCTTTTTGTGCCTTATCATATTTGATGGCTCCTGAGGTGAGGGCTTCACACCTCGCAGCATTTCAGGGGGGCAGCGCTGTGCAGGCTGAGAAGTGCTGGTGTCAGTAATTACAAGGAGGAAAATAGCTCAGCAGCTTGGCTGCCACGTGTGTCATTGCATGCTCCATAAAGATGATGGGGTTTGCCTGCTGCTCTGTTCTGACAGGGCTCTGTGCCTGGTGCTCTCAGTGCTGAGCTCTTGTACCAGAGCAAAGAGCTCTCGTGCAGGAAATGTTCACCTCTCTTTAAATAACACCTCCACATGAGGAAATGTTGTAACACGTGCTCCTTGTGGTTGAATTTTGCACTCCTTTTGTGGCGCTCATAATCCCCAAACCTGCTGCCACTCCACTGGGATATTGCAAAAAAAATGTACAAAATAGTCAGGGATTCAGTGACAGGCAGCACTTGTTCTATAGTGGTTAGGKGTGGATTGGGTGCACCTTATAATGTGTCAAGAGAGGTAAAATTGCCCAAATCTATGGTGTATTTTGCAAAATCCTGGCATGTTCATTTATTTAGCCGATTTGGAAAACATTGCCTGAAATTCTCATCYTGGGAGATAATGTGCTGTTGTTACATACTGTGTGTCAGTATGAAAAGAAATTAAACTAATTGCATCTTAAGGCCCAGTGACTAGCAAGTTTTGTGCCATTTTTACGTGTCTCTACGGAGCACGTGAGCACCTGGCTCTCCAGTGCCACTTCCCAGGTAACTGGTTTTCTATCAGGCTGTCAGAAAAGCCCTCATCTGGGATTTACTGCAAGAGAAGGCAGRGAGACTAAAATTGGTCCATTTACTTCCCTCAGCCTTTTACCCACATTGCCACTGCTCCCTTTCCAGTCAAATGAGGTCAATCAGCTTGACAGCCCCGTCCCCTTCACTAAACCTTTAGTTGAGGAGAGCAGCTCCAGCAAGGCACAGAAGGTCAAAATCTTGACAGAGAATTAGGCCCTAAATGTTCATGGGGCCACGTGCCCTAGTTAGGGAAGGATTTGCTGTTGGCTCTGCCAGCACCATGTCTTAGTGCACCCACCAACCCAGGGACATCTCCCTCGGCTAAGAGAGACTTTTCCTGCCATTTTCTGGGTTAAACATCCTGTCTCAGCTCAGCCACCCTATTATCTCCACCAGCCTGATCACATCAGTGCTTCCTGTCAGGTATTTCCCATCTCCACTCATGACCCATCTCTGCCTCTCTTTTCTTAGTGTGTGATTGCTCATCTTGACCTTAGCTCATAACCCTTTATCTCCTAATCTTTCTTGCCTTTGTGTGTGATCTATTTTGCCTCCTCTTAAACTTGCCATCTATAAAGCAAAAGTCAACTGGTATTAGGAGGTAAACAGGAGTGTATTACATCCCCATGTTTGCAGGCTGAAAAGAAACAGTGATGGTCTTCACCCAAAGCTGTGAATCAGAGCCCCCAAAATAAGAGATCAGCTTTTCAAAAGGGATACATTTAGAGAAAAGGAAATGCATCTTTCATTTTTCTCTCTGGTTTTCAAGCATCTCAGAGTTACACTCTGGGGTTCTACCCCACAGCAATGCACACTGTAAGCAATGAGGAGAACAGCTGAAAAAATGCACACCTGAAGTTTTCATTGGCCTTCCTCAGCACATACTTTAGGGAAAAGGCTTCATTAGGAGAGGTGGAAATGTTGCCAATGCAAAAGATCAGCATGTCCTAGGAGCATGGAGTTTTCTCCATGTGTTTTCTGAACATCAGACCTCAAGCAACTGTGTGACCTTAATCTCTGTCTTGAAAGCAGAGCCCTCATCCTGGTTTAAAATCTAAGCAGGTAAACAAAGCTTAGGTATTCCAGAAGCCACTGTAATGTGGTCACTTTTCCAGTAAAGTCTCTTCCTAGCCACAGGGGTATGCACAGGACTGGGAAAACAGGTAACAGAGGTAAATATAGAACAGGTTCATGTCCTCCAAAGGAAAATTACAAAAGAGGAATCTTAGAAGTGTCCTAAAAATTATTTTAAAATTAAATTTGAATTTCYATTTCTAGTGAACCCCCTCAGCTTGTGAGTCTTTACATGGCATTTATTTATTTTCTTTTTTTATTTAAGAAAGAGATTTAAAAAGAAAGCAGTAATTATGAACTTCATTTTTCACTCTAAAGGTTTTCACTTRAAACCAGTTAGATTGAATGCTTGCACTAAAAATAAGGTTGGAAAAATCAAGTTTACAATGTTAAATATTAATTCAATTTGCAAATATGTGCAGAGTCTTAAGGAGCTTATCTATCCTGGACAAGACATAAAACCTGAATTCTCTTGTAGATKTGAAAAGAACCAACAGTTTTCTCAGCATTACTGCCCTAAAGTAGAACAAATATAGGAAGAAAATCAGCCAGTACAAGTTATCTTTTTGCCTGCAAAATTTTCTGTGCTGGGCTGCCTGGCCTGGCTTCCCTCTCTGCCAGCAGTGGCAATAAAGCAAAACAAGCCTGCCRTCCCTGTTATGGGAATGGCTGCCTTGGGTTTCCAGCAAGGGGGAAAACTCTGCTGCCCTGTTCTGCAGCTGGCTCAGCTTYCTGTGGTGCCTCTCACCTGTAGCACACCATCAGAAGTCCCAGACCCTGGTTAGGGGCTCCTTAGGCAGCAGGGGTGGGGTCACCACCAGCGTGACCTCGTGCTCGACGCGTGGCTGGTGGGGATGTCTCTGCTCATCTGGAGGCATGGCAATGAGTGTCCTGGRGGTCTTTGTGGTCAGGATGACCTTGAGATGTGTTWGAGASTCTCTTTTCTCAGTCTGGCAACTGAAGAAGGAGTCAGGATTCTTTTGTTCTGGTTTTCAAGGTTGTTTATTTTCTGTTATCTATAACATTCTTTCCCTGGCCTGCTGAGGTCTGTTCAGCAGGTCAGACAGAGGCACGCTGACCGCCCTCAGGGAGGTGTTGTCTTTTTTACTAAAAACTATGTGTACTTTATTTACAATTATTTTCCAATACTATCACCTAAGTTAGACAGTTCATCTGTACCCTAAACCAATCCAAAACCATCACCCAGAAGATGGAGGCTAGGAAGAAAGGACAAGGCACACCYAAATTCCTCCATCTTGRGACCCTGTGCCCCCATTCTAAAAACCCCAAAATTCTACTTTTCGCCCTCTGACAAACTAACTATCATTCTACTTAAACTTTTGTGGCTTGTAAATCCTCATATAAGTGGTAATTTGCTCCATGGGTCAAAATCAAAGGCACAGAGGTCTTGGGTTCTGTGCTAAGGTCTCTGAGCCCCCTGGCAGGGGCTCGAGCCATCCAGGACAGCCAAAGGGATGTCCTGGATTCCAACAGGAGTGGAGACAAGGTGAGGGTCAGAGGTTTGCTCTGACTTCTGCAGAGCAGGTAGTGCTGCTGCTGGCCCTCCAGAATCTTTTAACTGGTACAAASAGCTTTTCTTGAGCAGGCAGTGTGGGTGAGCTTTGACTTCTTGCATCCACCTTTGCCAGAGAGGGTGATGAGTGGCTGGTGCAGGCTCTGGTCCAACAGTGCTACAGCTGAAGGTGCCCCTCTCCAGCAGAGAAATGCTGTGCTGAGGATTTAATTCCAGTTTTTCAAAGAGCTGGCTGGAAAACAAACATTCTGTTTCAAAGAGGGGAAAATAAGAAGAAGCCTAAGCTTCAGTATCTGATTTTTTCCAGATRTTTACAGCTTTCCTTAATGCAGGCAGATTCCTATATCTGATTTTCCTGCCCCCTGCAGTACCTTCCTAAAGTAAAGAATTACTTGCAGGGRCAAGAGACTCTTATCTCTGGCATGACTTTTCTACCTGATAACCTCCATTTTAAAGGAGATCTCACTTTCAGTCCTTTCTTTGAAGCAGGCAAGAATGATAGGAGCCCAGTCTGCCTACATCCTGTATGTGCATCTTGCTCTCTGAAAAATTTGGTCAGAATATTCAGTTTGATCTGAAACCCAACCAGAAAGAGAAGATCAGAAGGGGAAAAAACATGAATCTTCTGAGTTTATCATCAAATCAGAACTAGAAACTAGTCTTAAAAAAAAAACCTCACTGGAATCTCCCCAATTTTAAATGTCCACAGAACAATCTCCATGTAAATCTCCTTCTACAGTCACAATCCCTACAATCAATCACAGCCAGATCTTTATATCTGAATGTTCCTAGTGTCTTATTTGGTAGGTTTTTTTTTTTCCTTTTAACCAATTGTCAGAGTTTGAATACATCTTTATCCAAAAAAAGGTATTTACAGAACTGGAAAAAGCCCCTGCCCCTGCTTTTTTTTTGCCAGGAGAGGAATGAATCTGACATTACCTGAAGATTTTATCTATTTAGCCCCATCTGCAGGCTGTGTCCATGAGCTGTGCCATACATATCCTTGATGTCTCTGTTCAGTCAAGCGCTCCCAGGAAGAGAGGCATCCCCTGGAGTTTGTCTGGCCCAAATTAGGTGCAGAAATTGCAGTTAAGGACGGCTGTGTGATCCAAGGTGCGAATGGTGCAGAGCTCAAGGTGCCAAGTGGGGCTGTAAAGGGCTGGGAAATGCTGCAGCTTTGCTGGCAATGTAGAGAAGGACCTCAGTTCTGTCATCCACCATCCCCTTACATTCCTGGCCTGCTGGTGCTGCTCTAATCCCTTTGCAGCTGGAGAGGAGCTGTGGTACTGCCCATACGGGTCATGTCCTTCCCAGTCCCTATGGATCATTGCTTTGGAGTTCCCCTCTGGGCCAGTCGTGCCCAGAGCTTGGTCTTGCTGGTGATCCCAAGGTTGTGCCTGTGTTTGGGAACGCCTGTGGCCCACAAGAGAGAGGCTGTGCTGCAGCACARGCCTTCAGAGCTGTCAGTGATGCAGAGACTGAGCCACAGAGTCAGCCAGCTGCTTCCTGGGGAAGTCATGGCTAATACACTTCCATGTCTTCAGCCTTTTCCACCTGTCATGTAGGCTGCCAAACTGCTCTTTTCCCTTGCCTTCTCTTTGCTCCACACTTCTCTTAGGAAATCAGACAAATATACCAACTGCAAAAAAGGAACAGAGAGACCAGAAACTGGGTTCAGYCTCTGCTTTCACCACTTACCTGAGGTTTGATCTTTCCATTCTTGCTTCGTGGCCTCTGACTCAGCTTTCTGCTCTGTAGCAGCAGAGTGGTARTACTTGCTGTTAATGAAAAGACTTTTAAGACTAGATACTTATAGAGCATTAACATAGGGCATTCTTGATATTTGTCCAAAGTTATGACAAATTCATATAGAAATTCTCCTGTGGAAGAAAAGAGACAAATATTTTGAGAGGTTTATGAGGCAATGTGATGATAAATCACATGATCTCATTTTTCAGACTGTTCTGGTTTACCTTCTCTCTGTTCCCTACCTGGGGGCTGCGTTACAGCTTTGCTCCCAGCAGTTGCAGGCAGCTGCTGTTTGCAGGGGAGGAGCTCCTRTGGCATTATTTATGGCAGCTCTCAGTGAGAGGACAGTGATTTACTGTGTGCCATCTTCTGCAGCTGTGAATTTGCACCACAGCGACAGGGACATCCAGTGGAATCCTGATTTTCAGGCTGACACAGAGGTAGAGAGAGGTGAACTGGCTGGGTGAAAATGAAAGCCTGTTAGTATCCTCCTTTGCCCTCCCACAAATAAACTTTTGCTTTCTGGAAATTGGAAATTAGGGTTCCAAATAGCCTGGCATTCATGCTTCCATCTCTCCTGCCAGACAACGTTTTCAAGAGAAGTCAGAATAGTCTTGATTCTTTCTCTAAAACTGGGTGACCTTTTTTATATAGGTCCTCATCTTTTGCTTCTCCTCCAAACCCCACATCTGACTGCATCTGCTCTATGTCTGACTGCCCTTACTAGGGAGACTCTCTGATGAGTTTGTCACCAAACTTGCCCCGTGCTCTGAGCTGCACAACATGCAGGGTGGCAGCAAAAGGAGCCCCCACCCAGGAGCTCTCAGGTCTGCCTCTGCCTGCAGAAAGGAACTCACTTCTCTGTGCTACCAAAAAAGAGCTGTAGAATTTGACTTCATGCCCTTGATCTTGAAAAAAAGATGCACAGATCAACTGAGCAGGCTCATGGGCTTATCCAAATTGAATCTCAGTGCCAAGTCTCTTGGTTTTGACCTATGCTATAAAAGTGTTAAATTTCCTGCAAAGCCATTGGCATTCTGCACAGGGAAAATTATAGAATAACACCAGGGAATGCCTTGTCTTTTATTTCTGGGGTTATTTCTTTCGACCACAGTTTATCTGGCACAATGCACAGGAAAATGATGGGATATGTGTTTTGTAACATTGCACAGGAAATCCTAGCATTGCCTTCTCTCAGTAACAGTTTGCCATGCCAGTCAGCTGTGGCCAGCTTAGTGGCCCCTGTGGGAAGCTGCATGGGAAGCTGCTTCATGAGCTGTGTCTACTGAAGAGGGAGTAAAGGGAGGAGGAGGGAAAGGTTCATTTATTTGCTCCCAAGATTCCTCCTCTGAGGTTGGCATGGTGGAAATTGCAAAACTGCAAGTGGGATTAATAATTCCATAAAAGACATGGCTGTAGGTACAATAATGGAGGGCAAGCRAGCCCATTATCTAGTCTGGCTGGCTATGAAAGATTTTTGCTCCAAGGCATCTGCTGTAATTGAAGATTTGGTTGGTCAAGCTGTAGAATACTTTTAGGATAMAAGTGATGTGTGCTGTCATTGCTATGCAAGCTTATGTTTCCTTTCTCCTATTCTGAGCTGAATAGAATGTAATCTTCAGGTCAGTAATCAATGYGTGAATGATATGGACCTACATTTCAGGGAAAAAAATATATGAGGTGAAATGCAAAACTTCAGATCTTCCTGCTAGTTAGTTCCTTTCTGCTCTGCTTCCTCCAGCAGCAAAAGTAATGGTAGGTCTTGATTGTTCTGCATTGTTCCAAAGCACTAAATTCCAGAGGGAAAAGAAAGCCCAAAATTGACATTACACACATGAACAGGTACAGCCCTTGCTTATTGAAATGCAGAGGGGACAAGGGACCTGATTAGGCAAATTTTGTGAGAAAAGAATACAGCCAAGCTGCTGAAAAATGGCAACATTACCAGGGAGATGCCTTTATTAACAGAATAAACACTCAGTCCTCCTGCAGATTGTTGTCCAGATTGAATGACAGTTGTTTCTTACCAAGACACTTCTGCAAAACACAGAAATCTCAGATAGTGTGATCCTTCAAGCAAACACCATGCTGCTTAAAGCCTGATTCTGATCATGCAAAGTAGCCTGCAGCCCCTCTGGACACACACAACAGTGGAAGGTGGGCAATAAACCATGAATTCTTAACTTTCCCAAACTGCAGCATCTAGCAGAGTTTCTGTGCCAGGCTGTTTCACCTCTCCACATTGCTGGTGGCCCTGGGAGAGCACAGGGAAGGATTTCAATCACTAGGAAGTTCCCTTTGGCAGAAAACCTACGGACACAGAGGTGGCAGCCTGGCATGCTGATGCCTTCCTGAAGGTAATCACTCAGTCTGGTGAGGAAGAGCAACTTCCTACCTTATCTCTCCGTCCATGAGAGCAGCAGGGTTGCAAAAGGCAGCAGCAGCACCACAGCCCATGGGTTTGTGCTGCACACAAATGAAGCAGAGCACTGCACTCAGGCAGCTTCTTGCTTGCAAAGTTGTACTACTTTATCTTTCATAATTGTCTTTTAGGAGAGCTTTAAACCCTCCTTTGGGGGATCTGAAAAAGATCTGAATGCTCATGGAGATAGAAATATTTATGATCTCATGTCTTTGAGGAAGTCTTACCTAATGCAGGTTGGAAGGGAGAGTAGGCAGAGCAAGTCCCAAGCCAGCCAAGGTGCCCTGAGCAATATTTCCAGGGTGTCCATCTCAGGCAGATCTGRCTGTAACCTGGGCCAGGCTTGTGTCAAAGGTTTTGCTCAGGTTTAAACATGCTCAGGTTTAACAGCAGAAGCAGAATCCCTCAAACCTCAAGGTGCTTTAGGATATAATAATAATATTAGAATAAGAAGTAGCRTTTTTTTAAAGTATAGTCCAATCCACTCTTCAGTGCCTCTGGTAAATTCAGCGGGGACTCTTACAATTCAYAGGCAGAATTGTGGCTTTTCCTTAGGCTTCCCTGGATAGCCTCTATACTGCTGTGTGTATTTGAAGAGTGTTCATTGGTATGATCTGAGGAAAGGCTTTAAAGAGGGAATGTATTTTGGGCTATCTCTAGAAATGGTTCCTCTATGAAATGCTTTTGCTTGGGAGAACAAATCAAAGTAATGCATTAAGTTTTGGAGTAATAATACATCCTATACAATAATCTTAAACCTTTTTTACTTTCATTGTCTAAAGGATTGTCTGGAAAGGCCCCTCAGTATATTTTAAATGTGTAAGGTTGGTTATTGCATGTTCATGTACACAAGTAGTGGTTTCAGACCTCAGTGTTTTTAAAACTCTGTATGGGAATGAATCTGGGAAGCTTTCACTACTGTAGCCAAGTACCAAGAAGATRAAAGCATTTGAGGTATTTTTAAATGTCAGATTTCAGACACAAAGAGTATTACTGTGATTTGATCTTCAGACTCTGTATTTATCTGTCTAGCCTCTCCTATTTTATCAACAACTCTGTTCACCTTGGAGATAGCTATAAGCTATTGCTGCAGGGTCTCTAAAATCCAAATGATGATATTTAAGTCAAGATATGTAAATCATTCATTTAAACGCTATCAAAAAAAGAAATTTTGACAATTTTGTTTTTAATTTTTAAGGGCTTTTAAAAAAGCACTGTACAAGCAGTTTAAAACATGAGAGAATCATCAGCCAAATATTTTTGTTATATTTGCTTACATAAATAGCAGAYAAATGTCAAATATGCAAGGGCCACCTAGATCTCTTACTTTTAAACAGAGCTGTTCTAGACTGTCACTTCAAGAGACTTAGTGTAGCTGATGTGTCTTGTGTTTCTCAAAATGTAGCTGCAGGTAGTTTGGATAAGAATGAGGCTTTGCACTGCCTGAAGCATGACCCCAAGCAAACATGATCATGTCCAGGTTCTTACAGTGAAATTAAAGATCTTTTCCTGCACCCAATAACCCAAATACCACAGTGTGCTCAAGGATGCTGCTGACATTTTCAAAGACCACCCAAGGTGTTGCCTTTCTGACTGCAGATACGCTCTGGTCTTCATGGGACTCCCTCTCTTTTCCTTTCCAGTTCTATTGCGTCTCTTCCGCTTGCTTCTCATTCTGCCTCTTGTCAAGTCATTGGAGTCCCGTTTTGATATTAGCAAATACCATATTGTCACAGCTGGAATAAGTGCTTGACTTCTAAAGGTAGCCTAAACATATACAATATATAAAAAATGAAGTTCACTAGTCACCACAGTTCTTAAGATCTTAAGATGTTAATAATTTTATTTTTAATGTAATTGCCCCTTAGCTGAAGACAAGGCTTGTGTGTTCATCCACTGCTAGGTCAGGTTCAGTGAACAAGTTTATTTATCCTTCTCACAGCACATCAGCAGAGGGTCTAAACAGATTAGTTAAAGCTATTCCTTATGATCTAATTAAGAAAAAATAATTCCTTAAAAGAAAAGACAAAWATTTTATTATTTAATTTTGATGTTTTCTTTATGCGAACTTTTGGTGTTTGTCTTATTGCTTTGTGTCCAAAAAGTCTGAGAATGCACTTGGAAATMGTAATCAAGCCTAATAACTGTTGGCATCTCAGTCTTGGAAAAGAAAACAATAACAAAGTCAAACTACAGTGTTTGTTTCCATTTTTTTCTTCTCCTGCTAAGCAGGAGAACAGTTATTCACATGGCTTGTTATCCATGTGGCTTCTCAGGCAGGGGTCAGCTGACAAGTGACACTGGAGGAAATGTTCAGTGAGGTGAGAGCTGAGGGAGAAGACATCTAAGAAGTATGYGGTGGCTGAACAGGCAYGTTCCAAGCTTTCCATTTTTGGTTAATCGAGGTTTGATTCAGAAAAATGCCRCTTTTGTCACAGCCCATCCAGAAGGGCTGGGGCTCCCAGGTGTGCTCTGTGTTGGGCTCTGCTGTCTGAAAGTTAATGACGAAACTCTGCTGACTTTGGACAGTGGAGTTTCCTGATTTTGTGTGAAATTATTGGTTAATTTCAGATACGAGAGGAGCTCCTGATTTATTTACATACTGCTTGGGACCTGCCCCTCAAGTCCTTGAGTGGTATGCATGTAATCATAAATTCTGCTCATAAAGCCACAATATCACCTCCAGGTTGTTGTAGGGGGACAGTGTGAAGAAAGTGTAARCTTAGGAAGGAGCACTGTCTCTCTGTCCTATGGCAGTCCCATGCACCACAGCTGATCTTGGAGGCACTTTGGAAGTACAGGCAGTTAGAAGGGCACATTTCCCAGGATGGGCAGGGCAGAGCTGTCCCAGTGGAGGGGAGCACACCAAAGCCTGCTCACTTCTTCTGCAGACTGCAGAGGCTGTCCCTGCTCTTGCTTTCRGCTTATGGCAATGAAAGTAAGACAAAAGTTAAGTCCAGGGTGTTCATGGGGCCATGAAGTACTGAATTTTTTATAAAGCTTAGTAACTGTCATTTTTCAAGTAATTTTCTAAAAGAGGGCTGGAATGTGGGTAGTGCACAGGAACCAATGTACCTTGAAAGTACATTTCTTTGTTTTAATAAGGCTGGCGGTGTACCGTGACTCGCCATAATGAATTAATTTGGTGTTTACCATAACAGCACTGAGCTTAATGAACTCATCATATTTATGCAACTGTCTGTAGATGTTCTCTTGTCATTTGGGATTCATAAATAAGTACTAATACTTTTATTGCTGCTTTCTCCTGAGCAGGAAAGTTCTTCACAGTGAAAGGCCATTAAAACCCACTTCTATTTTTCTGTATAAAAAGTAAGCAGAAGATCTTTAATAACTTGATTTTTATCTTTATGTAGGTTTCTGAATTGTTAGTATGTACTCAGCAAAGCTGTTCAGCTTGAACAAAACTATTGTGGAGCCATCCGTATCAAATTCCACCAGTCATATAATAAATAGAGTTAACATCTCATTTTACTGCAGGTGCCATYACCCTTTTGCATTTGAAAGAGAGTATCCATGTAAATTCAACAGATTTAAGTAAAAAGTTCTCTAAATTGAACAAAGTGATACTAATTTGTGGCATCCAAGYGATGATTGCTACATCTTTGGAGGGTAATGGTTTGTTGCTGAACAAAACAGAAGGTCAGCTGCTTTCTCTCTTTTAATATTGTTTGATATGCAAATCCTTAATGCTGAACAGCAGCTCTGGTTCACTACTGCTTCTTCTGTCATCTCTGGAAGGCAAGATGCTTATCCTTGTTTCTGTGCACTGCCTTYCTGCTGACAGCAGTGTGGCGCCGAGCCCTGCTGAAGGGCACATCAGAAGGCGGCCACCTGCCTGCCCTCCTGGGCCTCCCTGGCTGAAATCTGGGCTGAAATCTGCTTGGAGTCCCTGCCACAAARCAAGCTTTGCAGCTGGACCCACGGGCACTCTTCTGCTGGGTTAAGTGGTGGGGATGGGTGCAAAGGGAGCGCTGCTTCGTCTAATCTGGCAGCATTTGGCCAGCACACAGCATTTCCTCTCATGGAGCCCATGATTGGCAGCTCATTAAAAAGCTGGCTTAAAAAAAATATCCACAGAGAAAAACAGAAAACGGTCTCTTCAGAACCAAAAATTCTCACAGATATCGAGATCTCTAGTCAAAGGAAGGGCTGGTRTATCTGTTTATGTAGATATAATGATCTCTTCTTCCAGGTGTTTTGCTCATTTTGCAAACCTCTCCCAGCATTGCTTCATCCACTCAGGAGCAGGCACTGGCAGTGCTCCCCTCTTACTTYCACCTCAGGGCAATGACTTCTGCCCTACACCCTCCCACCATCCTTTTTATGGCTGAAATATGATGCTATAAATCTTATAAATATGATTTATGGTATCAAAGTCAAGGCTTTGAGCATCAATGGGTGTCTCCCACCAGGCCTCAAGGATRAGGGCAAAATATGAAAACTCACCASGTCTCAGTGAGAYAGTGAGGTACCACTGAGATGAGAAAGGAGACAAAAAGGACTCCAAGAGTCTCCTACTTGCCCCTCTCCATTCTTATTTCCCACCTCCTTCCCCATGAGGAAGCCAGCCAGGCTAGGCAGCAGCCATCCCTCTCTGGCACCACAGCCCCGAGCCAGCCTTCCAGGTGGCACCAGTGAGAGCTGCTCTGCTGCCAAGAGAGGAGCCTGCTTTGCCAAAACCTAAGGCTTGCTCAGGGAGATGCAACAGGAGCTGGCATCACTCCTGCTATTGCAGTGAAAGATTTAGGCAGTTGCTTCAMTGAAGTAAAAAATTCACAAACACTCCTTGTGGGTCCCTACCTGTCTACTTTGATAATTGAAGGATGCTTAAAACCAGCTTTTATATCTTGCTTAAAGAGGAGGACCAAATTCTGCAGACTTTGTATCAGATTTTTGATAGAAAAGCTGCAATGAGGAGGTTTTGCCAGAGGAATGATTTTTGCCGAGCCACTGCAGAAGTTACCAGAAGTTATGAGTCTTGTCTCTGCCTGATCCCATCTGCAAGCACTGAGTGCTCCCAAAGGTGACCCATGAGAGCCCCCTGRGAGATAGCACAAGGGCTGGGACCTTGGCTCTGGCTCCTGAGGCAGCGCCCACCAAGGTACTCAACTAAAGCATTTTTATTTTTATTATTTACATTACCCCTCCCCTCCTTCAACAGTGGGTATCCATTACATTGGCTCTGCAAATCTGCTCTSTGTAGCAGTCTGATCTGCTGACTAGAGCCAAGCACCTCATCCTTAGCACATCCTCTTCCTTATCAGTGCCTGTGGGGGAGTTATCCCTCTGGGCAACATGTTCCTGGTGCAGGAAGCTGATATTCAGTCACCTCTGACATCCCAGAACATGCATTGGCATTTCCAATATCATTGTAAATGGCCTCTCGTATCTCATGCTCACTACTGATAGCTGAGAATGAAATTAGATCAAAAAAGGTGTTGTCACAGAGGTCTCAATTTCAGAGCATTTGTGACACCTTGCTATCACATTAAGTTGGGATTTTTTATCTGTGGGTATTTCGGAGGAGTAATTCCATTTCACTGCCAGCAGCAATGTCGTTACCAAGTGGAATCCACTCCTATTCCCATTGATTCATTAGGATTTGTTCACGTCCCTGTTAGAGCTGGAAACCACAGGCAGCTTAGTTTTCTGGTTTTATATCCACGAGACATCACTGGGCACTGTGAATTCAGAGCCAAATCAGTTAAAGTGCACACAGACCCTTTCGTTTGTGCAGCTTAATAAATTTACGTCATTGCCTTGAAAAATGTAACTCTAACACTTTGCTTGCTAAAGAAAAATATATTTAAGACCTGCACTCTGTCCATAAGTAAGTTTTAAAGGTCATGGTTTTTGGACAAATCAGATTATTTCAATATATAGGCTTGTTTTGTAAGCTTTTTAAGACTATAGTATTTCAAAACATCAGGAACTCATGCACCCTGCTTATTAATTTCCACTGGCTTATGTCTCGTCGTACTACTCTGTACTAATAAGCAGGTTCAAARGAGCCATTGAGGAAAAAGTTCAGTTGTAAAAATCTGGGACGAGGAAGGAAGGGCACTTGCTGGAGTTATAGCATTGGAAGATCATTATCATTCAGAGCRTTTAGTTAATGCCTTATTGCTTTAGTCATTTATTAAATTTGAAAATCAAATTACGAAGAGATTGTAGTGTCTGCCACCCAACAGGTACGTCTSATTAGCGTATCGGGGAAGCCACCAGGAGCTGCGGCAAATCCACGTATTTTTATGGAAAGAGTGCCATCGTGTGGGAGCCTCCTTGCAGCACGCAGGGAGAGCAGCGCCCGTGTGCCGGCGTGCCTGCTTGCAAGGAGCCTCCCTTCCTCCTTYGTTTTCCCTGGAATTTCCATAAAAGCGCAATTTTCACCTCTGAAAATGAGCTATAAWGAGAGGAACTTTCATAACTAGGAACAGGTTAGAAGTGTTAAATCTCCTTTATGTTAACTATTCTTTTGATTCCATGAACAGGTGAGTTCTGAAGTTGAGTGTTTCTGAAGCCTAACAGAAGCAGGATCTCCCCCTTTCTCTGCATGCCATTAACATAATTAGATATTGGTGCTCTTCTCATTTCTCTCAATATATATTGTATCCCTCAACATCTGTTTGCAGCTGCAGTTTTACATGGCTTCTTTATAAGCTTTCCACTTCTTGGGCTCTCCCGTGTAATAATACCAATACTATCCCCAATTTCTACTTCCATGTTTTATGTTTTCCTTTAAAGAATTGAACTTACATGTTATATCCATAAAGAAAATTGCCAATAATTACCAGAGGTACAATTAGGGATAAATCTCCGTTAAGGAACAAGCCAAAGCTCAGCGTCTTTATGCAAATGCCTTTTGTTAAAGAGATGTCTTGTGTAATCAGGAATTATACTGACAAGTGAAGAATCATTTAATTAATGAGAATAGAGCAATCATTTGGATGGTTCATTCTATTCCTGACTGAATAAAAGAGAGAAAATCACCCTGCTCAGGGATTAGAGCCACTGCTGGAAGAAATAAACCCCATGGATGTTGTTCTGTTACTGCCTTGGGAAGATAGTACAGTAATTCCTAAATATAAACTACGTATGTTTAGATTAGGCATTGAAAATTAATTTCCTATTACTCCACAAGAACTTATACAAAAGGGTTTTGTTTCTGATGGCTGTTTGCTCCTGCTAACCTCTCAGAATGGAATATTTGGGCCAAAATACTTGCCTAAATCCTAGTACAGGATTCCAGGGCAGTGAGGACCAAAATTATGGTGAGTTCTTTCCATAAGGACTGTATGCCATGATCCAGGGTAGGGTATGGACCTTGTTTGCAGTTGTAGAGCACTAATCTGGTCTCCAGTTCAGCCCTTTGTTTAGAGCAGGTCAATTTGCCCTGGGTCTTTCCCTCTGGGTCTTTGAATTTCACCAGGGGTGGTGATGCCATAAATTCTCTGTTCCACTGTTTGACCTCTCTGATTCTCCTCTTATCTGGTTGGAATTTCTTATCTTCCAGTTTATCCCAGTTGAATCTCCTCCTGTCACTGKGTCTAACCTGAGCTTCTCTACACACTCTCAACAGGCAGCAATGGCAGCAGTCCTGCCTGCATGCCATCCCTCCAAAGCTCATCTGAACAAGGGTGGCTCAGAACAGCTATTCAGCCTCTTACAACAATCCAGATTATCCTCTCATCCTTGAGGTATCCCTGCTCCACCAGAAAGTTTCAGAATGAGGCTTCCCTAAGTTGTCTCTGGGTTTGGGAGAAGTCAAAATGTAGACGGGCAATTCTGACCTTGAATACCTTTCTCCAGGGTGGGACCTTGAGCAATGTACTGTCAGCAGGCACTGCACAGAATTTGTCCCACTTCTTACAAACTCACAGGTAGATGAACAAGGTGGTGCTGGCATCTCCAAGGACACATGTCACCTGTGATCTGTCCTTTTAGGGCATTGTTCCCTCTGGGACAGCACAGAGGTGAACAAGCTGTTCCCCTCTGAACAGGTCATGATCCCAGCCACCAGACATAGTACTAGGTGGGAAGTGGGAGCTCCCTYCAGACCTGTGCTGGGATTTCAGCCACTGGTGGCTGTGTCAAGCCTCCCATTCCTGGCAAGACCRCAGCACAAATATGTGGCCGTTTGGATGTGCCATAGCAAATTAAGTGGCCTTGTGGACACAACTACCAGCTGAAGCAGCATCAGAGAGTGAGTCACCTCTGCACAGAGCAGCTGCCCCAGTTACATTCAAGCTCCCTTTTGAGGCTGATGTAGATCACTGCACTGAGCTGYCGTGGTAGCCCTGAGACAGTGGGACAGCTTTCCTTCCTCCTGCAGAGCACTACAGTCTCTCTGGTAGCAACATCCCAGACCTCTGCTGGTTTGTGTGCGCTTGGACTTTTTTGCATGCTGTGTCAAATGATAGCAGTATTAATTGTTTGCCTTCCAACACTGAAATGAAAAACAAATTCATTACATGAAGGAAAAATTTTCCATTGTTTTATTCTTTTTAGATGTAATCATTGAATTTTTTATCTTGGATAACCAGGGGCATCCAGCTGTTACTCTAGTAATTTCTGGATGCTTTAAAAAAAAAACAAACCTATCTTCTCAGAAATAAATGGAGTAAAWATGAAAATATTCTTCCAAACAAAATTCTCATTTCTCAAACATTTCATCCCACAGGAAGTCTAGTTAAATATGTTGTCCTTGCAAGCTGCCTAGGAAATATTTGGCGGGAGGCTGGGTATGTAGGTCCAAGGACAAGTGAATTCCACAGCAAGGAACCTTCCTGTGGAACCATTTATCATCARGTTGCATTCTGACATTAAGCAAGACTGCTTTAGGTCATCACTGACTGCAATAAGATGGCTTTGCTCTCTCTCCAAAGCAGCAAGTGTAGGTAACCCAATAAAGATTAGTTTGCAACAAGGTCGTGTGTAATGTGGCATATCTGAAATGTTTATCCCTTCTGATTTTTTTAATTGAAATGTCTCTCCTCCAATGATTAGGATGCAAAATATTGTCAGATAACTGATGGACTATGAAAGTCAGCTGCCCTAGACTAGTCAAAGCTGATTGAGAAAATACAATATATGAAGTAAAGCATTTTCATTGAGTTTGTTAAAAGAAGGAAAGAGATTTGAGTGTGCTTTGCTGTATCTGGAGTGGCACATAGATACCCATGTGCTCAGCCTAACAGGCAAGCCCACACCCAAGCTTTCTTTTTCTGCCTAAATCAGTCTGTGCAGGTTCATCTGCTGCTTGGCTTTCCAAGACAGGTGGGAAGGTTGCAGGCAGTCAGGTTTACACCCTCACACTCTCAGGTGCTGCTGCCCCACTGTAACCCCTGCCTCTGTGCTTTCTCCCCAAGGATTTTGGAGCTGCAGCAGAATGGCGACATGGACGTACTGAAGCATAAGTGGTGGCCGAAGAATGGTCAGTGTGATCTTTACTCATCTGTGGATACCAAACAGAAAGGAGGTGCCCTGGACATAAAAAGTTTTGCAGGTGTTTTCTGCATCCTCGCTGCAGGGATTGTCCTATCCTGTTTCATTGCAATGTTGGAAACGTGGTGGAATAAAAGGAAAGGCTCCCGGGTTCCATCAAAAGAGGTACTAGACCCTCCATTTCTCCTGGGGAATTTTCATGCACCCTAAAGATTGTTGCCTTGACTTTATAGCACTAGAGAGGGTGGGGAATCAARTTCAGAGATACTTCATTAGCTTCCTGATTTTTTAACGTAAATGATGTTCCTCAAAATCTTTCCAGCTATTCTTTCTAGAAAAGCTTGAATAAAAATAAATGTATATTGATGATGTATAAATATGCAACTATTCTGAGTAAAACACAATTGTTACTTGTGGAATAGTACATTATTAATACATCAATATTCAGTTCATTGTTCCCATTGGTGACAGCTAATTCTCACTAGGTGTCTTGGCTTCTTCTTGGAAAAGACGTCCCCTAAGCTCAGTGGCTGAGTAATTTAAAATACATTTGCAAAATTTGCCCCKTAAATCAGCTGTTAGCTTCTTGAATAAGCTTGTGCCCATTTTCAGAAACATTAAGCTCTTGAGACTTCCATGAACTTCAGTTCTTTTGATTTCATCTGAAGTCCAGGGAAGCAAGACTACATTAGATTTTTCAGGTTCAGGCCAGACATATTTTTGAAACCTGGTACAGGCTTGCTTCAGAAAATCTTGTACAGATGCCACAGAGAAATATGTTAYTTTACACCTAAGATGAGTTTGCTTCTACACCTGCATGTGTAATGCTTTCCTTCCTGTGGTGATCTACCTGTCCTTCTACCAGCCATCTGAGCCCTGTGCAACTTTGCACCAAATTACTTTTATTCATAATTAACTTTTTATCTCTACAAAATGCTAAAATAAATAGAGACAAAATTATTTATTAAAATAWCTTGAAAGCAACATCCAAACCTAAACCTAAATAAGAGCATTAATGTAGCACTATCAAAAACACCTTTTCTGTCTGTGTAGCTTAGGCACATCTGTGTAGCTTGCGGGGTATGATGTTAATTTGTGTGCAGTGGTCTTGCCTTCTCTGCAGTTTCTCCATTGTGTTTATTCCTGCTAATCTAATGCTGTCTAATCAGGCAGGATTAATTACACCACCTAATTAGACAACATTGGCACTGATGTTAAAATACATTTAATCTTTTCTTGCCTGTTTTAATTCCCAAGCYTTTTTTTTCTTTTTTCTTTGTTTCTTTTTCTTTTCTTTTTTGTTCAAGATCTGGACCGGACCATTATTAAAAGGAAAAAAAAAAAGGAATCTCTAGAATTTAAATTGGGTTTCTCAGGAATGGAAACCATGTAGTTTCACCTGGTAAATTATTTTAAAACACTAAAATTTACTTGATTGTTGTTTACCCAAAGATTCAGAACTTAACACTTTATATTTATCTGGTGCAAAACGTGAAAATCAATAACAAAGGAAAAGAAAAAAACACCAACACAGATATTTTACTCACGTGTAAAATTTTCTATTTCAATTTTCAAATGCTGAGAAATTCAAATGTGTACTTTCCACAAATGGTATAATTTGGCCTCCTTGATCTTGATTATATGGTCATTAGCGTAGCATTTAAACACTCATCTCAACATTAAATTGAAAAGCTTGGCTCAAAACTGAGTTTAACGTGGACGTAYGTGCTGAATGTCCCCATTATCCTGGATGTGGGGGTCATTCAGCAAAGAAATACATCTTAACTAACTTTCTTAAAATTCATTTTAGCTTCCATGAAATCCATTGGCTCTTCCAGGCCACTAGTCCAGAATCGGGGGTCAGATTGGGCCAGTTTGTGGTCAGCAAGCCAACCCTTTTTCCTGGTGGCTGCCATCTTGTGCTCCAGAATGCAAGCATTTATACTGAAAAAAAATTGTCTAATGGTTGCGAAGATAACATTTCGGTCGCGTGCCAGAAGTAACCCATTCACTGATGTCTGCCTGAGTCTGCAGACAGCCTTAAACAGTAGCTCTGAGAGAAGTATGAACCGCCCCAGTAATCTCAATGGGATGTTGACTCTGAAGCCTGATGATAATTTAAATGTGAAAACTGCTGAATATTTCACTACTGATCACACAAGAGAGAAGAGGAAAGATCATATTATGGAGATATGCACAATCTTACTGTGAGTGGGTCTCATTTTGGTGTATCGATTGGGTGGAGATTGGGTTGTGGGCTAAGCATGGGAGATTATCACCGCTTATATCTTTTCACTGGTCTGACCCTAGCCCCAAATGCATCTCTGTAAAAGAAAGAGGACTACTTTGAGTTACTCTTAGAGGCTCAGAATCTATGAAATTCCAATCTTTTCCCAATTGGCACTTTAAATTACAAAGTATTTGTATGTTTGTTTTTTCAAAATTAAAAACAAACAAACAAAAAACGAACCAGAAAAAAAAAAAGGAAAATATTTAGGACTGTCCCTCAGAGACATAGTCATGACTTGCACACGCTAATCGAGCCTCTGTATATTTCTTTAGCTTCTGATGTGGCCCCAGTTCTCCTGCATCCATATGCAGCTCCAAATTTTTTGAGGAGATAGCGTTTGGTGAATGCGTTTGGATTTGATGTCACCTGTGTGGTTGTTAYGTGCATCCATGTCTATGTCCACCTGTGAATAAACAATAGACAGAAAGCGAAGTCCAAGGAATGAGCACTGCATTTTTTCCTTCCTGTGATGAGCTCAAACCAAAGCCCTTGTGGTCAGTGATCATCCAGTCCCTGGGAGATCCCTGATGCCCTGTTCCCTTCCCCTTTTTCCCTGGTTTGTCTCCCTGTCCCTGCCCTCGGAGGGTGCAGTCCTGGAGGGGAGCTGGCCTCTCAGCCTCCTTCCAGTCAGGCTCTGTGTTCGGCGTGGTGCCAGCGCAAATGTTCAGTGATCCATTCTGCTAAGTAGATGAACTCCTGCAGTTTGTTCTAGGTGTGGACTGAGTGCTTGACTTCATTCCTAGAGAAAGGAGGGATCTCAAGCCAATTCAGTATACTAGGAGTCTTGCCATTGATTCAGGGAGCTCTGGATCAAGCCAGTCAATGAATTTCAGTAATCAAGGCTGGAAGTCATCAGTGCACATCTATCGGCTGCCTAATTATCCTCTGTGAGGTCCTAGARTGTGGGATATTTCTAGTGGCCTGGAAGAGCCAGTAAATTTCACAGAGATTAAAGGTAAATTTTAAGGTTAGTTGAAATTGATTTTTGTTCTGAATGAGCTGCACTACTTAGACTGAGGGAATATCCCTGTCCGTGTGTACTTAATGCTGCTTTGAATTAAGCTTTGCAGTTCAGCAGAAATATGTGTGTACAACACAGGTGATTTATTGGGTCACCTAGGGCTTTCTCCTCTTTTTTAACTTCTATGCATTTAAATTCTGAATTATAACAAACAAATCTGTTTAAATGAGTTCTCTGGGAAGAGAGATTTAAGAAGGAAAAGGGACAGAGGTAAGAGAAGCAATGATATATTATAATAAATACATCAGGCTGCCTTCTCTTCTCACCCACAGAAGTATAATTCCATCAGAATAGATGGAATTGCTTCTTTGTAGGTGAGGAGATAATTAATCCCTCTGTTGGCATTGTAGTTTAAAAATGCCTGGTGTACTCCTTTCTGTTCTATGTCAATGAGTCACCAGTGCTTGGGGTTTTTTCTCTGTATGTTCAGYTTTTCTATACCACAATTTACATTATAAAGGCAAAAAGGAACCTGAGAAGTTTCTAGCCCTTCCTTAAACCCTGAGAGGATGACAAAGATGGCAACCTGGTCCCTCAGAGCCTCCCATGTTGACATCCAAATTTAGTTCTCATTGCGGAGTTGAAGAACTGGCATCATTCCAGGCATTTGAGATTTTATGCAGTTTACTTTTATTCAGCTGTTGCTAGTCTAACCCGCCTAGCTCCGAGCTTGCCTTTTCCTAAAAAGCTACCAGTGGTGCTTTGGGTTTTGTTGTTTGGATCCAGAGTTTGMAGGTAGCTGTGGTGTAAGGGTCTGCCTCACTTTGGCTTTGCCCACCTGGCTTCAGGCAGTGGGGGAGCTCGCTGGTGACACTCAGGACACCGTCAGCCAAGAGCCAGCTCTAGTCAGTTGTGCCTTGCACTCCCTGAGCAGTGCTGATCACCCTGTGAAACTTCAGCCCAGCACAAATGGCGATGGTGAGTGGTGCCTCTTGTTTTTCTCATTCCCCAGGACGACAAGGAGATCGACCTGGAGCACCTCCACAGGCGCGTGAACAGCCTCTGCACAGACGACGACAGTCCCCATAAACAGTTCTCCACCTCATCGATTGACTTGACCCCGCTGGACATTGACACTTTACCCACACGTCAGGCRCTGGAGCAAATCAGTGACTTCAGGAACACTCACATCACCACAACCACCTTCATACCAGAGCAGATCCAGACTCTGAGCCGCACGCTGTCTGCTAAAGCYGCCTCGGGATTCTCCTTCGGCAGCGTGCCCGAGCACCGAACTGGCCCTTTCAGGCACAGGGCACCCAACGGGGGCTTTTTCAGAAGCCCCATCAAAACAATGTCATCTATCCCTTACCAACCAACTCCCACCCTGGGCCTGAATATCGGTAGCGACCCAGACCGAGGCACCTCCATCTGAGCATCAGAACGAGTTTCTTCACTGTTTCTTATTTAGGACTCCCTTTGCAAGGAGCAGCTGTAATATTGTGGGACTAACATGGATGTAACCTTTCTTCTTTTCCTTATTTTTTGGTTTTGAGGGTTGTGGTTTGGGTTGGATTTTTTTG
>JACDOX010000044.1:2005115-2019262 GCA_014549065.1 Cardinalis cardinalis | reverse complement strand
AAAAACAGCAAAAAAAAAAAAGAAAGGAAAACAAATGAAGTTTAAAGATCATTCAGGCCCCATAATAGAAGAATGCAATTTTGTAGGATTACAAAAAGCCATTACTATGCCAGTAAAGACTACAGTTAAATCTACTTTTGCACTGCAACAGTGCATATGACCTTTATGTGATTGTACAGTATTAAAAGTTTTTCTTATGTACAGTAAACTGTATCATATGGCAGAAGCCTCTGTTGTGTTAAATAAATTAATATCTCATACACATATATATATATACATATATACACACATGTATGTGTATATATATATATACACATGTATATATAGCTATAAAATGGCAGCCGTTGCTATTGCAATTCATTTAATAAAGCTTTAGTAAAAAATGTGTTGTATACAAGAGAGATGTACAGTGCAGGGTGTCTTTTCATTTAGAAAAGACAGGTTGCTTTAACATTATTCTGACTTGCATCGTTTGCCAACAGAGCATATTTTATACTTTTCTATTAGAGCATCCAGGGCAATTTAACATTTGTACCTAGATGTAACTCCTTTGGTTAGGTTTTGCATTGGCTTTTGAGCATTCTATAAGGCTAATCTTGATAATTTTCCTTTTAATTAATTAAACAAATGGAATTCTCTCTTAGGTATACCATGTTCATGAACAACTGATATAGCTCTAGAGCAGTTAAACATGGATCAAAGGTCAATAAATCCTTTTCCAAGTCAGCACAGTTAATCAATACAATAATGGCGTGAGTGGAGRAAAAAAAAAAAGCCCTCAAGATACACAGATGTGGCCTTAATTATAATCATGTATTGTTCTAAGGGGAAAAAATATGAACAGGCACCCAGTTTAACCCTTTCTATGTTAAGTTAGATTTAGAGGAGCTATGTATGTTTTACATTAGTGCCAACTGTATAAAGCAAGAAAAAGAACAGCAGTGAGAGCAAAACCGGCGCCCACTTTGGCACCAGCTTTTTCAAGTAACACTGTTACCTGTTAGAAACGTAGGAAGAGCTTTCAATTTGTAATCCTTAAACTAAAAATGCGGTTAAGTAGAAAGCAAGCAGTTTATCCTGTGAGGTTTTTTGTTTGGTTTTCTTTTTAATGCAACCATACACTTATTTTAATCTAACTCATTCTTTGGCTAAGATTAATAGGAATCAGCCTATGTGATTTGCTTTAGGATAAATTAAAAGGTATATTCTTCAGATCTATTCTATTTTGATGCTAATTCTGTTCTGGGGGAGCATCTTGTACTGTCACTGTTTTTTGTACTAAATCTTCAAATATTGTCTACTGTGTAAGGCAGAACGAATTCTTATCGTGCAAAAGGCCATTTTGTTTCCAGGGTAGCAAGTGTCTAAAAGCATGCACAACTTGCTTCCCCCTTGTAACATTCATGAACTCATCCACACTTCTGAGTAAAAGAAAAAAGAGAAAAGAAAAAAAAAAGAAAATTTCTTTCCAACAAGCTACGTAGGGACATACCAGATGTTGCAGTGATTTTAGCTATTAAAAAACCTGTTAACCATGTATGATATTTAAAATAGGCCTATTTTGATGTGTTGCCTATTATACAGATACACAAAACACTTTTTGGAGGCCTCAGTTACAAGTGGCAGAGCTTTCTGTGTATAATTTGTCTAAATAATTTGTCTAATAAAATTGTTTTCTAAACTCGCGTTTCCTCCTGTGCAATTGCTGAGTGCTGTGGGATTTTCAGCCTGTGGCAAGGCAATGTACTCGTGGATTTGCTGCACTGCTACTGAAGGGTTTTAGCCCATGGAGATGGGATGAGCTCCTCAGGCTGCTGTGAGCCAGCTCAGTGAAGAGCACCTATGGAAAACACCAAGGTTTGCCATATTTATCAATGTCAGGCTTAGATTTCAGAGAGCATTTATGAACAGCATTTTGGAGAATAAGTTTAGAGCTCCTTAGCACTGACATGTACAGGACATCATTTTTAGAAATCCTACATCCCACCTTCATCTGTTTTAGTATAATGTAGGAGTTTTCTTGGAGCATGGCCTTTACTTTTATAGAATCACTTTTTGCCATCTTTATTTGCACAGAGGTTAATTTTCTGTGGTACTGGGCAGATATTGCCTAAAACAAAAGTTTTAGGGTGAGAGAAGGTCAGCCACATTTCAATCATGATGGCTTTCTCAGTCTCTCTCTAAGTTTGATTAACATTTTAAACTAATGACCTAGTCATTAGCAAGCTGTGCTGCAATAACATCAGCCATGATAATTTAACTTGCAGCATCCAAAATTTATCTCCTGCCTTTTTACATTCAGTGTGTATTATTCACTTAAATAATATTCCTGATCTGTTACAATTTTCTATTAAGATTATCASGCATTCAGGGGATCATTCACCTAAATAGAGGCAACATTATATTCCCAAATAGGGAAAACATTTTRAGATCTGGGTTTACTTCTCATTACCATACTTTGATCTGATTGGACATAAATTATATTTATCTTCCTATGAGTCAGGGACTGTGAACCTGTCACACTCACAGATGCACCTCTCTAGAGCCAGGTAGTTTTACAGGTATGACAGATGTACTCTCTTATAATGGGCTACATCATGGTGAACCCTACATGACACTTCCCTTTCTTTGCAACAAATTCCAGGGAAGTGATAGTGTTAAGGACTGTCAAGGGTTTCTGCTGCAGTAGCTCCACTGGAGATACAAGCCAGCTGTTTATAAAGATGAGTTGTTTGCATGGTATCTGCAGTTATATGACCTTTTTGAGATAGCAGATACAAACAAAAAGTGAAGTAGTGGAAGAAAACACTTTTATCTGATTTCAAAGAATCACCTAGAAAGATGTTTCTATTGACCAGCAGTGAACACCTGAAGATAAATAGTTCTGCTGAGCCAACCAAGTGAATGATTGCAGCCCTGAGGGACACAGCTGCAGCACAACCAGTGCCGAAGTCCCCTCTGTCTCTCTCTTGACTTCATCAAAAAAAGTGCTAGGATTGTTTCCCTGAACAAATCAGATTTTTCAGAGTATCTTTTTCTTTCCTACTTACATAGGATGCTATGAATTAATGAGACCATCCTTTCTGTGAACACTTACAGGGTCATTGCAGCTTACTGGAGGTTAATGCCCCCCAAAAGTTTAATTTCTTAACTCTGCTCAAAGCTGATGACATCAAAAATAAACCAGCTTCCTTTGTGCATGCTCATGGCTTAGCTAACAAAACAAAAATAGTCTCCAAAATAACAAAGGCATCACACCAACACACCCCTGCTTTAACCATTTCTCAGTACTAATTAATGTTTCCTCTTCTCTCTGCAGAGCTGTTTTGAAATAAATGTCAAAACCAAGGCTCTCCCCCTTAATCTGAGTCCCAAACAAAATTTTTTATAAACACTGGGACATGAACACTTGCATTCACATGTCACATCAACAGCAGTGGGCTACTGTGAAGATATCATCACAATCTAGCAGCTTGTTCTATCTCACCCAAGGCATCATTCATGAGGTCAGAAATAGAAGCCTCCAAAAGAAGGTCAGAGCAGGGGAAGTGATTCTTAGCTTAACAAATTCCTAAACATAAAAATTTTACCAACGCCTCGAAATTTCAGGAACCAGGAGCTTAATTTAGAAAGAAAATACTTTTCAAGAAGTGTAGCTATGAAAATAAATATACTGTCTGTTAAGACTTAGAAAATCTGTGCCCCCCAGTCCCRTTCATCACAGTGGTGTAATACTCTGTGCATACTACAGAATTTATTTCTGCAACATTTGTCAAAAGAAAAAAAAAATCACACCTGGAAAACTAAACTGTTGAGTCATTAACTACTGGGTCACACGAGTTCACTGCTGTAAGGGGAAAAACAAATCTTTCTGGGATCAATAGCTGCCACACCAGTGGAAAAAGACAGCTACCTSCAGCAAGAACAGGACAATTCTCCACCATGACATCACAGTTCAGTCCTTCTGTAGCTAAYTATTCCTACCAGCACTAGTAAGGCAAACATTTCTTTCCATGCATGATAATTTTTCCCTTTCTTAAGAAAAAAAAGTAAATATTTGTGTCCCCTTCTTTGTTCTAAGGGGGTGATGCACCAACACAAGATAGGATAGGGGAATGCTGCACAGTGCYGAACCAAAAGTTAACAGCTTTATTTGCAAATCCAGCTATCATCCATTAAAAGGCTGAGCCTACAAATCAAAATAAAGAGCTATAAGGCAAGCCCATTACTTAATTAAAGGTTTTGGAGGTGCATGAGACAGTCTTCAAGCTCCTGAAGTAATGACGCAGCTGCAGGTGCTTCCCTGGGTTGCTCTTCTGGCCCCTGCAGCACCTAATGTGGCAGCAAAGTAAATGAGAGCTGTCTGGGGTTTGTGTGGCTAGATTTTGGCAGTGGGGACAGGGTGAGGGGCTGCAAGGATGACTTMTGTGATAAGCTGCCCAAAGCTTCTTCCATGTCCAAGAGACCCCATGACAGCCAGCTCCAAGAGGGACCTGCCACTGCACAAGACAACTAATGGTGTTAGTGCCTCAGGGATAACAGAGTTAATAAGGGAAAAATGTTCCTGCCCAGRAGCAATTGCCACTGGGAGAGRGGGTGARAATGGRTGAGAGAAGCAGCCCTGCAGACCCCCAGTCAGGCAGAAAAAGGGGTAGGAGGTGCTCCAGCCRCTGGMGCAGAGATTCCCCTGCAGCTGCAGCCCGTGGTGATGCCCATGGCGAGGCAGCTGTGCCCCTGCAGCCCAAGGAGTTCCAAGGTGGAGCAGAGATCCACCTGCAGCCCATGGAGAACAGCACAGCAGAGCAGATGAATGCCCAAAGGAATGCYGTGGGAAGCACGTGCTGCAGCAGACTCCTGGCAGGTTCTGTCAGGAGAAAGGAGCCATGGAGAGAGGAGCCCACGCTGGAGCAGGTTTGCTGGCAGGACTTGTGACAYTGTGAAGRAGCCACACTGGAGCAGTCTGTTCCTGGGGAACTGCATGCCATGGAAGGGACACATGCTGGAGGAGTTCATGAAGGTGGGAGGGACCCTACACTGGAGTACGGGAAGAGTGTGAGGTCTCTTGCCCAGAGGGGGAAGGAGCAGCAGAGACAATGTGTCGTGAACTGACCCCAGCCTCCATTCCTGATCCCTCCGGGATACTGAGGGGCAGGAAAACAGGGAAAATCGGGRGTAAAGTTAAGCCCAGGAATAAAGGAGGGGTGGAGAGAAGATATTTTAAGACCTGGGTTTACYTCTCGTTATGCTACTTTGATCTGRTTAGACATAAATTGTATTTATCTTCCCCTGAGTCAAGTCTGTTTTGSCAAAAATGACAGTGTGTGAGTGATTTCCCCTGTCCTTATCCCAGCCCATGAGCCTTTCATTATATTTTCTCTCCCCTGTCCAGCTGAGGAAGAGGAGGGATGGAGCAGCTTTGGTGGGCACCCAGCCCCCTGGCAGGTACAGCCTCTGCGAGGTGCAGCAGGCAGGTTTGCTTTCACAGCCCCACAAGTGCCTCGTGTTACAGCCCCCCAGGTGAGCACCCAGTGCTGGGCTCTGGCACTGCTCTCTCTGCTTCAGCTCTTTGTGTGCACCCCCCTCCACCTCCATTGGGAGCCAGCACCAGAGCCCTGGTGGGCTGGGGAGAACAAAAGGAGAAAGGAAACAAGGATTTATTTCATGGCAAAAGTCTCTCCAGACACACATGCCTAATTTGAGGTTTCACACCTGGTTGCACAATAGGTCAGCTGAGCTTTGCCTGACTTTTCCCTCCTTGTGGGGCTGCAGCAGCAGCAGCAACMKCTTTGATACACAGGGTGCAGTGTCCCAGTCCACCACMCTGGTACTCCTGGACTGGAAAAATCATACCCTCCTTCTACATATAGGAAAACACTCCACATGAATTGTTGTTGCCACTCAAAGAAGGACTCAGAGGTGTCACTTACTCCCCTGGATTGCAGAGGAACCCTCTTCTCCCACTCGGCACAGCCAGAAGATCCTGACACAAGCATTTTTACTGGGAGTGAAAAGGTGATAAATATTATACAACTGCTAGAAATTGAAAAGTATGGCTGGGAAAAAAAAAAAAAAGCCACCACTTTTTTTGTGGGTTGTGTGTTACATTTGCCCTCTGCCAGTCTTGCTCATGTCCCTGYCAAGTGCCAGGAAAAAAAAAAAGGAGGAGCAGGCAGCTCAGTGAGTGCATTGTAGCCCTGCCACCGCCGGTAAGCTTGCCTTCCTCCCCCACTGGCCAGGGACATGCCTCTTCACACACACAGTGGGGAGGTCTTGTTTGGTTTTGAATATTCCCTGGATATGAATATTCACCGTGGACCACAGTAAGAGTAATCACAGCTGACCCATGTTGTTACTAATTAATTCTTTTGCTTACACATGGGGAACGGGAGAAAGAAAGCAAATACTGTGAACAAAGCTAATAATGAGGTTACTTGCTACTCCTTCTATCTGACACATTTTTAAGAAGTGGTCTCTGCGGCGTGACAGCAAACACAGCAAGAAATTGATGCAGTGTAACAGGAAAGCAAGTCACTTTGTGAAATAGTGCTCAGGCAACACTGGAATGGTTGGTCTTGCTCTAACTTTTACAGACCTTTCTGAATCATATCTGCTGTTGTTTGGATTGGTTTTATGTCTCCCCAGGTTTAGGAGACTGCAGATGAAGTTTTCTTACCTCCTCCCTGCCAACAAAACAGAATTCCACAAACCCCTTTATATGATTCAAAAATTATCCTGTCAGCCCATCTACACAATACAGTACAGAAAGTAGAGCTGATATGGGACACAGGGAGCTTTGTTYTTCTTACATCAAGATAAAAGATAGGTAGAGGGGATACACCTGGAAATCTGACTTTTGAAAGACACATTTATTGTCTTCAATAAATAYCACTGTGGTCTTCACTTTTAAGGACTTTCTACATCATCTGACAAATGTAGGTCTATCCATATGTATATTTAGTCTGCAGYGTCTTACATGAGTTGGTCGAAAAGAGAAAACATACCCATAAATATTCCTAAACACTTATTCCGTAAGTATTGACACATAAAAGCAGCTTTTTCTTCCAAAACTTACAGCTAGTGAATTATTACTCATGGCATTACAGACAGAGTGTTTATTACCCACGGCACACAGTAATTCACTGGCGTGTACAAATAGAAATTAACCCGGAGCAGAGACACGAATTTCTATTTCACAGGGTGAAACCACGTGAGGAAGTGGCAGGTGTGGTGCGTTTGCAGATCTCCATCCACTGCCACACACTTCGTCTTCCTGAGTTAATGGCGGGCACTTGCAAAAAACAAAACCGCACCAAAAAAAAGAAGAGGAATACGGGAGGGGAAACAATGTTGTCGCTGTTGAGAAGAGCAGAGGAGCCGCCTGAAGGAGCGGCGGTGCCGGGCGGCGGTAGCGACGGGCCCGGCCCTGCGCTGCCCGGCGCCGCCCGGGCGATGGCGCTGCGGCACCGCCTGCGGCTCCCTCACGGCGGCGGGGGCCGTTCCGCGCTCGGTGCCGCTCGTGCCTCGACGGGACAGGCGGCTCTCGTCCCCGAAAAGTGCCCCGGGGGCGCCGGCAGTGGCCTTGCGGCTCCCCCTCGCCAGGCGYTCGCCATCCCCCCTCACGGGGCCGCCGTTCCGGGGCAGGGGAGGGGGCAGCGCGGAGCCGGGCGCKGCCGCGGTGGTCCCGCGGCGGCCGGGGAGCGCCATTTCCCGGGAAACCGGGCGGGCCGCGCCGCTATGCCGCCGGGATAATGGCGGGGGCYAGCGCCCTGTCACCTCTTGTGTGCGCTTTCCAAAGAGGAGCCCGGGCGTGGCGAATGGGACACAGACCGCCATTGTGCCGGCGACACTTTAATCGCCCACACCTACAATATTCAACCTGCTGCCGGCAGCGGGGCAGCGCCGGGGCGCACGCCCCACCCGAGGGGACCGGGTGGTGGCCTCGCCGCCGTCTCACCAGGGCGAGGCTTTTGGGGGCACCTTCAGTGCGGCGGTGAGGGCTCGGCCTGCCCGGCTGGCCAGCCGTGCCCACCGAGCACCGCCAGAGCAGGAGCCCCGAGTCCAGGGGACCCGTGTGGCTGGGAGAGGAGTGCCCGTGTGTCCATGCCGGGCGGCTGTGGCAGGGCACCCAAGGACCCGCGGAGGCTCCAGGGTTTTGTTCAGCAAAGCAGCTTTGGCTGAACATTGCTTGTGTGCTGCTTTCCCGCGGGCGTCACCTCGCGCTCTCACTGGGGTGCGAAGGCCCAGAGGCCTACGGCACAGATAATTGCTCCTAGCGTGGGTGCCACACCTGCGCTGAAGCAAGAGGTGGGGGGTTCTGCTTCATGAACCAGGCAGGGTGGGATGCTGGTTACTCCTGCCATCCGTCCCTCCAAAACTGAGCCGCTGGGGTTCTCACTGAGCTCATCTGTGCTCCCTGTGACATGAGAGCCATACACCCGGGCTGCTGCAGACTGCYGGCTCCTGATGAAAGCTGTCGAGCACCTGAGACCATCAGCTGTGTCTGGCTTCACCTTCTGCCCCAACAAAGCTCCTGCTCACTACAGATGAACGCTAGGCTTTGCYCTTTGGGAATTTCTAAAACTTCTATGGAGGTGAAATCATCCTGCATGCCTGAGAAATAGAAGTACTTGTAAGTCTCCCTCCCTCTCCAGACTAATCAGCTCAGGGCTATGCCAGAGGTACAGGTCTTGCTGCAGTCAGGGTYTTGCAAGCCTACTGCCACAGGAAAACTGCTTCCCAAGAACTACAGGACTGCAGCTGAGCATTCTGCTGGGACAAAACCCACAAGGACACTGTCACAGGCACTGCAAGCAACGCTCTGCTGAAGCTTTCTGATGTCTARTAGACTGGGAAGAGTCTTCTGCATGGCTTGGAATTTTGAGGTGCCCTTAAAACTTAATTCTCTTTAATGCTTAATTTTTGTGTGTGTCTTTCTCTCTTGAACTCCATGGGGGGGCAGGGGGGGGGAGGAATGAGTGGTTCTGCTTTATTAACAAGTAGAAATTCTTAAGACATCCTAATTTACATGGTAGTGGACCAGCTGAAGATGTGTTCAGAAAGGTTTCTTTTCACAGCCTTTCACAGGGGTAGTCCCTGAAAACTCTGTTGGTGCTGTGTTGTGTTGGAAATKAATTCTTCCTAGAGGCCCTGTACCCTTTGCTCTCAGGGATTAAATGAGAGGATTTTTCCATTAATGGCAAGGTAGTTTTTTTTTTCTTGGCTGACAAAGTTTTCTTGGGGAAATCCTCAGCTGTTAGGGATTGATGTGAGATGTTGATAAGCACCAGACTGTGTCCATTCACTTGATTTTCTCCCCTTAGAAGGACCACTGTTCTCCACATTGTTTTGGCTTCTGTGACTGTAAATATTTACTGTTCACATTTTAGGAACCTTCCCTCCTCAGGGGGAGACCCACAAAGGTTCAGATTCCAGGCTGGCGTTTCCACAGCTAAGAAACCTCCTTCAGGGACTGGGCTGCCTGATTGCCAAGAASTGTGTGGGTGATGGATGTGAGAACAGCAGATCGAAGGCCCAGTACAATTGAAGCAGCTCCCTGCACTCCCTGGTTACTGCTCAAGTAATGCTGCTGTTGAGAGGCAAGGCAGRCTTTCAAGTGTTCTTTTTTGTTTTTCCCTCTTGCTTACATGTCAACTGCTACTTTTTCTCTCTCTTGTTCACTTATATCTTACTACTATGCCACAGAGAGCCTACAAGCTAGATTTTTCATTTGTTCCTCAAGCTATGACTAGATTCTTTTCCCAGAGCAAACCTTTATAACTGTACTTAGTGCAGTGGCTAAAGTGACAGTGAAAAAGGGAATGCTGTGGTGATCAGTTAAAAAAACATAAATAAATCTAGAGCCAGCAAATCTGGAGTATTTACATTCTCTGGGCTCTTGTGCAAGAGATCTTGAGAGCAAGAGGAARTAACCAGATAGGATTTGAAGGAAATACATTGTTTCTGTGGATGGATTGATGTTAATTCTCTGATGTTAAACTAAATGAAGTATTGATCATATACTGTAAACCTGTTGATTATGGTGGTAATTTTGTTGCTTAAGTGATTTATGCTAGTAAAACATATCAACTAGCAGCCTAATGAAAGCATGTTAGAAAGGACTTGTTACTAAAGCTGGGGCACTCATAGTGTTCTCTTACTGCTCATTTCAAAAGTAAAACAAGGGACCTGTGGATGGTGCCTGTGAGCATGCACAGGCCCTGCAGAATTGTTCCTGCTGCAAAGGGTGAACAAACTACACCTGGAATAACATCACTGTTCAAAGTGTCCCACAGCTGAAAAGTGCCTCAGCTGAGCAAGATTTGGTGGGACTGAAGGCATTTAGTAATTTTAGTGAAACCTCCTTGCCAAGCTGAGTACAAAACAAAAAAAAGAGTTTAAAATAAAATGATCAAAGGAAAATTATTATGAGTGATGCTTCCTTGAATATGAAGGTTTTTATTTTTAAAATATAAGCATAAATTAATGTCTCTGTAACAGCTGTATACATTTAAATAAGCAGACAAATGTAGGTACAAATTCCATAGATAAGATTTCCAACTGTATCACCAGGCTGAATTCATTATGCCTGACAATGGCCCCAGGAGGTAGGCAAGTATTGTTATACCAATGCTTTGCATTTCTCTTGGAGGCAGCGGAGGTACTTGCACTGGAATTAACTGTACACAACTGCAAGTGTCCACAGGGTTAGCCCCAGAGCATAGATATTTATGGAGGTAAATGTCATCAAGAAATGGGAATTAATTTTACAAACCCTCCAAGAGCTGAAGCACATGGCATTGGGTAAGTGTAATGATCTGCCCAGGAAAATTGCTCTGTAGAAATGAGGGCACATCTCTTCGGCCGCAGCATGGTCCTGGTTGTCCTGAGGGGAAAGGGGTAGGGTTCAGAAATGTGATTTCCCTGGTACCTGGGCTTTTGCATTCCTTGCAGTCATCACTTCCAATGTGCATTTAAAACACATTTGGCAATAAAGCATTGGACACTGGTCRTAGGAGGAGCCTAAGAAACATTTGCTGCTGGACCCTTTTCTGCTTTAAGCAATCTTACTCTGAATAAAGTAAGTATGAACACTTTATTTGGGTGAGTATTCTGATGATGCAGTCCATGAGACTGAAAATAATTCAGCTGTGCATTGTCTTTTTGTGTTTGTAGTAGCTCCTAGATGGGGTTTGCCATCCCAGGGAGCAGGCCAGCCACTGGGAGGGCAGAAATTCCCCTTCCCTGCTCCTGCAGCAGGCCTGGGCTGRTTGTAGCTGAGATTCAGCAAGGATTACCTGATCACAGTGAGCAAGACTCACACCTTGGTCTCTATCCACTTGTGGGTTTACTSCCTAAAGACCAGGAGAGGTATAAAGAGGGCTATGTGTCCCTGCMACGTACTTTTCAAAAGGAAAGGAGGAAACGGGAGAACACGTGGGGAAAGGGAAGAGAAGGAATAAAATACTTTCTGGCCAGTGGTGATGCCTGCAGAGAAGCTGGCTGATCTTGAAATGGCATTGAATGAGCAATTAGACTGTTKAGTACAAACTGAGGACTGACCCGTGTGCTTTGTGTGCTTTCAAAATGTCTCTGGCTGTAATGATAGAGGAGGCTTTTGCAAGTCTGCTGTCCCCCCTTTTGTAACCCACTTTTCTGTAACACTAGTCCATTCCTGACCCCGAGTTGCTGCCTGGGCTCTTAACCAGGCTGGGGCTGGGGGGAGAGGAAAGGAGGGCTGGGGAAAAATATGCATAAAGACACGGGGATAAGTTCAGTTTGTTTTCCTCTGAAAGCTTTGACACTTKCTTAGAGCAGATTCATTTTCAAGGCTTCCTACATTCCTGCTATTGTACAGTAAGTGTTTCAGACCGGTGTGCCTGTGTTTCCGACTCCCGTGAAGTCCCCTTTGCAGCAGGGCGTGCCTCGAACCGCTTCAAAAGAACCAACTTCTACAAAAGAAAAAAAGAAACTCAAGTAGGCTTGAACATACAAAGAGAGGGAGAAAGGAAAGTGAAAAGGGCCGGGCAGTGTTGAATAGAAAATGAGTTCAGCCAGCCCCAGGAGTTCTTCATCACTTACATTTATCTTATTCTGGGAGAGCAGAGCTAAACCCAGTGCTGACATAAACCACCCTTCGCCTTTGACTTTGACTCTGAGAGTGTGCACACACAGCAGATACAGGCATACAGAGACCACTGGATTTCAATGAAACATTTTTCCCCCTCTAAGCAGTGGTATTGGTGAGGAAAATGGCTTTTTGTGTGTGTCCTTTCAAAGGCAAACTGTGGAGTGAGTCTCAGATGCCTCTAGTTTCAAAGCGTGCATGCGCTCACAAAACACGCACTTGAAAAATAAGCAGCTGTTACTGTTTCCCAGCCAGGAACTCTTCCCGTCCCAGGAGCATGATAAGGTGTTCGGCTGGTGTCCCCAGTGCTCCATACAGTCACTGAGGTACTTCTAAGGGAGGTCCCCAGCACCTGACAGCAGCCCTGGGGTATCCAGAGGCCAGAGTCCTTCCAGGGCATCAGCCACCTTGCATCCACACAAGAGGCTAATGGGATGCTGCTTCCCTCTGTGCCCAGAGGCCAGTGGATGGTTTGTGGGATGGAGGATTGGGCTTGTTGTTAGAGAATCCCAACAGCCACACAGCCCAGCAGCCTGGAGGGAGATGTTTAAAACTTGAACACTACACCAGCCTGGCTCTCTCCCCATGCTGGGTGCTTGCTGGGCTTCTGGAAATGGATGTCAGTGGCTACTGCTCATCAAAGCTCCCACTCATTTCCAAGGTTTGGCCCACGGTCCTTGCATGGAACAGCTCACAGCCACGGCACCCGGTGCCCGARCAGGGAACACATGGATTAACCCTGGGGAGGAGAGCACAGCAGGGCTGCTGGCAAAGCACACCTGTGCCATGGGCACCCAGGGAGGGAGCACGTGGTGCCTGCGGGCTGAAAGAGAAGCCGGGGGCCGTGCAGTACAGAGCTGAGGGCTTTTTCTGCTGTTAACGATAGAAGCATTTATTGAAGCGGGGGAGGATTAGACAATCGGAGAGTATAAAAGTTTTTACTAGATACAGATAGATGGTCTGGCAACTTYATGGATACTATACAGAAACAAGGTATTGACTTCTGCTCCTTACCATCCTTCTTACCGAGTAAACATTTCCATTTTGGTCAGAAACTGACAACTTGTTTTGGGGGGATACAACAGCTTTTGCTTTTGAAGCATAATAGCTAGCAAAAAAAAAAAAATAGAGAAGGTTTGCCTCTGTTTTTTTGTTTGTTTTTTTTTTTTTTTTAAAGAAAGCATACTATCAACTTTGTGCTTTCTCAGTATCATCCAGTTGTTTGTGGAAGGTGGGCCCCAGGCGCCTGCCATGTGCCAAGTGTGCCCAGCCTGCTTCCTAAACTAGCGAGGCTGCTCGTTGCATGTCACTGCCGCTCGGCTTTGAGCTGCTGGGCTCCCTCGCTCCCTCCTTGGCTTGCGAGTTATTCACTTTTGAAAAAACATATCTACCTCATACTGTGCCCATCACTTTGTTCTCCACACGCCTATTCACACGGGCAAACCTCCACTTCTCCTCTCCAGGCAGGCGGCGGTGGCGGCGGTGGCGGGAGGGGAGGCAGCGCGGAAGGAAAGTTAAGATGCGTGCACGGAGCTATTTCCCTCTCCACCACCTTTGGCCGGCTATTGTTGGCCAACAAAAGGACTCGCTCGCGGGGGATCGGGACCCTGCCGAAATCGTGGCAGCTCCGGGGGCAATGTGCTGCTGTCCCGGCTGCAAACGCCACCGCTTCTCACCTACCGGGTCCCGCGTRAGCTTCCCGCGTGTCCCCGGGATTACCGCTCTAAAACCGAGGACGTTCCCTCGGCGGCTTCSCTGCCGAGCCTCTGCACGGCAGCGCCGCGCTCCGTGCCCCGCCGTCCGCACCGTCCCGGGCGGGCAACGCTCCGCACCGACACCTCGGGCAGGGTCGCTGCGGCCGCAGCGAGAGCCGGGCGGACCGACGGCTACTCCCGCCAGGCGTGGGGAGGCCAGTTTACCGGGGCCTCCGAGGTTTGGCTGTAAGGAAAAGGATGCTTCCCCAGGCGGGCGCGACGGAGCGTCCTCGGAGAATGCAGCGGCGAGGAGACCCCGGTGCGGCCGG
>JACDOX010000044.1:1875574-2004365 GCA_014549065.1 Cardinalis cardinalis | reverse complement strand
CGGGCTGCGGGCGCAGGTGAGCGGCGTGCAGAAGCAGCGGCGGCTGGCGGCCAACGCGCGAGAGCGGCGGCGGATGCACGGGCTGAACCACGCCTTCGACCAGCTGCGCAATGTCATCCCCTCCTTCAACAACGACAAGAAGCTCTCCAAGTACGAGACGCTGCAGATGGCGCAGATCTACATCAGCGCCCTGGCCGAGCTGCTGCACGGCCCCGCCGCCCCTTCCGACGGCTCCGGCAAGGCCGAGCACCGCGGGGCCCCCTTCGAGCCGCCCTGCGCCGCCGCCGGGGCCGGAGCTCCCCCGGGGCCGCCGGCGCCGCCGCCGGGGCCGCCCAGAGCGTCGCCCCCCGGGCACGGCCGGACTCGCTTCCCCCCGCCGYCGGCCGCGGGGGGCTACTCGGTGCAGCTCGACCCGCTGCACTTCTCCTTTGCGGAGGGCGCCCTGATGGGACAGAGAGCCCCTTCCCCCGCCCTCCTCCTGTCGCAGCCCGGSCAGCCGCCGCAGGAGAGGAGCAAGACGTCGCCCCGGTCCCACAGGAGCGACGGGGAGTTCTCGCCCCGCTCTCACTACAGCGATTCGGATGAGGCCAGCTAAGGCAGGGGCGTCGTCCCCGGCATCCCCGCAAGGCCGCCCCTCGAAGCACAGACTCCGCCGTGGGGTGAGCAGCCGGACGCGGTGCCGCCACGGACGGCATCGGCTCCCCTCGGTCGCTTTGAAATCCGCCCCCTCGTCTCCCACCCCCGGCAGCSCCTGGTTTGTCCAGGGGGGATGGCTGTTAGCGAGTGACTGTACCCGCCCTGTCTGTCAGGGTCGGTTGGTGTGTTTTAATTTTTAGTTTACACTTCGAAAGTTTCTTTCGCCTAGAAGTCGTTGCCGTTCCCTCCTGCCAACACGCCACCTCGCAGCCTTAGCCTGGCTCGCCCCGTCGGCGAGCAGGTGATGCGCAGGGAGAAAGCCTGGCCCCGCTGCCGGGGGTCCCGCCGGCGCCATCCACCCCCACCCAGCCGTGAACCCGCCCTGACACCCCCGTCTTCCCGGACACCCATCCTGCCGTGGGTCGCATTGCTGTGGAAACACACACACGCRCACAAACACACACGCAAAAGTCAATAGCGCACCGTCTTAACCTGTAAATAGCGGAAAAAATTTGGATTTTCCTTAGAGCACCATGTCGGCGTCTTTTGGGGGAAAACTTGGCGCAAGCACTTTATCAGCGGCTGAAGATGCAGTTTCAAGAGGAAAGCTACTAACTGCCAATTRGAGACCAATGTTTAATTAAGCCACTTAATCCTAACGCTCTCTTAAAAACGAAAACGGTTTTGTCGTGTCAAACTTTTATGTCAGTTTTATTTTCCTTTTGTGGTAATAGGAAACGTATTTATTATGCAGTGTTTGCAATTATTTCTGCTTCTCTCTTTTTTTAAAGAAAAAATTCTTTTCTACGACGAAAATCGTTTATTTTGATTTTAGCAACGCCAGCTGCCATTGTTTTATGTATTTTAATTTTGAAATTTTTTTGAGATCAAATAAACGTGGAAAAAAAAAAAAAAAAAAAAAAAAAAAAACAACAACACCCAAAACAAAATAAGCCTCGAATCGTGGTCGGGTTCAACTTCTCCCTTCGCCTTCCCTGAGCCGGGGTGGTGTCAAACTCCGCGGCGGGGGTGAGAGGTTCAGAGCCGGGGGCGATGCTCCCATCGGGGCGCGCTGGCTGCCTGCAGAGGGACGGGCGGACCCGGGGCCGGAGTGCGGGGCGGGCTCTGCCCCGCGTGGAGCAGCGCTCCCTCCGCTCCCTGCGCCGCCGGGACCCCGTCCCGTTCTCGTCCCGCAGTTCCCAGCGGAACCGGGTAATTGCAACAAGTGCAGGGTAAGGAGCTTGTCGCTGTTCTGTAGCGCCTGTCCCCGCACCGCCGCTCAGGTCACATCATTCCCTTCTTCCCCACTCYTCCTCTTCTCGGGGACACGAGCGGATCTTCCCACGGAGCCTYCTCGGTTTAAGCCGAGCGGAAAGGGCTGGGAGCGGGCGGAGAAGCCGGCGGGGTTTCGGGGACACGCGAGCAGCGCGGCAGGACGCCGGGGATCAGGATGTGGCCCCTGGGCTCGGCTTAAACCCGGAGGGGAGCGAGGGGTTGGCTGACGCCTAGCCCAGCCTGCCCGTGACACCAGAGCGGGGGCTAAACCGGAACGGCGCTGGTGCCGGGGTCCCGCTGGGTTCAGCAGGTGACGCTGGCAGGGGGCGTCGGAAGGGTGATCAGTTTTCCAGGCGCGGCCGGGGCAGCGGCCCCGCGGGACAGAAGCCCGTGAGGGTGTCGCTTTCCCCTGCAGAAACAGGGCACCTGCCCCCCCGGTAACCCCGCGCTGTCGCCCTGCCCTGCTCGCCGCCAGCTCCGCCGCCCGTACCTGCCGAAGCGGGCTGCGGTCCCGCAAGGTGGAAAGTTTATCGGGAGGGTCATTTGCCTTCCTAATAAAATGTCTGCTTTGTCGGGGTAGGTGAGCTTTGGTTACCGGCACTGATTTCTGTGCTGTGGGAGGCGGTCTCGCATCTTGGGGGGCACGCGAGGGGTCCCATCACGAGAGTGATGCGGCGGAGCAAAAACCCACCAACTTTAGGGGCGTTCTTTCGTTTATTTGGTTTAATTTGGGGATGTGCTCGGCGCGGGGGGAGCGGCGGCCGCCGTGGCTGAGGGGTCCCGGCAGTGCCGGCCGCGGGTGGAAGCTGTGCGTGCAGCCTCTCTCCGCCCCGCCGTCCCGGGCTCTGCCTCTGCGGCTGCGAACACGCGAGGTGGTGGAAAAGAGCGCATCAAAATCCTCCCTGCTCCCTCCCTGCTCCCTCGGTCCCTTCCCCCGACAGACAAGCGCACCGCATGGCGCGGCTGGTGCTCGCAGCCGTAGCGCAGCAGCGCTCGCCGTCTGAGGGGCTTTTTCTTCTTCTTCTTTTTTTTTTTTAGCTATTCTTTGAAAGAGATACCCAGCCGCATTCCCATTTTAAGGTTCAGCTATAGAGTTTGCATAACAACCGCTTGGCAGCCCCCCTCTCTCGCACTCCGTTAACAAGCTGTAACGTATAGCTGCAGGTTGCTATAATCTCATTAATATTTTGGAAACTTGAATATTGAGTATTTCAGACCGCTCATTCCCCATATGCCAGGCCACTCCCGCTATGCTGGCTGGTTCCTTTCTCTCCATTATTAGCAATTAGCTCCTACCTTCCAAAGTCAGATCCAAGTATCCAAGATACTAGCAAAGGAATCAACTATGTGTTGCAAGCTAAGCATGCTTAATATCTCCCAAACAAACAAAGAGACAACATTTCTTTAAGTAATGAAGATGGATAAATCGCTTTATTGAGCTTGCGACAGTGTTTGTTTTGTATAGACTACCGCAAAGTTTTTTAACAAGAGCGGGGACGCGCACCAGCCCCTGGAAGCAGTCTCGCCCGGTTTGCTTCGTGGGATTTTATCATCCTAAACGGGCTTTTATTTGAAAAGGGCGACTCAGAAGCGCACTATCCGAGCGTTAAATTTTGGCTGAACGCTGACTGTCCTCCGGGGTGTGCGAAACGAGCGTGGGGGCTGGGGGGGCTCGGGGAGGCAGCCGCCTTTGTGCGAGGCGCRCGGCGGCTCCGCTGCTTCGGAGCGCGGATCAAAGCCGGACGAAGCGCGGCCGCGAACTCCGGTGCGGGGCTCGTCCCGGCCGTCCCGGCGCGGGGATTTCGGGGGCACGGAGAGGGGCGAGACGCGGCGGCCGAGGCGCATCTCTGCCCTGCAGCTCTCCGGCTGCTGTTCGCTCAACCTCTGGCCTCGGAGAAGGAGGAGGAWGGGAAGGGGGAGAAAGGGTTAAACCCAGCGAGGGGAGACCAGAAAAGCGCAGGGACCACGGCGGGGGGGGTGGGGGGTTAGAAGGGGAGTTGGCCGTGGGGCCAGTGTTTCTTAATTAGAGCTGGGCGGACAATGCTTTGGGGCGGACAATGGGGGGGACAGGGGGGCTGGAGGGCGGAGGGGGGGTCTGGCCTCGCTCCCGGCCGCGGTGCGCCGTGTCTGGAGCGGAGCACGCGTTGTCAGCTGGTGAGCGCAGCGGCTTTTCAGGCGGCTCCCCAGGGAGCTGCGCGCCCGCGGTGAGCTCCATCGTCACCCCCTCCCCTGCATCATCATCATCATCGGCCTCCTCCTCCTCGGCGGCCCCCCACCCCAGCCGAGCACAACAGCCAGCATTCAAGCCCCCTTCCCTCCCTCCCCTCGCACAACAGCAGCGCAGTGGCAGCCACGCCACCTCCCAGCAACCAGCAGCACGCGAGGGCACCGCCGGGGCACCTGAAAGAGTCAAAGCCAAAGAAAGGGAGACAAAGGAGGAGAAAAAGATACGCAGGAACAGCCCAGCGTGTCTGCTCCGACAGCGCGGAGGGGCAGGCGCCCGCAGAGGGATGGGCGAGCCCACGCGGGGCCCGGCACGCCCGGGCGCGCACACGCGTGGCCGCATGCACACACGTGCACTCGCTCGCAGGGGTCCGAGCCGCTGCAGCACCGATGAACGCGCAGAAATCCCCCGCTCCCGGCAGCTTTGCGCCCCACAGCCCCGTCCCCGCCAGGGGCATCCCCCGGCTTGAGTCTGTCTGTGTGCCCGACTCSCGCGGCCCCACCGCTGACACTGCCATCCACGGGCACCGGCACGCGGCACGAGTCGACCTTGTGTCCGAGCACCCGCCATCGCATGTGCCCGTGGAGTGCCTGTGCGGGAGAGAAAAATGAGGGGAAAGTGGCCAGGGATCGGGTGGTGCGTGGGCGAGGCGGGAACCCTGCCGACCCCGCGTGGGGAGCATCCTCTCCGCGGGCAAGCCAGGCTGGAGCAAGGAGCCGCCGGGGGACAAGGGGTCAAGTGTTCCGCCCCTGGCCAAGTCATCACAACGCGGAAGGGGCTTTGCTCGGGGCTGTGTGTCCGCCGGGATGGGGCGCGCCGCCGGCTGCCCTCCTGGAGCTGGGCTGGGGCCTCGGAAAGCCACATGCTGCCCTGCCGCCAGCCCGTGTTAACTTCAGGCGGACTCTCTCTGAGGAGTCCCCGGGAGTTGATGGCAGCGCGGCTCCGCGGGCTGCGCGGCACCTGTGCCATGGGTGCGCTGCCGCTGCCGCCGCTGGCCATCTCCAGGCTGCCCAGAGAGGGGCAGAGAGAAAGGCCTCCTCTGAAGTGCTATCGAATGGCTCGGGATGCCTTCGGGAGCCCTGCCAAGGCGTGTCAAAGGCGGTTTGAGCGGTGAAGCATTTAAACGCTTCAGTGGGTGACTTTCTGGCGTGTGCTTTTTTCCCTCCCTGCTTAGGCCCGGGAAAAGGGAACAGGCCTTTCTACTGAGCTCCTCTGGGGCTGGATGCGACACCCCCAGCCTCCCAGCCCGGTGCCGCAGCCGGGATGCGACACCCCCAGCCTCCCATCCCGGAGCGGCCGCCTCTGCCCCGTCGGGCAGCGGGAAGAGCTCCGGTCCTCTGCCGCTGCCCGCAGCTTTTGGCTCCCGGCTCGGTTTAACCGAGGCTGCTCGGGGTGGGGAGGTGCCGGCCCGTCGCTCCCGCTGCAGCACGGAGTGCAGCTGGGACGCGGGATGGGAGCTTGTGCAGCGCGGGGATGGGCTCTCAGTCGGGCTGACGGGGAAGGCGAGATTTGAGGGTGGGAAAACAAATCCCCGCCGTTTCTGAAGAGATTCCTTTTTGTATTTAATTCCGTGTTTTCCTCCGGTTTTTTTGTTTGTTTGTTTTTGTGTGCGTGTGGGGTTTTTTTCCCTTGTTTTTGTTGGGTTTGGGTTTTTATTTTTTCTTCCCCCTCTTCCCTTGCTCTCCCCACTCTGATCCCATCTTTCTTTCCCGGTGTCTTGCGGCGGCCATCCCTTTTCCCCCGCTCAGCGCCGAGGCGCGCTGCCGCCGCCGGGTGCCCCGGAGAGCGGCGGGCGGCGGCGCGCACCCGCCGTGGGCGAGCGGGGCTGCAGCACTTTTGTGGGGCGGCTAATCAATGGCACATCAGCGAGACAGCGCATCAGCCCATCTGCTTGATATATATTCAGAAGGGCTCCAGCCCTTTTGAAGTCTAATTTCTTCCCCGGGAGAACGCGCCGGATAATTTACCATCATTTCCCAGGCAGGGCGGGCAGCGGGTTAACCCTTTCCCCAAGCGCTGCCGCCGCGGGTTTTCCTCCCGAGCGAGCAGTTTTGAATGCCTCAGCGCCTCGCCACAAACTTGTAAAAGTGCCTCTTTAATGGTACGTGACTCGCTGAAACAGGACACCCGGCCCACCGGCGCGGTAAACCCCTCTCCGCCTTGTCAGATTGGTGGTTAAAAGACCTGTTCGGAACAAGCAAATCCCTCGCCCCTACCGGGTCAGCTCGTATCATTTCAGCTCCAACCACCCACTGATATTTTTGTGTTTCGACATCCTTGTTCTTGGGGTTTTCTTTTTGCTCCCATCCGATGCTCAGAAACGCAGTTTTATCCAGAGGCAGGAGCCGGGATGGGGAGCGAGCAGCGCATCGCGTCCGGGCTGTGGTGCGACGCTGCGCTGCAGAATCCTCTGGCTCAGAGGGTGGCGGAGCCCGGCAGGGGCGGGGGACAGGACGGGCCCCACGTCGCCCCCCGGCCTGCGGGACCCCGGCACGCGTGGGGAACGCGCGGGACTGAGGCTGTCACCGCTGCTGGGGCGGAACACGCCGGGAGGTGGCCGGGGAGGATTCCGAGCCCGCACCCAGCACCCCCGCACATCTGGGTGCCAGCGGAGCTTTCCGAGTTCCGTCCCCGGCTAGGGGAAAGCGTTTGAGTCTGCAAGTTTCTGAGCTTTTATTTGTTTTCTCTGCTCCCTTCCTCCCAGGGCAAGGGCTCTGCCAGGACGGGAGATGCCGGGACCGCCGAGGTGCCCTGACTGAACTCTGGTTCAGGGGACAGGTTGAATGAGGCCGAGGCCGTTGGGCGGCATCACCTGCTTCCCATAAACCCCAAAAGCAAACCCTGGGCACCGGCCGGAGCCGCCACAGAACCCTCAGTCCCCACCTGCGCATCGCTTATCTACAGTCAACATTTTTATCCTGCCACGGAAAGGTTCCTGCTCGCTCCCGGCTCCGGGGCGGCATCCGCGACCAGCAGCTACGCCCCGGCCCCCGCCGCTCCCCCGGCACTCGGCGGACACCGGCCCCCCCTGCTTCTCCTGGGAGCAGTGCGAGGAGATCAGTCTTTTTATTTATTTATTCATTTATAAAATTCACCAGCAGTGAAAGAGCAATGCCTGACAATGTCTCCTGCAACCTCTCTTCTCTAAAGTCTACTTCAAAAAAGGAGGAGGGTGGTGCATTTATTTATTGGGGTTTTTTTGACACAGAAAAGATAGCTCTTCTGCCTGAACATTTTGTGGCTGGAGAGGCTGGGAGAATCCTTGCTGTTGATTTCCACTGAAGCAGGAGTGGGCTGTGCACAGGGTCAGAGCAAAGAGTGGAGGCAAGGGAAGCAGGGATCCCTGTCAGACTGGGCAKTGGGCTCCTCCATACTCCATTTTGGAAAGCAATGGAAAGGGGGCTAAGCGCTTCCATACAACTTGTCKGCTTTGGATTTGAGGTGCTGTGGACAAAAGTATTACTAGTGTTCGCTTTGTATTAGCCACAGATGACATTATTTTATTTTTCTCATTCTGGTACCAATGCTGAACTTAGGGCCAGTGCTGCATGAGGGTCCCCCAAAATGCGGACTGTCAACAAGCTGTGTCRATCTGTGGTGGGACTGTACAACCATCCTACAGAAATGGCACAGCTGAGAGCTTGGCTAGGGCTCATATAGGGACTACTCATAGTTCTCAGTCCCTGATTTCCTCTGGCCTAGGGGGAATTGTCCTGTCTGTGTGGAAGGATGCAAGGCCCAGACTCGTTAAATGACTTGCTATGGACAGCAGGAGCCCAGGGCCAAAGGTGGGGCTTGAGTGCAGGATGTGTGCCACGGCCTTCTCACACAACACACTTTATTCCAGTTGCTTCAAAAGCATTTCCAGTTGCAAGACTTTCCTCCAAGCCAAGAACGTTCAGCCAGGGGCTGGGTTTACACCTCTGGAYGTGTTTCACCATGGTTTTTGATGGGGTCATCCTTTCCCAGTGTCCCAGGAAGCAGAGCAGCTTGTGCTACCCCAGCTGTAGCCTGTTATCTAGGGTGGGTCAAGAGGGAGGGAGAGGTGAAATTTTCTGATATAGGATAAAGCTGAGCAATATTTTGGGAGGTATGGTGATTGGTTGCAGGCTTCTGCAAGCAAAATGGTTCTCCTGATTGTTACCTCATTAAGTTTGAATCTGCCTAATTTGCTCCTGCTGGAGCCTCCCCACTGGTGTGGGTGAGAACATGGCTCTGAGGTAGTGTTCCAGGGTACATGAGACTCTAAGGCACGGTCTGATGTACAGGACATGCAGTACCTACCAGCCTCAGTCACCTCTTAGGTAGGAAGAATATCTCTTATATTTTTTTTCTGGTATTAGCAGTGCTGCAGTGTTTGTAGCGGAGATATGATGAATACAGCCTGAATTGCATTGTTATGTTTCATTGCTCACCAGAATGTTTTGCAAGAGTACTCTCATAGCAAATTTTTGTGTGGTTCATCTCTGGTTGTGGAAAGATTACTGGATTAAATCAATTATACTGCTATTACTTTGCTATTAAGACATTCAGTTAACCCTTTTTCCTGCTCTACACTTTGGTGGCTGCCTCTTTGCATTGCAGAATATCCTGAAAGCTTTTTCTTTAAAAAGGCTTGAAGAGCAGAAGGCTGGTTCTGTGAGAATGGCAGCTGGGAAAGAAAGGCTCTGAATTGCTGTTGGATTTCTTAGGTTTTCCTGTTGGGAAAGAGAGTGAAAGCTTGGAAGCACTGCTGGTTGTAATTTTGGGCTTAGAAAGTAATGGGATTACTTTACTTGGTTGCTGCTGTTGCCTGTGATTGCTGGCCCCATCCCTGATATTTCTATATTTGGTTTCCCTTTTGTTTTTCTAAATAACTGTGAAGTGTAAAWAGAAGAACATCTTCCAACAGAAAGCAGTGGGTCTAAACTTACCTTAGAGATGCTGTGGTCATAGTTTCAAGTATTCTTAAACCAGAAACAAGAAAAAAATTATGCCCCAAAATAGAAATAAGATAAATGAAAGATGAGCATTCAAAGCCAGGCTTTTGGTCCTCAGAAGCTGCTGAGCATTCAGAGGTTTTCAGCTGTTTCTGTGGCAGTTGGGTGCTTAGCAGACAGGGAAAACTTGGATTTTTACTGGAATACTAAAGTGTTTTCTGTGGGTGTATTTGGCAGTTGTACCTATTATCCTTGCACACCTTGASAGTATTTGTGGAGCTGATGTAGGGAACTGACCTGCAGATTCCTGAAATAGATGGTGGTGCAGGATCAGGGCCTCCACAGAGGGTCAGCAGGCCAAACTGAATTAGGTTCTCCAAAGTCTGCAGGAAACATTGGGAACAAATAGCTTGGTGTCTTCTTTTGGCAGACTCTTAATTTGTTTGTTCAAATAAAAACCCCTCAGTTTCTTCAAAAAGCTTTCCTCCCCCTCCCCCCCCCCCGTCATTAATTGATCTATTTTGATGGATCTTCTTGATTTTCAATACCGCAAATCTGAGAAATGTAAATACATGAAGTTTCAAGATGTTAACTCTACCTTTGCAGCTTTTTGAAAAATTATTGGAAATGCACTGTCAGAAGATTTCAGCTCTTCTATTGCCTGAAAAAAAATTTCTAATTTATTTTTTCTTTCATTTCTATCAAACAAAATCAAACCTCTGCTTGCCAGCCTTTCCTGTTTGTCCTGATATCCAGTTTGTAGATATTAAACCTGCTGTGTTACTGGCGTCACCTAAAATTCATATTCTGTGAATGGCTCACAAGACATTTTCATTAGGAGACTCTGCAACTGCTGGAGGACTGGGCCATSTCAGCCTTTGGAAATATGGATTTCATGAGGGAGAAATTTCCCTGCTGGTTTTAATTTTTTTCTGGTTCCGCCCCCCCCCCCAATAATGTAAAGTTGATATTTTATAATCATGCCTAGAGGAAAAAAAAGAATCCAGCTAAATTGGGGCATTCCGTTTCTGTGATTCTGAAACAGTACCAACATAAATATATTTAATCATCTAAAAATCAATTAATGTAACAAAAAATATAGCATTAGAAGTTCACCTGATTTCTGCTATTTTACTCTAACTACTCCCTTTGACAATTCTTGCATTATGCTTTTTGTTTTCCCCTTCATGCATTTTGAGGTTTGAAAACAAATGGCTGAATTCTTCCATGAGTTCTAATATCCTCACTGGAAGAGAATAACCTAAAGTTCTCATCAAAYGTTACTGGAAATGACTGCAGGACTCTGATTTTTTAAAAGGGATATTAATATTTTTTATTATTATGGAATGGGTAAGGGTTTTTCAGTGGCAGTTTAATGTTAACCTTTTAGAACATAGTACTGGAGAGGAGTGTGGCAGATTTCCATCAGCATAAACCTTCTCTGCATTCAGGAATGTCTCACCTCTTTGGAGAAAAGAATTCCCACCTTCGGCACTGTGGTTTGAAGTGAAATGTGATCTAAGCTGGACGATGGAAACAGTTCAACCTAAAGAATAGACCCTAGGAAAGCTCACCAGAGGTTTCCCAAATGGAAAAGATGAGAGAAACAACAAAGCCAGGAGATAGTTAATTACCATGTTGTGTATATTTTTGGGGCTATATTCATGCATAGAACTGGACAGGTTGCTTGAGAGAAACAGCTTCCCTCTTTGTCTTTGGAAAGACCAGGAAATCTGATGAGACGTCAAAAGAAACGTGAGAGGMTTGCTTAAATCTGCATGTGCTGGCCATTGCACACAATTCATGGATCTGGAGCAAGGGGTGAAGAGGAGATGTGCCAAGAGCAAATGTYGTGGCCTGCTTTGCAGGCCTGCCCCTCTGAATGCTACAGGCTCTCTTTGCAGCAGTTCTTCCTGTCTGCTCTGGTAATAGCTGGCAAACCATGGAMTCACAGGGTGGCTTGGGTGGGAGGGCACCTTAAAGATAACTAGCTCCAGCTCCCCTCACCCAGGCAGGGACACCAATGCTTCATCTGCTTTGTGGGCAGATGAAAATGCTTGTTTTSACATTGTCCCTCTGTGCTCAGCACTGTGTGGCCACTCTTGGAGTGCTGTGTTGGGTCCTGGGCCCCTCACTGCAAGAAGAGCATGTTCAGAGAATGGTCTGGAGAGTAGATCAGTGGTAATTGAAGAACATTGAGGTGCTGGAGCATGTCCAGAAAATGGTCTGGAGAGTAAATCTGTGGTTATTGCCAGCAGCTGCTGTTCTAGCTTGCAGAATAGTATTTTTAGGGTTTTTGAAAGTGAGACCACAGCTCTTGTGGGATGCTTTTGTGATGCCACAGATTTTAGTGGTGAAGCCTGTCTTTTAACACAAGTGCAATGGAGTACTGCCAACTTGCATTTATGTGGACAAGTATTTGTGCATGTGAAATCAAGTAAATAATTATTAAAAAGGTATATCCAAAGCTGAAGTTTACCTTCCTTACCCCTTATTTTCCATTAGTTTAGGTAGCTTTTCAGCAGCCATGACCATGAATAGTTTCCTGGTTATTACCCCAGAAGCAATGGCACATCTGTCACCCAGCCCAATATGTATTTTTGTGCAACCAAACCACCATACATACTTTTGCCTTAAGAAACAGAGAACCTTGAGTAATATGTTACATTCCAAAGCATGGATATGCTTTTTCAAAGAGCRCAGCTATTTTGAAGCCCTCTCAATATTCAGCCAGAGCTGAGCACTTGGAGGACCACAAAATTGGTGGATATTCAATTCAATACTGTCACCAAGATTTAGAAGACTATTTTTAATTTTCCATACAAAGTTTAGTGTTTCGAGAAAACTCTCATGTAGCCACAAGACAGTACTCAACCAGTTGTATTTTCAGGGCATTTTATAAGCATTACAAACTCCACACTATGCTGAAGAAAGGGAGTAGCATTATCAAAAGTTCTGACAGCATCAACAGTGTATTCTTGATATTCAAACACCATCAAAAATGTACTCTTGATATTCAAACACCATTCATTCAACCAGAAGAAGCTACATCATTAATTAGGGAGATTCTCAGAAAATATTTAATAAGTTATTGAAACTGTACTTAAGATTAACAGATGTGATCATATCTCATATCTAGCAGAATACATTCAGAATTTTTTACTCTATGAAGGATGTAAATAGTGTCATGAAATAACATCCTCAGCAATGCACTTGGTATGAAGTGTGTACACKAAGCACAGGTTTATGACAACTGAATATAACAGTTTTTATTTTGAAATTTAATTCCTTTTTTAACTGAAGTTGGGCTTTTAGATCAAACTAGGGAATTGGGATATTTTCTATTAGCTCTCTATCTTGTTTCTGAGTTTCTTCTCTTCTCTCAAGCACTTAACATGGAGTCACAGCCTTCTCCCTGTATGTTCTGCAGTGTATCCAAATTCAGATTTCCCTGCATGACATTATCTRGGAAAAATAGGTGTTACTGATAACCGTCCTTCAGGGGTAATAGGCTACAAAATCCAGARCAGACAATTCCTGTGCTGAGTATACTGTGTACCTGAGAGGAAAATCCATTAGGGTTTATATTTCCATCAGGGTTWATGTTTTAATTGCTTCTGCAGGAAGCAATTTGTTTAAACCAAAACGTATTTTGCCACAAAGCTTTTGTGTTGCACATAGAAGGACACTTATGTTTAAAAAAAAAAATAGCCTTTGAAGTTGCCTATGAGCTGCTGCCTTGATTAATTTGAAATTTTAGGTTTACGCACCCGGCCATAAACGCTTTTATGAACTTTTTTATTGCAACTGAACTGCACGGGCAGGCGCTGGGAGGCAGGTGTTCCGAAGGATGCCCTGGGTCAACACAGGGCAGCCCAGCCCAAGCCAGACAGTGCCATAAATCCGCGTGTGAGCCGCTCCCGGCCCGCAGCCCCAGCGCGGAGCAGGGGATGCTGCCCCGGGGCCGGGAGCGCCGCGGCGGCTCCGGCGGGGCGGGCGGGGCGGGCCGGGCTCTGTCCATGGTACCCGCGGCTCCGGGCGGCTCCCCGCTCTGCCAGGGGCCCGCGGCGGCTTGAAGTCCCTTTTCCTGCTTCCTTTTTTCCTTCTCTTCTTCTGTCTTTTTTTTTTTCCTTTTTCCACTCTCCTCCTCTTCTCCTCTCCTTAGTTTAGTCCCTTCCTGCCAATACAGACTATTAAAAAAAAAATAGCAAAACCAGCCCCATCAAACWGTGCAAACCTTTTCACCCCTGTTAATGCAGCATGTGTTTATAGTATATGATCCATAGCTAAAGGTCTTCAGTGGTACGTGAAGCATAGAAACTTGGCTTGTTACACAGGGGGCACTGTGGTGATTTCTTCTGGGGTCTACAGCTTTTTGTTGTGGCATAAGTGAAAACAGACAATATTGTTCTGGTCTGYATTTCAGTTTATGAGGTTTAATATGACAAAGAGATTTTTAAAAATGCTCAGAAGGAAATGTAAGTAGTTTTTGCAAAAGCTGTGCTGAGAATCAATCTAAAGTCATACAGACATAGAATCATTAAGTTTGGAGAAGACCTCTAAGGTCACCAAGTCCAGCTGTCAACCCAACAGCACCACCATATTCACCTCTAAAATATGCTCTCAAGTGTTATATCCACATATTTTTTCAGCATTTCCAGGGGTGGTGACTCTGCCACTTCCCTGTGCAGTCTATACTTGACAGCTCTTTCTGTATTTTTTTTTCCCTAATATCTAATCGAAACCTCCCCTGATGTAACCTGAGGTCATTTCCCCTCATAACTTAGTTACTGACCCTGGTCTCACTGCAACCTCCTTTCTGCAGAGAGCTATAAGGTCTCCCCTTTCTCCTTTTCTCCAGGCTAACCACCCCCAGCTCCCTCCCATGACTTAACTCAGGCCCTGCCCCAGCTCTGTAGCCCTTCTCTGGACACTCTCCAGCACCTGAAATTCTTTCTTGTGATGAAAGGCCCGGAACTGGCATGAACCAGCAGCTCTCTGCTGTCAGCTAACATCACTTAGGGGACATTGGCAGGTGGCACATGTTGGGGCACAGATGTCCCCAGTGTCTCCCACTCTGGCAMTACAGTGTAGCCTCTTGCACTGGTAGGGGTAAGCTGTGGACCTATAGGCAAGGCCTTTGCTCTCTTCCTTCTTTCCTTAAMATAATTTTATTCCAGTATAAATAAAGGATGCATTTGGCTGATGCAAAGTGACTTTCTCTTTTCCAGAACATCACCCATAATTTTTGCAAAAATCTGCTCCTTCTTTAAAGCTCTCAATGTTAGACATCTTGGTCTTTTAAAAACTTATTTATTAGCTTAGTTTGTTGCAAGGAAGCAATCTCTCTCTGGAGCTCACAGTCTCTAGTCCTTCTCTGTTTACACAGCCCAGTTAGATTTATACTGGCAGGAGCCTCTCCCTGAATGGCCTCTGTGTAGGGAGAATCCCAGTAGTAAGTGACTGGCAGGGAAAGATCAATTTCCTTCTGAGCTGGCTCTATCCCCAGGATGTTCATCTGTCCTCTGCTGCAGCAGGGCCTCCATCCCAGAGGGACAAGAAGCAAACAGGGTGAGAATCTTCACAGGCTGGGTGTACTTTCTGTAGGAAAAAGAAAAAAAGTGGGATAGAAACGTGGAGGCTTATCACTGCTGGAAATAGACAACCCAGTTCCTGCATCCCTAGAATCCATTTAAATTTGCAATTATATTCCAAAGCAGTTGGATTTTATGTTGATAAAGTTATTTGGTTTTGCATAAAAGTTTAATTTTGATATAATGGTAGAAAGAAATACTCGTAGTGTGAAAAAGTCCAACCAGCAACAGCCAAAGCAAACAAAAGGCCCACCAAAAAAAACCAGCAAAAAACCCAAACAAAACCCACAAATATGGCATTTGAAAGCAGGTGTTTAATTTCTATGAAAGAAAAAATGGCAGGAGTGTGAATCTTGAATCCACTGTGGAACAAGAATATTTCATCTGTCTAAGAACTGTAGTTCAAATTTTCTTCTCTCTCCTCAAACCACTACAAGAATTGGAAGCTGTGGGAGGCTCCTTGTTTATCCTTCTCTGCTTTGCTCAGGCATGGCTCAAAGCWGAATCTGAGTGTATTTTTTTCATTGTTTGTATTATGATAAGATCCTCAGCAAGCAGGTGAGTGCTGGAACGACAAGGGTGTAGCTCTTTATTACTGTAAGTCATCTTTATGCTCATAAATAAACCTTTAGAATTGGATGGGATTGCTCAACTGTGCAAGAGTGCACAGGATGTGCCCATAAACCAAACTAGAACAGGCTGTGTAATGCAATTCAAACAAGGATCCCATGCATGAAGCAAAAGCCCTTGTTGATGTTATAAAACAGTATTAAAAGAATCTTAGCAGGTTCTGTGTTGGCACTTGATGATTTGCTGTATAATTCCAGCTTTGGTGGTTTCAAATGGACMTCTTTAGGGTCTGGAGAGCCCTTCTCACACAAACACAGCTGCAGGTCTATGGGTGTCTCATTTAGGAGCCTGTGATCAGTCAGATAAGGGTGGTAAGCCCTGGCTTTGAATGTCTGGTAGTCATTTATGCACTCTATGCATTAATGTATCCCGAGGCAGTTAGAGCAGGTGAAACCCACGGGATCAGTGCCTCAAGGTTCTCTTCCACACTGCACAAAAGCCAACTCAAGGTGTGTTTTGACAGAACCTTGTAAAAGCTAATATTTTCCATTTAGGCTTTGAGAAGTGGGTGATTTTCCACATCATAAAACACATGATGAGGTACTTACAGAAGTATCAGAGTAGTTATTTCCAGGAGCATGTCTGTCGTTCAGGTCATGTGGAACAGATCCCCGTTGTAAAAAACTGAAGGAAGCAGAATAGGAAAAATCCTCCTTCCTTTASAAATGTATTTAATTCCCATTTCTGTAGCAGACCCAACTGTTAAATGGCCRGCACAGCAATATCTTCTGTCAAAGGAGCTGCCCACTGAGAGGGCTGCTCTCCAGCTCTGTGTGAAACTCCTACCAGAGCGCCCCAAACCAATGGTGTTTGTAGAAGGTGTCTGCCCTCTCCTACACAGCCAGAAGGGCTGYTCCAAAAACCTCCTACATGAATTAATACCTATTCACCTGGCAGATGGGGATGCAGGAGGAGAGGCAGAGCTTGGCATGTGGTGCTGAGGCCAGCCCATTCCTGGGCCCATTTTAAAAATTCAGGTAGCTGCACGTGTGTGTGCTGCTTTCCAGTCTGAAAAGATGCAGTATTTCCTAAAAAAAGGCTTTAAATTTGATAACTGAAGAGCAGCTTCATGTGGTGTCAAGCAGTTTGAAAGGTGTAGTCCTGCTTGTAACAGGGGAATAGAGTGTGGAAATGCAAAAGTCAATGAAACAGYTAAATATTCTTCCACCATAGTAGGTTGGTATTCAGGTTCTTTTGCATTTTGGCTCTAATTTTGTTCAGGTTAGGGTTTTCTTGGAGTGAGCTCTGTTCCCTTTCAAAATGATGCAAGCAGGGCTTTCTGACTGGGCAATAAAAGCTGAGCACGCACGACAGGGTGTGGGCTCGACTGCCKTACCAATGTCTCTTGGCCAGGTGGCATAAAGCCATGTGAGCACAGCATAAAATGTCTTCTTGCATTTCAGTGCTACTATAAAGTGTATTTTATTGCTAGAGTAAAACACACAGGAAGAATTTCYTTTTGAACCTTCATGCATAATTTTTGTCACAGAAAGAGAAGATAAAAATTACTGAATTCCTTGATAGGTTCCTTTCATTTCTCAGATACTTTAGCAGTAGTGTGACTACAAAAAAAAGCCCCATACCCTGCATGCAGCACAGAGGTGGATATAATTTTTCAAAATGTCTTTGTATGTTTCTGGTCTTGTTAGTGGAAATTATTTAACTGCTGAGTCTAAGCATCCTTTTATAAAAGCCTCTCTTGAGGATTAGAGTATTSTATTTCTTAGAAGGTGTTTTGTAGGTATTTAGTTTTTTAATGCTAAGAATGTAAATGTTTAGCTCTTGGAGTTAATTGGAGATTAGGGAGCCATTTATTTTCTTAGTACAAGATCTTCCTACAGAAATACTTTAGTTCTTTGATAGGTTAAGTAGTGTATTACTCTTTGATGGAAGATATAGCCATGATGATACAATAACTCCTTTCTTTTTCCCCAGTGCTTATCTCTCTCCTKATTCTCCACACTCTTCTTGAGCACCTGGACTAGACCAGACAGGTAGTGCTTGGACTAGACTAGAATAGTGTTGCTTACTCTGAAATCCTTCTAAAGGCTTCCTTCCCTGCCCTTCACTTCATGTAGCCGTTTCATAGTTACCTCATTCCAGCTATCTGTTATGTCCTCACATCTCATCCTAAGTTTTTGTGTCTCTTGATACCTACCATACAAAAATGTTCAGACTCTCTTCATCTGCTGTATGCCTAGGTCATCTCTTATTGGCCCCTTTAATTTACCTGTGACTGCAGGAAGATTTCTACTTTCTTCCTGCTCTTTCCCTCTCAATAGTCCCACCAAATTGCTTTAAACTTTGCTTGTATTTGTATTTCATAGCACTTGTCATGCTTAAACTACAAGTCCTGTGATGTGTTTKGATGGAGAATGCCTAAGTATCCTGCTGAGCTATGTTTGGAATTAGCATTTCTGCTTTAGATGTGGAAGAGCTGATTCAGAGCTGCTTTTATAAGCTCTGTGGTACTGTCAGGAATAAGCCAACGTCTCCTGGCTCGTAGCTGAACATCCTACCACTGCATGCTGGTTTCTGAAAGCAGAAATTATCAGGAGTTGATATTCCCTCCTAATGAGACACCAGCAATGGTATTTTGCCTGGTGATAACCTCAACATAGTGCCAATTGTTCTTGTCCCACTGACTACTTTGTTATCTTCTACCATCCTGCCCTGATAACCTCTTCAAGTGCCCCTCTGTGTAATATGTAATTTTAAACAAGTGAACTTTTCAGAATTTTCTAGTTAAATAACTTGGTGGGGAGAAAAAATGTTGCTTTGTAGTGTGTTTTGCAAAGTGTTCTGCAGAAAACCCCTCAGGTTCAAGTACCATTCCTTGAGATATAGGTAGATTGTCTTTCTGTCTGAGGCTTGAAGGTCTTCTGCCCTTCAGAACTCAGCTGTGAGAAACAGAGACTCAGACCTTCCAGTGTGAATGGTTCTGGGGGATGCCTCTARTGCCAGGATCATCATTAACCTGGGGGAGTCAAAGTCCCTGAAATCCCCTAGGATAGTCTGGGGTTCTTGGATTATCTTGAGGGAGCCTGAGAAAACAGTAGTTTGAAGCAGTGGCAGTGTCTGGACCCAGCATGATRTGCCCAGAGCCTGGGACTTTGCAGGCACCTGCTGTCAGAAACTCACTTCTTTCATTGCACAGGCATCCTGTAAAATAGATTTCATTTCAGAAATCTGAAGGTGGCAGCTTGAAAACCATGTCCCTTTCTGATTTTCCAGTGAGTGGATGCTGGAAAAAAMTAAAGTATCAAAGCAATGACCTTCCAGCCAGCTTAACTTTTTTCCATCTCTCAAAAGGCAGAGGATTTAGCACCAACTCATTGTGTTGATAAAAGTGCTGCTGATGCCCAGAAATCTGATTCTTCCCTCTGCTAAGGCCATCACAGATGATCAGGCCCCAAATTAATTGGAATCAAGAGTCTTTCATTGTATTTGTTAACAGGCATTAATTTGGCTTTCCCACGAAAAACTGTAAACTCTAAATTGCCAGATTTATAATTTATGAGCATTTGATTAATTCTTAGCTTTGCTTTTTGCATTTAATTCATTTCCTCATCATGCTCTTTTTGTCAGCAAGTTTACAGTAAGTGATGCATKTTATTATATACATGTTAACAATTTTAACAGGCTTTGCAGTTGTTTGCAGGAAAGGTATCATTGGGAGAACTGTAAAGATGTGTTGTCTTAACTTTTTGACCCACCAACAAAACCAGTGACACTTGCTTTTATCTTCTGGTTCATAAACTCACAGCTGAATGGGTATTTTTTGTGAAAAATATGAAGCTTATCAGCACTGCTCTGTAACAAAAGCGCCCTTCAGCAGGTTTAAACTAGGCTGGTGTGCACTCTTTGCTAGCACAGGTATCTGGGTGCTCCTGGTTACAAAGTTTGGCTGCCTCTGATGGMAAAAGAAGTACATGCAACTTCAGCTTGACAAGGAAAAGCAGATGCCCAATATTTGAGTTTCATGGCATGCCTAGTCCAGATCACATGAACTTCTTTTTTTATTATTATTTRTTTTAGTTTATTGTTCACCAGCAATTTGGACAGCTTCAGCTTCCTTGTGCAGGTGTTGAGGGCACATCTGGGTGGGCCAAGCACATGCACCGTGATGCCCGCATGTGACTCCAGCAAAATGCTGCTTGGAGCTAGAGCAATGCAAGCAAGAAGACAGTCAGGTCTCAGTTGAGATGCTGAGCTGGAAAATCAAATTAAAAATGAGTCTTCAGAAGTCAARGCCATCCCAGGAAAGCCAAAGGGAGCATCCCCTGACCCAGCCTTTGTGGCTGTGCAGGGAAGCGGAAGCCCATCCCCGCATGGAGGGCTGCGTGTGCCCATGAGATGGCTCTGCTCCATGGACCTGGGGAGCTGTGCCTCACTGCCTGGGGCAAAGATCACGTTTGAGGCTTGTGCACTGACTGACAAAATATGATAAAACGAGTGATGAGAGGATGTGAGTGTTTTGCTGAGCCAGGAGAGCTGGAGWACTCAAGTGGCATTTGTGGGTGCTGGGAAGATGCACTGAGGGACAGGGGTGATGTAGGCTGGTSCTGGAAAATGGGAGAAGTGCTTCAGAAAGTGGGCAAGGTGTTTGCAGTGATTTTCTTGCCGCTCTAGAAGGGCTGGGAATTTTTAATTTACTTCACAAAATAAGACTAGATCTATTTCATTTTGCTGTATAGAAAATGCTACAAAAATGACCTACAAGTAGGTAAGTACTGTAGCTCAGGTTAACATGACCTCTCACCTTGTTACACTTTTATTTGATCCCATTTCTCTTCTTCAAACATGTAAGTGATACCAAGTTCTGTAAACCAAGCTGCTGGAATAAACTAGAAAATGGCATAGACCAAACAGGAGAAATAGGGTGGGAGGGATTTGGCTGCAGGTTATCAGCCATTAATTATTCATTTTGTAAACAATGAGGGTGTGTAAAAGCAGCCAGGGCAGGTAGGGAGAAGATTATGTTGTAAGATAACAAAGATAGGGGAAAATAAGGAAAAAATCCTGAGCAAACAAAACTGAATGTTGTTCATAACTGCCACAAGCCTTCCTATACCATAAAAGAAAACACCAGTGAATTATTAATCGCTTCCATTAACGTAATTGTGCCAGCGTTTGACAACAGAGTAGGATCTGATGGATGTGACTTCAGAAGCCAGAGTTTTACAAAATATCAGTAGAAAAGATGTAACTTAGCTAGATAGTTGCAAGCATTTTTTTAGCCTCACATTTGAGTAAAAGCATGTGACAAATCTCAGAGGAGGTTAAGACAAAAATGCTCAGTATTTTTCTTTTCTTCTTTTTAGTGTCTGAGTTTGGCAAAAGGAGGAAGTAGTGAGTWAAAAGACAGATGTGGTCGTATGAGTTTCCCTCCAGTGTGTCTGAGACTACTTACATGTTGTCAGTAGCTTGTGTACACAGCAGTCTTTTGTGGCATCCTATCAGTGAGTACTCATGCAGAAATTATTATGTTGGAGTTTTCTTGAAAAGAAGGAATTGGAAAAGCAAGAAACACTAGAAATAACAGTATAGCTGCACAATCTACTCTTCGCCTAAAACCTCTTATCTAAACTCTCCAAGCAAGCGTGCAATTATACCTTAATCCAAGTGCTCTTTAATAAAAGCAAAGGTCTGTTTTTGCAGGAGAAATTAGTTGCTATAAATGCCACGGAGCAGCACTTGTTGCCTGTACGCATTCCAAGTGAGGTGCTTTCCAGGAATCTGCTTTCTTGTGCACAATTTAACCTAATTTTATTGGGGAGATTACATTTGGGGTGCCTTCTAGGGCTGCTCTTGCACGTGGTGTCCAGGCTTGGCTGAGGCAGCTCCAAGGGCTGTCCAAGGGCCYGGCAGTGCTGCTGCCTGCAAGGGAGCTCTCAGCTCCAGCCCCAGCTGGGCACACACCTTTGCTTCCCAGGAAAAAGGTTTAGGGCAGAGGTTTATCCTGCTGTTGGGGTATGCTGCATGCAGCATGCTCAGATCCTGAGTTTCATACAGTTACTGAAATCCTCTGATTGCTTTGTGCCTGGCCCTCTTTCCTCTGAGTTCTGCTTTCCCCAGGCATCATGCGGCTGCAAACGCTTTTTCCTGGGTCCCTCYTGTCTCCCATGTCAGCCTCTGCAAGGAACTAGTGTGGAAGGATTGGCAGAAGTGTCCCTTCCACCCTGGCTCCCACCACCCCCAGAGAAGGCTCTGCTCTGCTTCTGTACTGACGGCAAATGGGAGGTTTTGGGGAGCCAGCACATAAAATGCCTTGAAGGCTTACCTTGCTCTCCCAGGAGGGCTTGGCTTTCTGGGCTGCAAGCACACCCTGCTGGGTCCTGTCCAGCCTCTCATCCAGCAGCACCCCCAGCTCCTYCTGGGCAGGGCTGCTSTTGAGCTGTTGATCCCTCAGCCTGTGCAGATATTTGGGCTTGCCCTGACCCAGGTGCAGCACCTTGATCTTGGTCTTGTTTAACCTCCTGATGTTCCCAGGGACCCACTTCTTGAGCCAGACCAGGTCCCTCTGGATGGCATCCCATCCTTCAAGTGTGGCAAATGCACCACCCAGCTTGGGGCCACCTGGAAATTAGCTGAGGGTGCACTGGACCCCTCTATGTCCTTAATCAAGGTATTAARTAACACTGGTCCCAGTATGGACCCCTTAGAGACACCACTTGTCCCTAATGTCCATCAGGATCCAGAACCATTGACCACTACCCTTTGGATGAAACCGTTCAACCARTTTCTTATCCTTCTAACAATCCCCTCATTAACCCCATCACTCTCCAATTTAGAGAAGGATGTTGTGCAGGACCCTGTCAAAGGCTGTACAGAAGTCTAGATAAGTGACATCTGTAGCCCTTCTCTTGTCCATTGATGTAATCAGTCCATTGAGGAAGGCCATGGGGTTGGTCAGGCAAGAGTTATGCTTGGTGAAGCTGTGCTGGCTGTCCCAAATCATGGGAATCCAAATTCTCCATGTGCCTCAGAGTACTCCTAGGAGGATCTCTTCCATGCTATCCCCAGGCACAGAGGTGAAGCTGACAGGGTGGTAGTTCCCAGACTCTCTCTTTCCATCCTGTTTTAAGATGGGTACGATCTTTCCCTTTTCCCAGCTACTAGTGACTCCACCTGACTTGCCAAATAAGATGAGGAGAGTGGCTTAGCAAGTGCATCAGCCAAATCCACCAGGGCTCTGGGCTCATCCCATTGAGTCCCACAGATGCATGTACATTCAAGTTCCTCAAGTGGCCATGAACCTGGTCTTTACATACACAGGGAGAGACTCTGCTCCCCACATCCCTGTCCTGCTGTCCATCCACTCAAGAGGCGTGGGAAGAGAAGCAGTCATTGAAGACAGGCAAAAAAAGATTGAGTATCTCAGCCTTCCCCCAGTTTTCCAGCATTGTGTGTCAGGGGGTTATGCCTTGTTGGACCTTCCTTTTCTGGTTAAATCTGCTTATATCCCTCCACAGCCTCTCTCTGGTCGATCTATATCAATATTTTTTTATTTTTCATTTATTTTCAACACAAATCTTCAAGTATGGGGGCAAGAAGCAAAGGTTTTGGTGGGGAGGGAGGAGTGTGACAGTACAGGAGGTTGGCTAAAAGGGAAAGGCTGCTCCTCACCTTCCTGAGCCCACAGTCTCTTACTGAACTGAGCCACGTGCTGGTTTTATTGCTTCCACGGTCCATCTCCAGGGTTTGGGGTGCTGGAAAGCAGGGACAAGCTGGCACACTGACCCCCGGTAACTGCTGGGAGTTTGTGTCCCCCCACACCTGTGGGGCAAAAGCACATAGAGGAAGGTTGGGCCAAATGACAAAGCTGATTTATACCGGGCCATTCTGCTTTCCACTCTTTTGCTTGATCTCTTAAAGCAAATAATGCCTTTAATAGGCACAAAATTTACCYCTGAAATAGTTTTACAAATTAAGTGGCACTCATAAATGGCATCTAATGTGAAACAACAGGGATTTAACTACTGAGAAAGGCACAAATTACTTCCACACCACAATCTTTTTAGCAACTTAGCAGTTTTCAGTGTCAACTTTGTGTATCTATAAATCAATCTTCTGTGTTCTTTTTTTTTTCTCCTTAATTTTCACATCATATTAATTTTACTGCTAAAATTAAAGGTGGAAAGAGCACTGAGTTTAATGTTCATTGTTGCATCTGCATCCCTGTACAAGTTTGTTACAKGCACGTTTTTCCACCTCTCAGCGGTGGGCTAGCAAAAAGGGAGGGTGGATAATGTGACAGGCATTTTACTTTCAGCAAGCTTGTTATACCAGCTCTGAATTTTTCATGAAGGCTTCAGTAACCTGTAGCTGAAGCTCGGGGGGTTTCCACCACAAAGAGGTGGCTGGGCTGAGCTCTCACTTCCCATCTGGCACAGGGTGACAGGGACAGTCGGGAGCTGCAGGAAACCTGAAGAAGCAAAAAGTTCATGTGGGACATCCATTGTGATGCATGAAAAGCTAAACATGTGCCTCTTGTAGGGACGCAGCTTTGAAACACTCACTTATCTCTGGCTTCAGATTATAGTTAGTCAGGGTGTTTTACTTCAGTCACCAGCACAGCTGTCCTGTCTGTAAATAATACTACAGATAGATTCCCTCAAACCTTTATTTTGCCAAGGCTGCACTTTCAGCATCTCTCGACAGCTTGTGCCATGAATTCTGTGCCTGCTGCCTCCCTAAAGTGGGGTTTGAGTCAGTGGCACAGAAGAATTGTTAGTCCAATTATTGGCTTGGGGTTTTTTTAAATAATAAAAAGTAAAACCAACCCCAACTGAAGTGATTTTATTTTTTAAATTTTGATTTTAGTTAAAGGCAACCTCAAAGGGATTACTTCAAATAYAAACTGCTGTCTGTAATAGTCAGAAAAAAAAAAACTCTGTAGTTTTGCAGTCTTATAGCACTTGGTTCCCAGTAGCAAGATAACTCCCGTGTGTAAGAGAGTTGAGCTGGTGCAGCCCTCTGAAGGGCATTCTGCACTCAGTTATGTACAAAAAACTAACCCTAAGTATTTTATAAACAATATAAAAGGTGAAAAGCAAAGATTTCAGGAGACACAGGGTGTCAGATTACCTTTTGTCCTGAAAACACACTTCCTAAGATTTTATTGTTTTTAAATACTTGAGGTTTGGTGTTTTTTTTTTTTTAATTACATGATCATGGAGTGCAATTCTTCAGTACAAGGTGCTATTGTTGGTTAATTGGTTCGATTTCTGAGTAACTGCTGTTGTACTGACCTACTGAATGCATGGTTCAGTTGGCCTCTTAATGCAGGCAGCTTATATTTTACTCTGCACACAAAGCAATTATTTTGTTTGTAGAGTCTTTTTCCTAAAATGCTTTTTTTTTTTCCTCCTCACTATCTCAAGTGCTTTCCAGATACCAGTTTATCTCTAAGACTTCTCTTTGGGATAAAGCAGTGGGGTGTGGGTGGAATTGGGGTTTTTTTGAGAGGTGGAGGCAGGAAGAGAAATAATGAGGTATTCCTAAAGTCTGGACCAATTTGGGGTGTTCAGTTGAAGATGGTTATGTGTCTGTAGGAGGCACATACAGGCATCTACCACTACTTCAGCTCTAGCTGTTGCCACTGAGCTTTTCAGAAGCAGGATTTTCCAGGAGGGAGAGAAATGGCATCTCAGCTTGTGAAGAATTTGGCYGTGTTCCTTGCCCATGAATGTTAGGCCCAGATTTAACAGGGAATGTGTTGTTTATGGTCTAGGAACAAAATTATGTGATGCATAATACTAAAACAGACACTCGGTAAAATCCTCATAATTTTTTCATTTATAACACAAGGAGAAAGATCTCCCCAAAGACATTAAATAGGTTGGATTTTATTAGTTTCAGACATGCAGTTTATTTAACTATTGCCTGTCATTGCAGATACTTCACTTGTTAGTGAAATTAAGTTTGCTTAATGTTGGGTTTAATTTCTATTTGTGTTTTTGAGAGAGGTAAAGTATATATAGCAGCTATATGCTATATATATATATATAGCAGAGATATATATATATGGTTTCGTTATATAGCAAAAATATTTTGGTTTTGTTATATACCAAATATGTATCTATGTTTTTGAGAGAGGCATAGCAAGTGTATTGACCAGCCTTTCCATYTGCCAGCTCCACGTGGTGATGTGCAGAACCCCCTGGCAGAGATGTGGGTAGGACCTTCTTGGTCAGACAAGGAGCAGCCTCAGCTGTGGGAGGTGGTGGGCAGCCAGGCCCTTCCCAGGAAGCCTCATCCAGGATTAGGGTTTGGTTAACCAGAGAGCTGCTTTCCTGCAGTTCTGTTTCTCACTGCATGGTGGGAGAGCAGCTTCCTGGRAGCCTCCCTGAGCTGGGAGAGCAGGGGCAGCTCCAGGCACTCTGGGGAGCCGATGGCAGGGCAGGAGTGTGAGCACAGGGCTGAAATCCCTGCAAGGGGAAGGCTCCTGCTCTCAGAAGACAGCTGTGCTTCCAGCACACTCATGGTGTGAGTGTGTATGTACACACCAACAGGGTGCCACTGAATATCAGGGGCAAACAAGTCCCTGCCAGATAACAGACCTTATTAAAATTATCAGCCAATCTTCAGGTGTCAAGGCACAGGCTTCCCAAGGAGCCTTACCTGGCAGATAAATGTGTTTGTACTCGGATTGCAAGCTGCTTGYGGCAGGTTTGAGACAGGTGCTTAACATGGAAACCCAAAGCTGCTAGAGGGAAAGGGTGTTTTACCCCCAAACAGATTTTCTACCTGCTTCACACTGCCTCCTCTTTCTCATCCACTTGCCAAACTGCTCTGTCAGAGCCACAGCAAGCATTACACTCATTTTGTATGACTGGAAGCATTTTTCACCCACCTTACATTTGTGATAAGCAAAATGCTTTTTTTTTTTTTAATCTTCTCTAGTAAGATGATTTTGCATGTATTTGATCATGGGAAATAACATAGCAGGCACCACCAAAAAACCCAAAACGACCACAATTTTCAAGTCCAACCCAAACCCGAAAGCACAGACTTAAAAATGCCCAGAGTTAAATAATTTTTTTTTTTGTCCTGAGCTGCATTTGTCAGTAAGATATTAAATAATCAGCGTCAGGTTCAGCTTTTGTCTCCAGGGGTCAGTGGATGTAACCTGCTCCCCGTAAATTCAGGGTTTATGAGGCAGCGGCGATCTCTGCACAAGTGGGAGGTGACTTTTGAACCCATGCAGCCTCAGACAGGAGGAACWTTACACTTTATGAGCATGTTTAGGGGCTGTTAAGGCTCTTTAGGGGCTGAAAAGTCTTCCCTCATAAATAATGGAGCTGGCTTAAGGGAGACTACCCTGTTTATCTTTAGACAAACAAATCTGCCTTGCAAACACACCCCCCTTATCTATTCCTTCTGGAGAAAAAATAACAAGGGCTGTTGTAAATGTTATTTCCTTTGCGCTTTTCTTTAGGGAATTCATGCAGCATTGGTGAGGAGAATGGTAGCAATCTATACTAGCGTTTTTCTTTTCCATGTTGCTTTGTAGTCCTAAATGAGAAATAACCCATAAAGGGGAAAGGAAAGGCAAAGTGCTTGAGATCAGAGAGTTTGCAGCTCACCAGTGCTGGCTGTGTGTGCATTTCCTCCTGGAGGACTTGGGAGATTTCCTTTCCCCAAGGGCTGTGGGGAGTTGGTAGGCACAGAGGATGCCCTGTGCTAAACTGCCTCTCTTAACCCTTTTCCAATCCTGCACAGCCCAAGACATCCCTTGCAAAGAAGCAAAGGATGGGATTCTTGTTGTCTGCAGGAGAAGACAACTTGAGTCAGTAAAATCAGTGCTGTTCTTCCCTTGCCATGCTACTATAGCAGCTCCCATGTCCTGTGTGCTCTGGTTTTTAGCTGCATTTCATCTCCTGTTTGAGACTCTCAGAGCATGGGGAAGGTTAGAGGAAAGCAGGAAAAGCAGACTCACAGCTCCTTCATCTCCTACCAAATGCAGAGAGGAGCAGAAGACAGAAGATTCTGCATCTATTTGGCAGTATTGATGRGGGGAGGAAATTGCAACATGTCCACTGGCATTTTCTGTGTAAAAGGGTCAATAATCTGAATCCAATTCTGGCTATAAAATCTTCCCAATTTCTTGAGTCTGTGCCTGAGCCTGGCTGTCAGGAGCAGGCTCTGAGCAAGTGCAACACCATTTAAACCCACATGTGTGCTGTGTGTTAGCTCTCTGAACATCTGTTTTCTCCACTTTGAACTTTCTTCCCTAATTATTTACAGATAGCCATGTTCATACTTRGGGGTATTTTGGACTCTCTGTTAAAGCAAGCTGAGCTTTGAATCCTGTTGTGTGCATTTGCTAACTGGAAAATGAAATGACACAAAATTTAGCAGTTCTCCCCTCAGCTCAAAGCCAGCAGCCAAGCACAGGGTGAAGGAGTTCAAACGGGATTGCTGCAGCTACCACCACCACCAAAGCCAGCTGAGCAGGCAGCCTTACATAACCATAGTTAAGTTACTCCTTCTCTGCACTGTTGTTAGCAGTCATATACATATTTAATGGGTTTTCATTATATCCTATAAATGCTGGCACTAGAATACTTTCCCCAGGGCATTCTCTGAATAAAAGAAAGGAGAAAATGACGAATGCATTTAGCACATGCACCCACAACTTCATGATAAAAGCCAGCATTTCCCCATCCAACACCTGTTGTTGTAGCTGGGTTAATTACTTTTCATTGTAATCAACTGCCTGAAATATTTATCACGGGGCCTGTAATATCCCAAATCTGAAAGYGACACCCAGAAAAACAACACAACTTTGTCTCTAATATTTCAGGTATGATATTCAGTAGGTTCAGCTTATTTTTTTTTTTCCTTTGGATTCCTTGCAGGGTATAGTTTGTAATTATCATCTTCCATTAATTCAAAACTTTTTGTTTAGTAAGAGYGCATCTTCTCTGATGTGACATCAAAATACTGCTCCTTACAGTAGCGTGTCTGCAGCATTATGGTTACTGAATGTAGATTAGCATWATGCTCCCTTCTTTTTCAATTTCATCTTCAGTCCCCTCCCTGTTCACTGCCTTCTCCTAAATTAGGGGATCCATAAACCATACAGACCTGTGGTGTGGTCCTGATGAATAATGTAGAGTCTCTTTTGTCTGAGATATGAGACTTTTTTTTTTTTAAGAGGTTTGCAGAAAGGGAAGAGGTGTGACTGGAGGAGCCCTGTGGCTAAGCTCTTGGGGGAGGTATGTGAAAACCTGTCCTGCAAGCCACCTGGCTCCATCTGATTCTGCTCCTGCTGTAGCTGATGGAACRTGGTTTTTGTTGCCTTGCACAGAAGCAGGAATGGGTCTGGTAAYGTCAAAGAGCAGCTAGTGCTTTTCAACTTTTAGTACTTTATACAGCAAGAGCTAAACTAACATAACAATTACTGTCCACAAATCCAGTTTCTTAGCAACTTCAAAAAACCATCTCAAAGTGTGTATTGAGTCAAAACTTGGCAGAATATCCAGCCATTGTACTCCAGAATTTGACCAAGGGCAGTGATGTCCTTATGTTTTACCAAGTTCTGCAGCGCAGGGAGGTGGATGGTTTAACTTCAGCCTTCCCCTAAACCCAAATCCTTTATTCTTCAGAGAGCTGACGAGTGTTGTCTTTGCCCTGSACCTAGAGAATTCMCATTACCACAGAARTAACCATTTACCTTTGCAAAGCTGGCAGAAGTRGGAGGAAAGCAAATCAGCAAGCCAYGTTCTGCTATCCAAAGCTTTCCCTGGCTTTGGAGCATGGGCTGCAGTCAGAGCTAAGGGAGCACGTGTGAGAGAGACAATGCAAGAACAGAAGGGAAAGCTGCACTGTGGCCCCTTGGGAGATAATCCACTTCCTAATCCCAGTGCACCTGAAGGAAATCCTCAGCACTTCAAAGGAAGCTGTGAGGTTAAATGGTCTTGGCACACGTAAATGCTATTGATGTGAGTGCCTGATAGGGTGCTTTAATAACTGCTTCTGAATCATTCAGCTTGTGACACAGTGGGTCTTTTCCTCCATAGTGTGCCTTTTGAGAATTATTCTCCTTGGAATCCTGTTGGCCAGGGCATGAGTGAAACTGAGTGGTGCTGAAAACCTCCCATAGGTGCCAGCAGCAAGGTGTTCTGCTCACCTCTGCTGTTTAGTGCTCTTCTCCAAAGCCCTTTCAGTGCACTAAAGGGCAGCAATAGCCTTCTCTCTTCTGCTGCATTTGCCTGTGTCTGGTGTGTGGCAGAGGGCAGGATCTTTTGGCTGGGCAGGAGGTGCYAGGAGGTGGGCGAGTTTTGGGGGACTGTGGTGTGTACAGGTTCTGCTGCACAGACCCCTGTCGTTCTGCACTTCTGGAAGGCTTTGCTTTTCTGGAGCCTCTAAAGGAAGATGATAAGCCTGAATTATTTCTGGCTAGTTATCTCAAGCTTTTTTAGTTAGAATGAGCACATGAATGGTATAGACAGAAACAGATATGTTTTTGATGCCCTCTTGGCAGCAGAATGAACAAAATGGTACAAAATCTATTTTGTTTGGAAGCTAGGATGATTGGCTTAAACAAGCATATCTTCTCTAATTTATGCTGATGAACAAATCTTTTTTCCTCCTCTCTATCACAGTAATTTCTGGTGTTCCTATTTGATAAAAGGTAGGAGTGGCAGAGTTCTCTGGAAGCCACACTCCACAAAAGTACTCGAGATAATTTTCAACCAAAATGAGGATGTTTCCAATACCTGATTGGAGAAATAACCTGGTCTGATCTCCTAGCCACCCCTGATCTGAGTAGGAGGGTGGATTAGACATGTTCTTGCTCTCCCTTTCAACCCAAATTACCCTGTGACCTGAAGTCAAGGCATTTGTCTGTAACAGCACACTCAGCTGTTGGGCAGTAAAAATGCAAAGTGAAACAATGGTGTTGGCTCCTTACCACCACTTTGGTGACAAAGAAGGTGTGAGGTCTCCCACAGAGTCACTGCAGCAAGCTGGTGGGAGTTGCAGTGGCTCCCAGATGACTCTGAGTCAGTGACAAAAGTCAATTCGGTTAGAAATCAGCTATTTTTAAATCTGTATTTTACTGTTGGATGCACTTCCCCCCTGCCCCCCATCCCCCCAAACTGGTAGCTGTTAAAAGTCATGTGCTGAAAATCTCCCAGTTTAAATATCAGCCCCCTTAGGGAGGAGGAAAAGAAAAGCTCTACCAAATCATCTGCTGCTTTCTTGCACGTTTTCTGTTTCCCCTACTTCACAGGTGTAGCCTCAGATACTTACAACTCTCCAACTTGCTTGTTTGCTTTGGGAAAATTAGAGTCTGTGTGCTATTAGTTGTATTTTTTCAAGTGTAGCTCTCAGGTTGGAGGCAAGTGTGGGTGGTTGGCTGTTCAAGGCTTTAAACTCTGGGCAATTTAAAGGGAGAGTCGTGGCAGACGAGCTGTCCATCAGCGAGATTGTTATTCTCAGGTCTAATGTCATATCCATGTATAACAAGATAGTGATTGACAGGAAAGTTTGTTTTGGAAGGAGCAAAGGTCAAGGTTTTGCTGACAGCTTAACAATGGAAATATTGCATCACCAGGATATTTTATGGAGTGATACATACATCTACATAAATGTAACATATGATGGTGGAGCACTGTGCAAGATGAAGCTCTGAGCTAGGATGGAGTTTTAGAACACTTATAAAAATAAGTTATCTGTGCTTTATCCATCTTTTTGAGGAATAAACTCAAAGGATCTGTGGGCATGGCTCTTGCAATGAATTTGGCTCGCATCACATGGAAGAGCCTTTGCTGCAGAGCACTGTGGTTGAGTGGGCAAGACATTAATTGACTTTGTCAGTGACTTCCTTGGGGACCTTGAACAAATGATTGCACCTGTGCATTACTTTCCCCTCCGTTTAAAGGGGAGAAAGCATTTTGGCTATCTTGAGTTTTAGGTATGAGAACCCCCTAAGCCCTCTCGGCTATAAAAGAATTGGCTTTAAAAATCTGAAAGATACATAAAAGAGAACAACTGAGAAGAAAGATGTTCAGAATATTGGTCCTTCTGGAAGACTTTCCCAATTTGTCTCTTCTGGGTTTTTTTTCTTTTCGTTTTGKTTTTTAATTTCTCTGCTATACTTTTTTTGGGTGAGCTCACTTCCTCTTGTCCCAGCCTGATTCTCAAATAATCATCCTTTCTTGACTTTCCTTTGAAAATTATTTTTGCCCTTAAGTACATTAAACTAAAGACTGAGAGTTTTTTATTGCTGTCATAGTTGACATTTAAGCTATTTTTTCTGCTTTCTTCTGTTCCATAGTATTCAAGGCTTCCTTTCCCAAGTCTCTGCTCCAAAATAGGATTTTTTTTTCAACTTTCTCYTTCTGCACTGCAACCTGTCAGAAGTGATCTTCAGCAATGCCTGTGCTATAAACCCAAAGAGGACAGACCAAATAAGCCGGCAAAATAAAAACTGAAAGCAGCTCCCCCAAAACCTTCCTCAAACACAGCCTAAGTGTTTAGTTACCATTTGAATTAGGCACTGAAGGTCAACAAATTCAGGCCCTGCTGGAGCAAGTGGGTCGCTGGGAGCTGTGGCTGAGAGCTCTCCCTGCTGCCCCTTCCCTTTGTTCCCACRTGAGGATCTCACAAAAGGCGTCCTCTCCTCCGCATCAGGTTTCTTTCCCTGCCTTCCCCACCAYGGTTACTCATGCTCTTCAACCCCTTAGACCCATCCTCTTCCCCAGTGATAAGGCTCCTTTTCCATCATGGATGATAATTCTGGTCTTCTCCCATACCTGGAAAGCTCCATGCCCTGGGCTAACCAAAGGTGCCTCATTTCCCTATGCCATAGAAGGGCAGGAGAAGGCATGATTATAACAGAGAAACAATGATAATGCAGTGAAGTAGCTTCCAGGCAGTATTACTCATCAAAGTAATTAATTACTTGAATAATGGATGAATTTTAATTTTTAAAACCTTAACTCAGTACCAATATTTTTTAACTTAAAAAAAAACCCATCTGATTTAGTTAAAATTAAAAAATTATTACATTACTAGCAGGAATGACAATTTTTGCACTGAGTAATTCAGCACTGTAAGATATTAATCTTTTACTAGCAGCTCTTTATTTCTCATGTACTTGCAAGTACTAGCACTTCTGCATAAGCAGAAAAAGAAGGAAAAAAGCAGACAAGTTGTACTGTTCATGCCTGATAGATGGTGATGCAGGAAAAGCTGGGTACAACTGTTATTCCCCTCCTCTTGGCAAGAAATGCTAATGATTTAGGTTTTTTAAGGTCTCATGTCTTCATTATACTTCCCATAGTATTTCTTATGGCATTCTGTGAAACTAAACCCCAAACCCACAATGTCTGCCTCCAAACCAGAGCATTCTGCTCCACCACAGTGGCTGGGGTGCTTCAGTACTTGGGGTTCCTATTGGAGATTTCCCCAGTGGTGRAGCTGCCCCATCCCAAGCGTGCTGACCTGCAAATGCTGCCCAGTGAGGGCAAAGGCTGCTCTGGGCTCTTGTGAGAGCAACTSTCTCTCTGCAGAAATGCACTTGAGGAAGGAGAAGCAGCACAAAATCTACTTTCATGTTAGGAATGAGGGTTTATTTTGGATTTCTTCGCAAGTGCATCTCCCAGGAGGCTCTGCTTGACTCAGTAAGGCTTCTTTTAGTACCTTGAGCCACCAACAGCATCTACCACATACAATTCTTCCATCTCTAAGGGCTTTTTGCCTGGATTTTGTAAGCCATATAAATAAGTAGTGGTTGTAGTCTTATCTAATTGAAGCTATTTCTGGGTGAACAAGGGGCAGACAATTCCAATAAGGTTCCTTTCCACCTGATTCACCCCAACTGATCTTTGAGATGACTGCATTGGCCCACTATAATTTTATATATTGTCAGTTCTCCTCTGCCTGGTTTCATGAGGCAGCAGCAGTACCTGTCTGAGGGGGAATGTGATCTTTGTATGCTGCTGTTCAGGGCCCACTTAAGGACACAGAGAGATTCCAGAGACCGGCTTGGTTCCAAACCCCCTCTGGTGCAGAGCTGTCATGGAGTGTGTGCCCATGGAGGTGCTGGGCAGTTATGTCACATTCCAGCAGACTGCCAGCCCCCTGCACRGCCCCCAGCATGGCCCATGGGATTTGCCTGTTGGGTTGGCAGRCCAGCAACATGTTTCCTTTCCAGCAATATCTACATTTTAGGCAGTATTTGTTGATCAATGTGTCCAGCTCTGGCCCATAATCCAAGAGGCTACATGCTGGGGGAGTCTATTTTGAGAGCAGAGATCCAGCAACTCTCAGGTGTGACAGTGGTCAGCAGAGGGATTGTCTTGCAGCTTCCTTCAGGYGTCTTAGAGCATGCTGGAGCACAAATGCTTCCCTTGGCTTGCCTTTCCCAAGTCCTGGCTCTGTTCTTATGACCAGCATTCAGCTGAAGCCTGAGCTGCTGAGGCAGGCTGGGGCACAGGCATTGTTAACCAGGTTTTGAGCTACATAACTGTTGCTTTTAAAGAYGTTTTTCTTAAACCCTGAAGATTTTGGTTTGTTTTGTTCTGTTGTTTGCAGGGTTTTTTTATGTTGTTCTACTCCGGTGCGATTTTGCTGTACAGTCCTTTGTATAGGTGCTGATATATGCCCACAAATGTTCTTTATTCCCCTCCCACTGTAAGAGCAGCAAAAGCTGGGCCAGCACAGGGCCAGTGCCGTTGTTAGGCTGCCCAGCTGCACTGGGGTGAGGGCAGCCCCACATCTGTGGTGTGCCAGGGGGATGCGCTGCCAGAAACCCAAGCTCAGCTCTCTGCCAAGAGGAGCAGGGCCAGCACGCCGAGCCCAGGCTATTCTGTGAGCTCTCACAGGCAGAGAAAGCTGACAGGCAGYTCTAATCCACTCTGCTGGTACCCATTAGATGACAGAGCATCAGTGCAGGAAGGAAAAAACCCTGATAATTGAAGTCACACACCACGCGGCGGGGTTGGTTCCTGAGAAAACGGCAAGGAAGGGCTCAATCAGGACCACCTGAGCATGTGCCTGTCAGCTCAGTGGTAGCAAATGTTGCCTGTATTTATATTTGTGTTCTTTCCCCTCTGCAGAGGGAGGTGATACGCCCTGCAAAGGTGCATGTTACAGACACACTGTAGGAAGACACAGAATCCACACCAGGGCTGTAATATAAATATGTTTGGTGTGGGTTCTCTTAAATTTTGTTTCTCATAAATTTTATTATTTATGACAAAATAAACACTCAAACCTCAGATGTATGTTTGAGTGTTTATCTGGGATTCACTTTCAGGAACTTACTTAGATGAAATTTATAAGGCCATACTGCATCAGCATTACACTGGTGTCACTGCAGACATTTTTTGGTGACAAGCGAGGGGAWGCAGTGGAAGGGATACAAGGTCAAATGTAGGAGCTCTGGCTAAGTGGCTGCCACTAACTATGTGTCTGCATTATCCAGGGCGCTGTGGGCCCTGACCCAGCTGGCTTCAGCTATTAAACCTTAATATTTCATAAAAACCACTGTAATCTGAGGTTGGCTGTTGCAGTGCCCACTGTTTGCTGGCACAAGCTTTGAAGGAGCGCAAGGGAAGGCTTTCTGTCAAACACGCTCACACCCAAGTTCAAATTTACCATTTTTATCTTCAAAGCCCAACCCAAAGTAGGGAAGGGACTGCCTCACGCCTGGGAGATCATGACCTCCCATGACAGCTACATGCTCCCAAGACAATGGATCTGTCAGCCACAACAGAGAGACTTGGAAGTGTGGGAGACAAAGATCTCTAGGCAACTTGGCCCACGATTATGGAATGCCTGGAGGAGATCAAAACCACCACAAAACTTGCCACCTTCAAATCAAATTTAAAGACCATGGCTTTTTATTTGTGCTTCCCCCCAGTACACCATCCCCTCAGAGAAAAGAAGAAAGTCGGTGTAAAAAACACGTGCTTGTAGGGGTGGAGAGGCAGGAGGTAAGATGGAAATGTGGATCTCTTTAGCTTTTTACTTGCACAGGAGGTGCTTGGGGTCAGTGAGGAAGAGTCTGATATAAATATTCAGACACCTGAGCGTAGCTGGAAACATTGTTGGGGTTTATTTCAGTGACACTTGTAGAGATGTCTGCTTTACAGTGTTCTTTACAGAGCCTGTATGCAGACCCTGATGAAACTGCCTTAGGGGACAGACACTCAGTGTAAGTTGAGACTGAAAATGGAGCCAGTTCTGAATACATGCCTGGAAAAAGCTGATGATCAAAAGCATGCCCCTAACTCAGCTTCAAGTCTGCTTCTAAGGGCGTATGTGGTTAAATGGGAACAGGCAYGGGCCTTGCATCTACATTTCTGAATGCTTCCCAGGAGGCCCACTCTCATGGACACTTGACATTTCTCCTACATAAATTAAATTGAAGTGATGTCTATGCAGTTTAGGATTAGAGGCACCTCCAAGTGCCTCTCAATAAAAGTGCTGGCATTTTGTTGATATTAGTATTTCTAATATGACATAGTGGGAAGAGCAACATTGTGTATACAAGAAATAACATTATATGTATAGATGTYCCATGAAATTGATGTTTTTTCCCTTTGTAGTAGAAGTACAGAACTGTGATATATTTCAGCAAATGAATATCTTACTGGTCCATCCAGTCTTCAATTTCCTATAAAATCTTTTCATATTGAAAATGTGTATCCTCCTTCAATSTTTTGAGCGACTTACTATATTTTATAGGCCTTATTTATATTTCTTTGACATTACCCAGAAACTTTCTTTTTCTTTCATATTTCATGTATTCTGAAAATAGATCCTGAGAGCCATCAGAACTTCACCTTATTATTTTTATTTTGATTCAACATTGCATTCACAGAATCATAGAAAGGAATCATAGGATTATTTAGTCTGGAAAAGACCTTTGAGATCATAGAGTTCAAATTAAACAATTTACAATTACATTACAATTACAGTTACAATTTAATGTGAAAACACTTTAAACAGGCATTCAGAGACAGCTTATTATTTCATTATGAGCTACGTATTTACACTCATAGCAAGAATTAGTCGTGTATATAACGTCTGAGAGTAACACCAGTAGTTCACATTTTATCCCAAACACCAACAGCTACCGTGTCCATTTTCCTATGGCTGCAGCAGCAGAGAGTTCCTTGGTCCCAATCCTCTGCTTGACAGGGTATCTGTTATTTTGCTCTGAGCCCCAACCCCTTCAGGAATCCTTTTCCCAAAAATTTGGCAGATGTGTGCATGTGCAAGTGGCTGGGGGATGCACTGAAGCCTGAGGATGAAGAGAGCATTTTGTAGTGGTGTAAGTGAAAGTACAGGTACCTCTGAATAAAAGACATTGACTGAAGATGGGTGCTCTGCACGTGAGATTAGGAGGAGGGTGTTGCAGGAACAGTGCAGATTAGTAGTGGGAAAGGGGGAGAGAAAGGAAAATAAATCACCTTAACTAGAGACCCCTGGATCCCTCCCTTGGGCCATCAATATCCACCTCCTGACTGCTCCAGGTGACTTGTTCTGGCCCATTCTCCAGAGCTGCTGAGATATCTTGAGTCATCCAGCCTGACCTGTACCCTCAGCTTCTCACCTCCCCAATAAAAGTGTTCTCTCATGTCAGCACAGCTGCTAGTTCACTCAAAGGAAGTAAAGACTGCTCAGGACTGAGTACTAAATTCAAGTACTAAACTAGCACAGACCCACAGATGTAGCAAGGAAACAACTTCATTTTCCTACAGATCTGCAYGTTCTTGGAGTTCCTATAACAGACTGCCAGCTAGCAGTAATTTCATCCAGTTAAACTCTTCTTCAGGACTATGCCCTTTGGTGACATTCAAAACAATCTCTTCTACTGCAAACTGTAGTAACACCACTGTATAAAATTCASTTTGTGAGGACCTGGTTGAAAGTGCAGGAGATGCACTGCAGAATGGCAGGAGCATTTCCCACAATGGTGGGCCTTGAATTTCTAGCAAGACAATCATGCTTGAAGACATGGGAGGCAGAGGTGACTTGCTACRTATCACTTCTACCCAGATCCATGGAGAAGTCCCTTTCTAGCTTTCTGATATTTTTTTTCTTTGTCTTAGACTGCAGCTAAATTAGTATTTTCCTGAAAAAGATATCTTAGGTATTGATAAAACTTTTTTTTTAATAGCAGTGAATAGAAAGCAGTAGTGAATGTCTGTCACACAGGTAAACTGTTCAGTTTTCACCAGCAGTCGGCAGGATACTTTGAGCTACAGACAAATCTYGGGATTTTCAACCATGTAGAAACAGCTAAACCACAAAAATCTGGTTTTAGTCAGTGCTTTACCTGACAGACCTCTTTAATTCAAGGTTTAACTGTGTGCAGACTTTGAGCTTGTGAAACCTTTGCCTAGAGAAAGACACCAGGTTTTCCCAACCTGTTCCTGATCTTTGTATTCCCATGGGTGATTCTGGATTGAGTTCACAGCTGGACTTTAGTTGCTCTGTATCTGAATGCTGGCACTTCTCTGTATGGGGGTGGCAGAAGCAGCTCTGCATACCCACAGCAATCCTTCCCTGCTCATCCTCTCCATGTGGCTAATCCCACTCCACGGGTAGGTGGTGGCCAGGCACCAGAGCTGGTGGACCACTGGCAGAAGATTCTTTTTGCTTTTTTGCCTGTTTCTGCTCCATGATTCTGCTTCATTCCTWCTTCCAGAGGAAAATAAATTCCTGCTAGGTCTGGAATGCCTATTTTGTATGATGACAGCCTTCTTTGCTTTTTATCTCTGAAGAGTCCCAGAGAGAGGGAATTGTTTGGATGTACAAAGCATTTCTTTTACAGAGGAGAAATGCTTTTGCTTGTAGGCTGTGATGCAATTCAGCTTTCTGCAGTATTGGTTTCCACTCCTTTTGTTTTTCACTGTCAGCAAGTGTTACTGGGTATACTACACCACATTTTCCTGTCTGTGACTAAGGATTTCTGTATTGGCCAAGGATGGAAATAATAGTAAAAAAGGTCTTGGTGGCCATGGGTCTTGTTCTTTTCAAAAAGCYCACTCCCATGGCAACAAGGCCTATTAGAAGGTAGCAGTCTTGTCACCACAACTTTAAGTCCTAATAATTCAACCAAAAAGATAAAACGAAATGTGGCAACTTTATCTTGCTCAATCTCTTACATAAAGTCATTTCTCAGAAACTTGATCAGTGGTAGAGACAACAAGCATTTAAAGGGGAGAGGCTTTGAGAGGGGAAAATCCATTCACATCCGAGTTTTGAAAGATGAGTGAAAGATGGAAGAAAACATGATATTACAGCAATCTTTCTGCTTCTCTTGCACAGGGAACAATTGATCCAAAGTTTAGAATTTTGAGATTTTTATGATTAATAGGCCAGCTGGAGATTTGAAATTTACCTCCTATGTGAAATAACATTTGCTTTATGAAATAATTATTGATTGCAAACACTTCTGCCAACAATGAAAGAAAAGAGGAAAAAAGAGTAAAAATACTTTTGATTAAAGCAGTTATATCTTGTTCACAGATCATTTTTAAAGCAGCCTGTACTTAAAATGTACATGGGTTCCTATGGGCCAGCAACAGGATTTCCTGTGTCTGTTACCTGTCCTGGCTTCAGAATAATTGTCTGACTGCAACTGACAGTGTGAGTTGGCTTTAGGAGTTGAGGAAAAATGTATCTGTTAATTATGAGTGGGTCTTGCCTAAATATTTGCATGTAGTAAGAAATGCCAGTTTCTGCCCCTGTCACAATGACAAGTCTGGGTGTTACCATGGCTCAAGGTGGTTTGAGCTGAATGAAAGCCAGGATGGGGCACCGCTTCCATACAAGATGTACTGGAATTTAATTTTTGATGTGAAACCAATCACAGRCTGCCTATAAAGCTGTTGAGAGTCAAGTGCATGGGGTTGAACTTGGGGTGTTTTGGGAATGAGGGTGGCATTTGCTTGTCCCTTACAAGGTGGGGAAGAAACTGCCCCCACTGCCAGCAGGGGCTCATCTGTGAGAAGCTGGCAGAGCCAGGGCTCCACTAGAGCTGCCTGGTATCCAATTTAAATTGCTATAAATGGGAAGGCCACAGGTCTTGTAGGCTGCTCAGCATACTGCAATCACCCTGCAGAGCACAGAACAGGCTTGTGAAGCAGGAGTTGGGAAACAGGGAGAAAAAGCCACACTGAGGAGTGAAATGGCAAGCACAGAGGCAGAGGTGTTTCACAAAGATCTCACTTTCCTCCCCCAGGCAGGTTGTAGTGAAGCTCTGCTCTCAGTGTAGTCTGTAGCCCACTTGCTCTCTCTTTTGGGGTTTGGTTGATAAACCAAGGGGCAAACCTGAGTGGTAATCCCACAGGAGGACTGTGGCTTATCTTTCAAAATAGCTGAAAGGCGCACACAAAATGAGCTGAGGCCTATTTTTCACTGTCTTAAAAAAGCAAAGAAATTGTGACTGCAAATGAATTCTAACGTGTGTGCCTGATATGGGAAATAATGTAGCAGGTAAACAGAAATAATCACAAAGCCCAAAAGTTTTCCTTTTTACTCTGAAACTCTCCTTTTTGGTACATCCTTGCATGAGGCCAAGTTATTCTGGGACTGGATCTCCTTTCAGAGATAAGGGCAGAGTAATTTGTTTCCCTTTGACAGGAACATGGCTTAAAACATTCTTTGCCAGTACTCAGATGTTTCTTTGTTCTTTTGTTGTATAATCAGAAAAAGGACTAAAAGACCTTTTAGTCAATAACAAGAAACTGCCAGCTTCTGAAGTTCAGTTTCTTTTCCCCTGTGAGGGTAATATCATGACAGTATTTTGTGTTTTAGTGGGCACAAATGTCAGTGCCCTCCTGCACTGTGAGCCTGGGTTAAGTCCTTTCCTAAATGAGCAGGTAGACTTGGCTGTTCTAGTGATATGGATAAACTTCAATTTCCACCAGTTATTTCTGATCATTTATTCTGGATATTAATTACTGCATACCAAACTTCCACAAACCTGTTAATATCTGATTTTCAGTAAATTTGCGTCAGGTACCAGATTTGATATCCACAACTGTTTATTCTGTTGACTCAGGTGAAAACCTCATAGCAGCCTTTGTGAGAAAAATCAGATTAAGTTTTGCGCTGGGGAATGGATTGGTTTAACCCTAAGCAATGTTGATGCTAGCATAACTTTAGAGCTTGTGTTCCTGAGTCAGGCTGATGTGTGTGCCAGCAGAGAAACTTCTAACACTTTTTGATATGTGGCATAGGGTTGTTTTTTCATTTATCATACTTTGCTTTGCCGCTGTCAGTGGGTAGTGAACTGCTCCATTGGACTGAATGTCTTGTGTGAAGTGGTTAAAAATGTGTTTTCTAGTGCAAAAAAGCAGAAAGATAAACAAAGGGCATATGAGTCCTGTTTCCAGAGGGTTCTCTTTGAGCTGGATTGGAAAAAGTTGAACTACCATACTTAGGCATGARCTCAAAAGAACACCTAGTTTGAGTAGCTGTATATATTTCAGTGAATGAGAAAACTAAACAAGTTTAGAAAAAAATTATAGTAGTTTAGAAAATTATTTGAAATAATGAAATTGAATTTGTAAAGCTCTAGGGCTGTTTTAAGAGACAGCTAAGGAAGTGATGGAAAGAAACAGAATCCTTGTTTTCTAGTCATTTCTAACATCAAAAATTCTTCATGCCTGGACTACATCTTTCCAGTCATGGGGTTTTCCCCAAAGTGTTTACAATGTATTTGTAATGTCATTTATTGGAGCAGAGCAGTGGAAGAGTTAGTGTGGGAAAAGGAAAGCAAATTTAGTAAATGCAAGGCTTTTGTTGTTTTCTTGCCTTGTATAGGGATGTAGAAAACAAAAGGACAATTACTGAGAACTGCTGTGCTTATTACAGTAAGGCAGAGGTGGTGAAATCATGCAGGTGGGGAAGAGCATTTTGGCCACTTCCTGACCTTCTCTATGTCCCCCAGCCCCAGGGATGGTGCTGCTGAGTGTGCTGACCATGTRTGTACAGCATCCCACAGCACAATCCACGTGGTAGCCTGTGCAAATCACACCAGATATGCACTCACATGTCTGCTTGGGGAATCTCAGAAATGGGTATCTCTCAGGACAGGAAAGAAAACTGTGGGAATTTAGGGCACAAGGAATATTTCTCTGTCTGCTCTGAGGGGTCCTAACCCTGAGAGAAACACTGCCTTTAGCCTTTGCCCATGGAGAGGACTTCCAGGACTTCGAGATGGACCAAAAATCTACCAACGTGTGACACAGACCCAAAAATCTACCAACGTGGGACACAGATAATAGAGAGTAGTATAGTATGTCACTTGGGTGAGAAGTTTAGGTTTTGGGATTTTTAGTATAGTGTCAATAGGAAGCAAGATGGAGGAATTTGAGTGTAGTCCCTGTCTTCTTCATCTATTCCATTTTCTGCCATGTTACTGGCACAGGGTGATTGGTCAAGGAAAGCACAGTGCAGAGGTTACACAGACAATCAAAGGATGAGTTATTAGTAGAGAAGTAGAAATAATGTACATTTTAAGAGATAATTAGACAAGACAACTTTAAAAGACTCTAAAACTGTACATTTCAGGGGCTGTTTTGTGGTGCTTTTCCAGCAGGCTGAGCCTGGTGCAGACAGCGTGCAAAACTTTAGATAAGATAACAATAAATAAGAAGCTGAAGACTAAAAAGGTCCTGTGCATCTCATTTTACCTGACACAAAACTACTACAAGAGAGTTTCCCCCACCCAAGGAGCCCCCAGAAGGGTCCAACATAAACCAAACATCAATAACTAGTACCTCGACAGAAAACCAAGTTGTAACATGGAGTAACAAGAGCTGCTCCTGGCTGGGGCACTTCTGTAAAATGACATAGAAACCTGCATGTGAACTTTTGTGTAGTGTTTACTAGTGGTGGGGAACATGCTGACTTGCTGAAGGCTGTGCTATTTATAAACAGATAAGGAATCAGGGATTTAGAAGGTTATAAAAGCATTTTTCTGCCATGCGTAGATATACAAACAGAAGTAAAGGATTTTAGGGCAGATCATTAAGTCAGTTGGGCAGCAGACATGAACAAGATTCCTTCATCACAGTGCTGCATGTCACCTTCCCCCAAGCTTTGGTATTTCCTTATACATTATCCTTTTGTAGGCTTTGTTGTTGTTTTTCCAAACTCAACAGGAGATCACACAAATACAAACGCCCATGCACAAGGTATGACTTGAGTTACCGTCGCACCCTGGAGAGTAATACTCCGTGCTGGTTTTACATGTCCCTTCTCTGTGAGGCTTCCCACGTGATGCTGCTCAAACAGAGCRAGCAGGAGGCAGGAACAATGTCCCTCTATACGCTGCTGGGCCTGCATTGTTCCGTGCAGGGCCCGCTGATGAACGTGAGATGGCAGAGTCATCGTCATTAGGCGGAATTTAATAGCAAATCAAAGTTCGAGGGGAGAATAGAGCGATCTCAGCTTCAGCCTCCCTTGGGCCCTGCTGAAAGATTAGAGAGAAAGAGTAGGGCCTTGCTAAGTTGAATGTATCAGATTGTTTTTCAGCAATAGTTATGCCTGTTGTGAACCCCTGAGAAACACCCAGTTTAACTCTTCGGGAAAAGCATCCCAAAGTCTAGGGAAGAGGGGGACAGGGCATGTAACAGAGGGAAGGTGATGTTTGATTTTATTTATTTTTTTGCTGCTCATTGCAGAAAGAATTGTTTCATGCTTCAGAAATTCTAGTTTGTATAAATTAAGCTACAATCTTCCTTAAGAGATGACGTGTCTAAACTTTAGTGAGAATATGTGACCCAGACGAGCCACGCTCCAGGAAGACTGAGAGTACAATTTTCCTTATTTTCAGTATGCTTTTTCCATTCCAAATGCTTTACCACTGGAGGATTTTCTTTAAATGATTTTTCAATTTTCCACATAACTTCTCAAAGTGCTGTGGGTGAGGTGTCTGAGAGCTGTCAGCACAGGGCAGCGAAGGAGTTAACGCAGAGTGTGAAGAGGGGGAGTGACCCCAGGAAAACTCCCCTACTAGCACCTGTACCTCGGGATCAGACAAAGCTAACAATGAGAAAGCAAAATGTGTTAGGTGATCTTCCTCCTGTGGTGCCTGAAATGTCACTGGGCACTGGCTCCTCGCCTCCTATTTCCAGCCTCCTTTCAGCCAAGGCTCTCAGTGAAAAGACAGACGATGGCACCTCTTTGTATCAGAGCCTGGTGATCAGCTGGGCTGTCCCAGAAGTTTTATTCCTTTGTTTATGCCTTGGGATGTGTTATGTAGGAGAGATAAAATCGCTACAAAGAAAGCTAAATATCAGCCAGAGAGATCTGCACATAGATACAGATGTAAAGAAAACAAAACAACAAAATAGGCAAAACTGCGCTTGAGGCGCCTTTTTCTCCTGGTCTGCCCAGGAGCCTGACTTCCCTGGGCTGTGCTGGGGTTGTGTCCAATAGCCCCTACCAGTTTTACCCTGCTCCCTGCAGTAATTTGGGCAGCTTCTCATAATCCAATAAGCATGCCCCTGAAGTGCCTCCAGGGCTGTTCCTGTGGTTTCTTTGGCCAGGTCAGCAGGGACAYTGGAACATGCCCTTTCTTCCTTTGCATTTTTAGGGGAAGCAGAAGCTCTTGAGGATGCAAGGACATTTTGGTTTGGGTTTTTTTTTGGTGAATGTGTTGCTTTTTGTTCAGGAAATAGATAGGATTGGAACATATTTGGGGTTTTGTGGATACTTATCTTAGTTGGGTCTGTTTAGGCTGTAGGTGCCAATGCTTTGTAGTGCTGCTCTGTGTCTCACAATGTTGGTTTGTTGGTTTTTTTTTTTAATTTGATAGCAGGCATTTCTGTCAGAAACTATTGCAGAACAGAATTTTTGAGAATAGCCTTGAAACTTCTGCTTTCAAACCTCTTCTCCAAATTTCTAGCAATCTCTCTCTCTTAATCCTCCCTCCCACGACACCTTCAGTTTTGTGACCAGAGGGAAGTCACCAAATGAGGAACTATATCTTCAAGATACTTTTGTTTTTAAATCCCTTGCTCTTGCTGGAGTAGAATCCCAGTATTTGAAATGGAGAACTTACTGGTCTGAGTGAGGACAATATCCCCTTCTGTAAACTCAGTGGCCCATGGTGCCAAACCAGAGACCCTCAGTGCATTCAGCCTGGGGCTTCCCTGCTCACTGGCTTCTCCACTTCCTGATGCCTGTCATTCTCCACTCTCCTACAAGTGCTCCCACCAAGTCCAAAATCTCATTTTTTCATCTTGGCATGTAAAAAAACCAAMCAAACAAAAACCTCAATGGAAAGAGCCAACATTTTTTTATTGTGCATTTATTATTTATGTTTTGAGGGTCTCAATGAAATTCAGCTTAGCTCACCCCCAGGTCTTTGGTACACTGCAGGTACATCTGTCGGCCCAGCCAGCACTGCCTGCCCTGCATGGGGTGTCTGCCTGAATGTTGGAGTGGATTTTAGCCCAAAATGTCCTATAAAATGATTGCAGATCGTGTTCTCTGAGTCAAAGCCACATCTCACAAAGGACCTTTAACTWAGAGAAAGTCAGAGCGCGCTCACCTGGGAAAAGGGTTTGAGCCAAACATTTTAGAATAAGAGACCCTGGATACAAAGGGCACCACAAATAATTGCAACATTAGTAGGCAGAAAACTGTAGCTAACCATCCTGTCCAGAGAGGCATGACTTTGAATGCTGATCAAGGCTATTTTGTCTTGCTGACCGCTTAGAGTTTGGAGAGGTAGACTCATGGGAGTCTTACTAAACCACTAACTCACCATGACTGACCCCAGTGTATCGGCCTTTCACACTACATGACTCTGAGCCAGCGAGCTTGAGTTTACTGGTGTGTTTCAGACTAATTAAGGCTGGTTTTCTTTAGCATTTCTAATGAAATCCTACCTCCCCAGAAGTATGTGTGCACACAAAAAAAGAGACCCCAAATGAAAACCGAAATGAAATGAGATGAGCTACACAATAGTGACAAACTATTTTCTTGCTTTGCTTTATTAACCAGCGTAAATGTTGAGTCCCTCTTAAATAGCCCTAGGCAGTACAGATATTTTTTGCTAGTACAATGATGAGAAAAAAGAATCCTCCTTTCTTTTCCTCAGAAGAAACACTGTCTCTGCAGTCTGAATGGCTTTCCAAATTAAACCTGAACACTAAAAAGCAGTCAAAGCATTTAGGGAAACATAAGTGTTTGGGGACAGTTGATGTTTGAATAAATCCTTCTGTAAGCTGAGAATTGTCTTTAATTTATTTTTCTGTCTAGAAGCCTACTTGACAGAATGCAAAATGAAAATATTCTCATGCAGTAATATACAATTATCTGACAAAATTTTGAATCCCCATCCTACATGCACTGTCATTACCAAATATTTGACAACTAAGTGAGAGGAAATTTGAAGTTGACTGGAGGCAGATCACATTTCTTAAATGAGGCAAAGTTTTGCTTGGTTATATTTAAACCTCTGTGAGGAAATTGGGCAGCAGGGGAACCTTACCCCTCCCAAGGCGTGTGAGGAACAAGAGCGAGCATAGGGAGGGTCCCCTTGAAGTGGGGTTGTCACACACACCTGCTGCAATGCAATTGCAAAGACTGCTACAAGAGTGGTCTCAGGCTACTTGCCCCAGACAGTTCTTGGCAATCTGAGACAGGAGCTGGGGACTTGTTCTTGCTGGCTGCATGCATGCAACCTGGGAAGACATTCAAGCCCCGTGCCAGAAACTTGTGCTCTCAGAGGTATTTTGTGCCCATAGCATCAAACAGGAAAGGCTTCCTGACCTGTATTGTGTGACCTGACATCAAGCTTGCAAAATTTGACTCACCCATTTAGGAAGAGTTCTCATAAAAAGCACTTGGGCAGACATAAAAGTAAGTAAGTTTTCTRCTCTGTGTGAGTTTGTGTATGCATTTGCACATATGGATGCAGTGTAGAAAAACACAGCTATATATTTTACAGGGTACTGATGGGTGATTACCTGATCACTGATTGTTGATCATTAGTGTACTGATTACCAGGCTTTTGTGGTGTGTAACTGGTTCCCTTACCTATAGTACCACTATAAGGAATTAGGCTGGTGATATTCTATGAAAACTTGTATATTCTGTATTTATAGAGTAAGAGCTGCTATGATATACTTGATATCAGAACTGGAAGCTTTTTTTTGTTTTCTACACTATTTGAAATACTTCTGTAGGATGCCAGGACTCACATGTGATCTCTCTTGCCTTCTCTGTCCCTAAGTATATTGTAAATTGAGATGGGGGAAAACAACAGTCCCACCATGACATTTGAGTTCTCCGTTCATGAAAAGTGCACTAGACATTGCCTGTAAATATTGTCCCTTAGAGTTTCAGAACAGAGAATAGAAATCTAAAAGAGTAAAAATGAAAATTTGTCCCGCTTGTTGCAGTGAAACCAGAGAGTTATAAAGGACCTCTGAACAATATTGAGTTTGGGGTAGCACAATCACATCACAAAAGATTTACCTTCACTCTGCAAACTCAATATAGGGCAATAACAATCTATTACAAGCAGAGCACTACAACGTCAAAGGAATATTTAAAAGAACTAGACAGAACCTTTAAATCACAAAAATTGAGTTAGGTTGTCCCAGAGGAAACACTCTGGGGACAATTCCTAGCAGGCTTTTCAGGAGGTGTTGTTCAATTACCAAAAGTTGTATCCAATGTGTATCTTAAACATAACCAGTAATCTGTCTGCTTCTAAAAACCTAAGGGACAGCAAGCAAAAGTCATCAGTCCTAAAGGAATTATTGAAGTGGCAAAATGATAACAATTGCCATGTACATGCATGGCCACCTGTCCCCTGGGTCAAAATAAGGGATTCTGTTGCAAAGCCTCTATCTGCACCAGTTGAGGAAGTAAGACATTAGGTATCTATCACAGATACCATTCCCTAAGCGAGTAAGTCAGCCTGCATGAGAAAGAGGCGGCATACATGCCCCATATCTCTGAAAGTGTAATGACAGCAGTGACAAAACCAGCAGGTACAGAGAAGCACCGAGACAAGAAACATACCAGCTTCCCAGGCACAATTCCAGTTGATGCTCCTTTTCAGTTGCTATTTACTCTCACAATAACTAAGAATTTATGAAGCAGTTATAACTTGTAAGCTGTTGAAAGGGACTGTCACTGGTGTTGCATCAAATACAAAATATGCATTTTTTGTGAAACATAACTTCACAGATCCTCCTCTAGCTGTCTGTTGGGCACAGTGCAACAGTTCATGGCTACAGCTGAGGAGGCATTGCTGCAGAGGGATRGACTCATCTGAGATGCAAGAGAAGCTGATCCTGGCTGCAGTGGCAGGGTTGACCTCATGGATGCAGTAGGACACTGCAGGAGCCGTGTCARTGCAGCCACAGCTGCCTGTGCCTTCTGTGGGCCAGCACAGGGACAGCATGGAATGAGCCAGGGTGGGATGGGATGATGTACCTGGCTCACAGCATCCCTGGAGCAGTCATCCTTTGAGAAAAACGTCTCAGATCCTCTCTTCCAGAGTCCAAGCCCCAGCTAATAACTTAGCCCCTGACTATGCCATTTAGCATAATTTGCTGATAAGGTGGTGCTCCTCTATTACCTGCTAAGTTCCTTTGGGGCATCAATGCAAGGTCCTTCTGCAGCCCTTGACTGAGGGTATATATTAGGTCTTATTTAGCCAGCAAGACAGTCCTGYCACCACTCTTTACACTAGTTGCATACCACTTTTTCAATCAGAAATGATGAGAAACGAGACAAAGCTAGTGGCTATTACCCTCCTCTTTCAGATGCTGCAAGATGAGCAAAAATGAGTGTGATCATAATATTGGTAAAACAGAAACCAGTAATGAATAAACTGTTTGTCTGATGATAAGGCACTATTATCAAGGAGGGACTAACCTCCATAACCTCCATATAGACAACTGCCAGATTAACCAGATGCTGATGTTCTGCAAACACTCAACAAAGAAAATCAGATCCAAGAAGGYGAGCACAACAAAACAATCTTCTCCACCTGTGTCTCACCAATACCTCTGCTCTAAGGTGTAACAGAGTATGTATAGAGCCATTAAGGAGGTAAAATAAGAATTATTGTGCACCCACATTTCAGGAGAATTTGATTCCAATTAATGGAAGGAGCAGTTGGGTACTTAACGAAACTGCCTTCAAATCAAAGGTAATTCAGAGCAGGTCATAGGATTGGGTTAACTGCAAAAAGCCTCTTGCTTAAATCCCCAGGTGATACCTGACACACCCAAGCATTAACTTTTTAGATGGGAGTACAGAAGATAAGCTCAGAGTCACACAGTAGCCTCTTTGCATTTGGCCCAAGAGCCAAGCTTAAAAATACAAACAGGCTGTCCTGCACAGAGCRTGAAATGCTTGAATGTCAGAATGGTATTGTTGGGGCTCTATCAGTATGCATAGCAACTATCGTGTGTACAGCAGAGAATAGAGCTGCCTTCGTGAAGGCAGGCAGGAATAAAAGCCCCATATCCTGTTTTAACCATTCCCAGGTGGCTTTGAGGAAAAAAAAAATCTTTAGAATTAAAATGTTATTGACCTCAGTGACACGTGTATTATGTCTCTCAAGGCCAACAGTAAATATACAAAATGTTTATGTAAATATATATCTGTTTAGTGAAAGTACGAGTCAACAGAAGCAGCGTTTCCTTAAATAGTTGCTGAAAAACTTTGCCTTTTCAGGAGGGTATTGAGAGAGCTTTATTAACTCTACTTTTTTTCCATGTTCTTCAAAGGGACTATTGTAGGACATTGGGCCACATAATCCCGTGTCTTTACACTGTAATGCATAGGAGAGGGGTGGGTAGTGCAAGAAGTCAGGTTGTTCCCAGATGTCTGTGACAGAGCCAGGTACTGCTGTAATACATATGTTTAGGTACTACAACAAGTGTTTTCTGTCCTGAAAATGGCCTGGGTGCACCAGGAAAGGCTGCTGGTGATGCATATTCATCTCTCCTGACCTGGGTACCTTGGGTAAACAGAGCTGTCTCTCCCTTTCTGTGGGTCTTTGCCTGTGCCCTGTCTCATCAGGCTGCAGGGGTTTGTTGTGTACAATAACACAGGGAGTACCCATCATGGAGGAGAAAAACTAACCTGGAATTGCCTCCCTGAGCTAGACAGTCTCATGCACACTGACAGTGCTTGTACACGTGCTCAGCCCGAAGCACAAGCGGGGTGGATTTGTAGGTTGGTGGTTGAACTCACTATTGCAGCAAAACAGCGTCTTTGCCTGTGTGAACTGGCTTCTGGAACATGGCTCTCCCTGGATGGTCACTTCCATTTGTGGGACCATGTGAAGACAAGAGGGATTCTAGGAAGAGGCCCTGGAGAAAGCTCAGCTTCTCTAAGGGGAGGTATTTAAAAGAACRTCTAGTGGAAATTGATGGTTGCATTCATTTTGTTGTTATGCAGAGAAATTTCCAGAAAAGAATCTGCAGGAAATAAAAAAGATTTATTCATTCAGAAGTGCAGTTCCTTTAAATTGCTAAAATCAGCGAGTTTGGTACTTAACCTATTAATGGGAATGCATCTGCTGTGAGATGAGGAGAAACTAAGAGAACTGCTTCAGCAGCAAGAAGAGAACATGGGAATAGTCACAGCTAAGTGCTGTTAGAGAATCTGAAGCAGGTCTGGCAGAACTCTCTCCCTTAGAGGTCTGGAACCTTCTGGAAAGTAATTAAGGAAAGAGATGTATCAGGAGATGTGATGAGAAAGGTGATTTCCTCAGTCAGAACTGTGGTCAGAGCTAGGAACAAAACTTCTGAGGGAAATTAGGTGAACAAGGTCTGCTCCAATCTCTCTGTTCCTTCTCACCTTCAGCCTTGACGTCTAGCAGTGTTTAAAGCCAAGGGTGTCTCTCTAGGAGATGTCCTGAGGATAGCCATAACTCTCAGGGAAGAAGTGAAAAATAAAGTGTTTGGTAGCTGATTTTGTAAATATGTGATTGGTTTGTGTGAAATATTGGGTGGACTTATTCAAATTCTATGGTTTTGATTTGCCTATTTGCATCTTTTCAATAATAAGTTATTTATTGGGTGGAAGCAAGACAGTGAATCTGGATCTGGGCAAAACTGAAAACAGAACTCAATCTCTTTGTCTTCCAAGAATTAAGTTTGTGAGTTATGCTGCAAAAAGATTATGAAATCCATCTGTCCTCTGTTCTTGAAGTACTATTTCTGTGGACTCTGCTGCAGTTGGCCAGACCAGTATAACCAAGACAGAGAAAGAAAAAAACTAATGTGCTTTGTACTTTGTCCTGAATCAAGGATAACAATGGATACAGGGAAATGGAGAGGATCTACCAGTCCCCCAAAAGGGGGGGACTGACATGGGACAGTCCTAGGCTGCTGAGAAAGAAGAGGGGTTTGACTTCAGAGGCCAGACATGATGTATTGGTCAGAAGAGAAACATCTCCCCTTCCACTTGTTAAATCTGTCTGTAGCTTCTGTCATCAGTAATTTTGAAGTACAATCTTTTTGCCCTCTAGAACTAGGCTCCTTTTGAAAGTACATAAAGTCAGAGACCCAACTGCAAGTAGACTATTGAAGGACAAAGTGTTTCTCCACCAATATTAAGAGACCCTTCTTATCAGGACTGTTGGCAGGAGCTGCCGTCCCCTGGAAAATAAAGAGTATGTTAACAAAACCCCTCCAGACCTTAGAGAGCAGTACATGGGGTTGGTCTTCCCCATCTATAAATTCTCATAGTGCCTTTGTTTTCACCTCTGTGATGCTAATAGTTTCCCTCTCTCATTTCTCAGCTAATTAGCTTATCTCTTCCCTGCAGGTTGGGGGAATAAAAACACAGCTCCTGCTGGAGTTCTCTGATGTTCAGGCAGACATCTTGAGAACACAGATCAAACTGATAGTAGGCTATTTTATAGGGCCTTAAAAGCCACTAAGAAACTAGTAAGGCCCATTAGACTTTCTGTCATGCATATGATGAGAAAAATATACCAGCATAAAATCCACTTTATTGTCCTGCCATGACAGCAGCACCTATTGTGCTGGGAAGCTTTTTGGACGTAGCTCTACCTTAGTGTTTCTGCTCTGCTGGCTGGTGAGGTTTGGGGGATGGCATCCAAACAGAGAGGCTTTGTGATAGGCTCCCAGTGACCCGTGAGCAGCAGAACACACAACCTGCTGGTTTGACATGAAGGAGAAGCTCAATAAAAGCAGAGTGACCTCTTTCAGTTTCCCATTTCAAGCCTTAACATCGAGTTCCTTGCAAGAGATTGGCTTGAAGGGCTGGTACTACGTTATTGTCCAGGCTCTTTTCTATGTGAGCAGAGTTTATCTGGCCTTCCTTAGGGGCACTGCTCCTTTGCACTTTCCTCTCTGATATCTTTAAACAGACAGGAGGAAAAACTGCACTCTGACAGGGGTCTATATTCACTTTGTACTGCAAATATTTCACACTGACTGAGCTAGAAATTAATGGCAAATCACACTTTTTGCCTAAAGCACTATTTTATGGTCTATAAGGAAAATAAGCAACTACTTGTTCTTTGCCTTCAACAAATTGCTAAATAATTACCTGCCTTTTAAGAATAACTGCTCTGCAGTTGCAATTGATGTGCTAGAGAGCCTGGGACATCTTATAGAGTGTCACAATCTGTGCCTGCAGGACTAATTCTGACAGGTGTCTCCCAAAGCTCCCTGAAAAAGGAGCTGTTGTTACCAAGGTCCAGCTGGCACTATGGTGAAAAATTAGAGTCAGCATGGAGTTACCTGCACCAGGTTTTGCCAGAGGAAAAAAACCTCTAGAGTTAGCCCTTCTATTCCCCTAAAAGGAGGGTGTGTCCATGGAGGGTGCGTCCAATGATCCGAACTACCACTCCTGTAATTCTTCCTGGTAACATTTTTCAAAGTCCTCTTTCCTTTTGGTTTGCAACAGAAAATGTCTGGAAAGTGCCCAGACATTGGTGAATCTGGATTGCTTGAGGGTTTTTTTTTTATTATTATTCAGGATGGACCATGATTTTTATTTTCATAGTTGAATTTCTGTCCTTAATACTCTCTAGCCAAGCAAAACACTTAGGGATGCTTGATATGACACATAGAGCTCTAACACATGCTCAGAAAAAAACTGATGGCACAACCAGTGACTGACACCTGCTTCTTATCCTTAATTGCTTATTTTCCCACATATTTCCAGATTATTGTACAATTTCTCCTGCCCTTTCTCCTGTGTTTCACCATTGGGGCAAAGGAAGCTTATTTGAAGCTCCTTACAGAGCTGTTTTGGTTTATAACAGATGCTGTCTAAAGATGATAGCCAATAGGTGATGCACTTTTTTCCCTTGCAACCTTGAGATATTATCTTAGCCCTGTTCAGATCTTACCAGTCTGGTAGTCTGGGACTCAGTCTGGCTTTCTGCATGTGGCAATGTGAGCCACACTCAAATCTGCACTTCCATTATGTCTCTGAAATATGCTTTAGTGTGTTTTTTATTCATTATCACTAGTAGTGTTTCCCTGTTGAGAGTGTTTTCTGCACTTAATGAAGAATTCACCACTTGATTTGCATATATGAGCATATATGTGTTTTGGAAGTTGTTTTACAATTAATTTTCCAGAAGTCTGTGTTTAAAAATACTGGTTGTTTTGCTCCACAACAAACTGTTGGTTTGTTCTGATTGAGCTTTGTAATAGAACAAGTCCATATTTCTAGTATGCCCTGACCCTAAAACTTAGTGAAATTTGTGCTGCTACTCTTTAAAAACAATTAAGTCCTAGATTTACTTCACTAATCATCAGAGGCCAATTCATAATAGTACTCTTCAAGAGCATCTCTGAAAGATATTATGTTTCAAATGACTGCCAACTCCCCCTATTCTCAGACCAAACCCCAGAAAACCACCAGCCTTTACTGTTTTAATACAATGATTTTTATTTACAAATGCTAGATCTGTGTTGGTATTTTCCCTGGAAAAACAAACAAACAAAAACCGGGGGAAAAAAGGACAAAGGAACAGCACTCAGACTTCTCCATTCAAGGCTGGATTAATAAAGCTCGCTGCTCTTCAGCCAGCAAGTGTCTGTGGGACAAATGCGGGAGTGTGTATCCTCTGCAGCCACGGCTGCCCAGCCCAGTCTGTCTGTGAGATCACTCAGAGCAATGCAAAATCCTGGGAATCCAGGTCTTTCTGTCTGAAAGCTGCCCTTGCCTTCMCATTCACTGCCTGCTTTCTTTCCAGAGTGTGGAAAGAAAAGTAGAGTGTGGCTGGGTTGAGCTGTTACCTGTGCATTGGCATTTTTCTCACTCAAGCAGAGATGAATTCTGTAAGTGATGAAGCTGGCTCATGACAGAAGCAAAACTTCTCTGATGTGGGTGATCAATCACACAAGTTAATCCACGCGTAAAGGCTGAGCTTCAGCTCTTAACGACACACTGGCCGCAATCTCTGACTTCAATTTGCATTTCCTACTTATAGAAATAGGAAACTTAACATTTGGAAATGTTCACATTATTTTTTAGGCTGCTCCTGAGGCTTCAAGAGGTGCTCTTGGTTATTTAACACACGTGGTGTTTCTGATCTCTACAACATTTTTTTACTGCAACTTCTTAGCAGTCCCCAAACAAAGTTTGAAACAAATCAATAAAACACATAAACAGTCAAGGCAGAAGGTGAACTTGGTATCAAAAAGTCCTGATTTGTGTGTAAGCAGTTTGGGGTAAATAGTTTTTGTTTCGATCAGAGTTGTGTATTACTCGTAGTCCACTTCAGATGTTGCTGTATTGTAATTTGCATTATTTATAGCGGAGATTTTTTTCAACACCATGCAGCTTATGATTTAAAAGCAAACTTTTCTTTTTGATTTGAGCTGCTGGTGGAAGGCTCTGTCTAAGGGTGAGAATTAATGCTGGCTGCCCCATCCCCTGCCAGGCTGCACTGACTCCCTCCACCGTCCCTGCAACCTCTCCCATGCTGCTAAGGTCCATGTCAGACAGGGCCCCCTGACATGCTCCCCTTTCAGCCACTGCTTTCTTCTGAGAGCTGTCACCACCCCCTGGAAGCACATCCTCAGTGTAGACACAAGGCTCCTACCAGCCCCGGCGGCAGGCTGGAGATGTGAAAGTAAAATTTATGTCCAGAGGGACTTGGGTTGCACTGGGTGTGTTTGGGTTTGGGGTTATTGCAGAGCAGGCTGTGCTTGCACTGAGTATGGGAATGGATCCTGCCTGAGGCAAGCACAGAAACTGCCAGCAGTGAGTCCTTCCTCCCCCCACCAAGACTGAGGCTCACAGGGAGATGTTTAAAAAGCCTTTGGAAGACATTTCCCTGAATGCCAAGAGGCAGGATTGTCACCTGCAGTTATCATTTTTAATTGCTTTGCCTCAGTCTCTTATCAATGGGAAATGTGTTAAGATGTTCCTTTTTAAGTTATTAGGAGGAATATTGAGTGTAAGCAGTCATGCATGGGAAAAGCAGGAGGTGCTGGAGGGAGAACACATAAATATACACATATATATATGAATGAGTTTCTGTCCTTTGATACATGCTAATCTTTCATTTTTATTTGTTACATATCACACATATATAAAAATGTGTTTCTGTCCCTTGGCATGTGCTCTCTTTAACTGTTGTTGTTTGGCCGTTCTGTTGGTTTGTTTTTCTGGTTTTGGGGGTGGGAGGTTTATGCTCTAATTATGGCTTTATCACTGAAATTTCATGAGTACTGAGCACAGGTGCCCAGGCATTGCCAGTGGAGGGCTGCAGAGGCTGCACCCTCTGTGGGGTGGGGCTGAGCTGTATTGGACACAGGTATTGCCAGCCAGCTCCAATGGATCTACTGCAGGGCACAGCTGTGCTCCTGGAAAAATATATTTAAGAAAGCGGAAAATAGGGAAAAATAGTGTAAGAAGCAGTTCTGGTACCTGGTAACTAGGTATTAGCCATGACAATAGTATTTGCAAGTTATAGCAGTGCTGCAAAAAAAAAAAAAAAAATCAAAGTCCAACAAAGTCCCTATAAAGGCAGAGTGAAAACAATTCCTCAGGTTGAGAATCCGTGTCTGTGATTTTATTTCTTCCTTACCTTGCTTTCTCATCCCCCTTTTTCCCCCCTGAACTTTCCTCCGGATAGAGTGTAATGGCTTTATCTTTGTTTTAAGCTTGAACAACCTTTTCCAATTGCTGTCATTGGAGTCTATTTAATTTCAAGCCTCACCACATGCTGTAAACACAGGACTGCTGCCAATCAACACAGTAGAACCTTGAATGAACTGTTTCTTAACTTTATTACAGCAATTCATATTTGGACCCTTTCCCTGCCCACACACCTCTCTGCCCACATTCCATTTCCTTTCCAAGACATGTAAAGCTCTGATCTTTTTTCCCAACTAAATTTTTGGACTCCAAATAGAAAGCAATATAAAAGTTGTACCATTAGCCTGCATCATCCCTTCTCACCCCTTGACGCTATAACTGAGTTTAGCCACATAAGGCTCAGTGCAGAAGCTTTAATTTCCAGAACAAGGAACCTTGCTTGTTCCCCTGAAATACTCTCCTTGTCACATCCACTTTTCCCTCTGTGCCTTCCAGTGTCAACCCCCTGGCCATGATTCAAATAAATTCTTGCAAACATTAGCATGTGAGGTGAGCTTTGAGATTCTTATTGCTGTCTGGACTGGAGGTAACTTCATCATTTTGTTGGTGCATTTCTATTTTTTAACAAGAGGTGCAGCTGTTGTAGTTTTCCAGTGTGTACTTTCCCAATAAGACAGGATGCACATGTGATGGATTCATACTTGTCCACTAGAATTGAAGGAAAATTTTCTTGTATGGCAGGTTAATTCCAATTTTAATCAACTACATCAAATCATCCTACTGTGATAAAAATGGATAAATTCTATGAACATCTTATTTATCTTCTTTTATTTCCCTAATTTCAGTCTGGGTTCCATGAGCCTACAAACTTAGGGGTGCTGAAAAAAATGGATTTTCCTAAGTTATTTTACTAATAATAGGATCTGTTTTGAGAAACAAAATAATGTACAAGTTTCAGTGAGCTAAGATAAACACTGGTGAAAAATGTGGGTGGAGTTTGCCTTCTCTTTCTGACCCATGTGAAAATCACTGTGATTTTGTAGCTGTGCATAGTAAATCCTATTGAATTTTCATTACTTGAGAAAACAAAGCTTCAGTTTCCACTTGGTTCTAGTCTCCCTCTAAACTACACTCCTTACTTAATTAGACCTCTAGAAAACTGTCTTGTAGACTTTTTCTTGCTGCCATTATGTATTCATAAATCTCAGTACAGAAGTGTTCCTACTCACATCCGTGTGCTACCTCAGTGCTCACATCTATTGGCATTTGGTCCAAAATACCTCCTTGAATCTGATTCCTGYCTCTGCACTGGATTATGTCCCTACTAAACTCTCTCCTGAGCACATCTCCTGCACCTGTGACTTAGGGAGTGTTAGGCAAGGCAGGTCAGTGAGTGTGCACTCCTCCAACCTGTGCAGCTTGGCTTTAGCAGCCAATTCTCTATTTGCTGAATCACGCTCTTGTATTAAGGCAGAAAAATGCAAAGCTTCAATTTGTGTGAAGACCATTTCCTCTGCCACTATCCAGTGATGGTCACACMGGTGTTTCAAAGCACTTGAGCAATGCAAACCACACAAATCAGGCAATGCCCATTAATAACAGGGAGTGTTAATTTTATTAGCATCATGCTAGAAGGTTAAGTGGCATAAAATGTCATGTTCAGGTCCATGTTCCTTCTGTCTCAAGTACCAGACTTTGTCTAGTCATAATCTAGAATTAAATTTCACATAGCTTAAAAATGAGGAATAAAAAAACCCCTACAGGCAGTAAATGTTCTTTGTGAAAGCAGTGACACATCCTCCAACTGGATGGCARATATCTAGTGCTTAAAAGACTGCTAAGCTGATAGTCATAAACTATGGCTGTATTTAATGGTTATTGCACTAAGCTGATTTTGAAGCACRCTTCCTATGTTGTAATTTTGATGGATCAATTTCCTACGTGAAATGCATAACTTTAATACAGTGCAGAACAAATTTGTTCATGTTTGAGGATACCAATTGTAAAGAGGTTCAAAGATTTCTGTTGTCTTTAGCACATAGCTGCTAAATATGACTAAGAGAAATACTGAAAATATGATTTACTGTAAATTTAAGACTGCAGCATAAGGAATAGCTTTTCAAGACCATTAAGTGTTAAAGAATAATTTTTTACAGTCCAGAATGTGTGACACGAGAGACTGTCTCACACTGCCAGCTCATAGAGATGTTTTTTTTCTCTTTTTACTTAGTCACTTACAAGCAGGATATGGATATGAGCATTTTAAAAACCAGGCATCTTTAGGTAGGAAACAAATCTGCTGGCAGGTAGAAATCCATACCCAGCGTGGAGGAGGATATCCTTAACTGAGAAAACAACTTAGCACAATGAAATCATCACAAGCAATGTATTTATTGGAAGAACAAAGACAATCTTTTGACACAAAGGAAAGGGTCAAGGGGCAGAAGAGTGTGTGAAATGTTGCTACTTCAACAGTGMATTTCTCTATGAAGCACTGTCCCAGGATATACCAGCTTTGTGCTTAAAATCTGAGCCTTATTTAGGTTTACAATTTTTGTTGAAATTCTAACAATGGAGCTGAATTGAGGCAAAGCATATCACACATCACGGCACAGCCAGCCCATGATATGCTTGAGGTTTCCACAACTATTTCTCTAACTTGTGGTGCCTAAGGCAGCTGTGGAAGATGAATCTCATGGTGGTTTCAGAACTAGGACAGAAATGTGTCCCAGGACTTTAAATCTACTGACACATTCTTGGCTTAATATGTAAAAGTTCTTTCTTTTGTTATGAGATCAGAAACTTTTAGACACAGAACAGTCTGGCCACACCAGGAAGCGACACCAGCTGGGAGCTCATTCCCTACCAAACATCATGATGTTTCAAGGCAGCTAAGAGTCCTCAAGTGCACCCTGGTGCRGTTTAGTGGCTGCTGTGGAGAGAGGCAGATTTTCTGATATGGAGCAGATTTTTATTTAGTTACTGCCAAGAAAGTCCCACAATTGATACTTTTAGTAGGGTTGTCCAAACGTGCTCTATAGTGCAAATTGGTATAGAAGTGATTGAGTCCTGCCTTGGATTTGCACATTCCACAYTGAGGCCTTTCGTAAAGATTTATAGAAAGCAGCTCTCATCAGACTATTCTAAACAGCTTRAGGGGAAAAGAATTTTCCCCCACAATGACAAAAGCCTATCAGTTCTTTTGAGGAATAGGAGCTTTTTCCACCTYCCATCTCCCATACACAGCCCAGTAAGCACCAGCATGGATACCAGATCCTGCTCTCTTAGCCTTGTTTCTGTTATCACTAATTACCCAGACTTGTGATGTTAAACTCTTAATACAGTTTCAAATCTATCATTTTCTTCCCCAAGTATTTTAGAACAGGCATTCACAGGAAATACCTGCCAGTTGTTGTTTTTCAGGCTGTTTGGAAAACAATGCCTTTTTTCTTCCCGGTTCCCCAAAGAAACCATTTGCTTCATGTGCATTCCTTGAATTGTAGTTATTTATACCAAAGCAGGCACTTCTAACAGTTTCACTTTTTTTTTTTGAATAATAGACTTTTTCCAGCTTGGAACAGGAAACTGTATTGAAAGAGAGAATTATGTGGCTTTTGAGGTATCACTGAATCTTCTTTCACAATAGAGTTTCTGCCTAGAGGATTATTTCTTCACCTTTTTACCCTTTCCTCATTCCTCCTTTAAGACCATATCACAAAATTTCAAAATTTTTCCCTCAGCCTTYTTGTTTATGGTTAAAAGTAATCTTTAGCACTAGCAAATTTTCACAACTTATAGATCCACATGACATGTTAGTTTTAACACTTGTTGTAATGTGGCCTGGGGGAAATTTACATTTGGCTCATTCGTTTAGGCTACCCTATTGCATGTATTGGAAGTCTCCTATTCAGCASGATTCCAGCATAATTTCTCTGTGCTTCAAGCTTTTGAACTGGGATTTGGAACCACGTTATGGTACTGTTTCCTSATAGTGAGCTGTATCCAGAGTAAAGAACTCCTATGAGCATTGCAGATTTTCTTGCACTTGACTTACAAGGAGAGATGGATTAGAGGATTTTCATGGCATAACAAAGCTTATAATTTGATAACTAGAAGTAAAAAACAAAAAACGAACAAAGGCACACGGGAGGCTGAGGGAATCCTGTCCTTAAAACGTAGGTGTTCAAGGAGTGGCTTCTGTACGAGGAATGACCAAGCAGGCTCACAACAGAGAGGATGTAGTGGGAGGACAGTCAGGAGCGGTGTGGAGATAATGGACAGGGATGTGCTGTTTGTTGTTTCATCTAACATAAAATCTAGGGTGCTGAGATCATGGAGGAACCAGGGTAAAAATGAGTGCAGGGAGATTATTTCTTCACCCCAGTTTGAAGTAGGTGCGTGGATCTCCTCGGTCAAGGATGTTGTGCATTTTAAAAGGTTTTCATGGGTTCAAGAGGAGAATGAAGAAATGTTCAAATGACAGTTCCACGGTGGATTAGCAAATAAGACAAACCACATGACTCACAGGAAATCTGAGCTGAAAGCAGCCTGAGACAGTAGCTGGGAGGGTCCTTTGCCTTGCCCTTTTCTCAGTCAGGCACCTGCTTCTGGCCACTATCAGAGACATGGCCCAGAGGGGCCCTTGGACTGAATCAGCACAGCCCTTTCTGTGCTCCCCAGCCCAACCTGATATTGCTCATTGTGAGACTCCACTCATTGCTCATATTTYGAACCATGATAGAGGACTTCTTCTCTTTAGACTGTGGCTGAAGCAAAACTTCTATTCCACCCACTGAGTCCCAGTGAAAGAGAGAGGCCACTCTGACCCCCTCCAGGGACACAAGCTCCCAGGGAAAAGTTTGCTATTTTCATCATCTATACTTACCCAACATGAATTAGCAAATAGAAAAATGCTTCGGTATAGATTACTGCARCATAACCTATCAACAAACATTTTACTCATGTGAAATGCCCTAAAAGAGGGAATGATTTTATTTGCCACCCAGGTGAATTTCCAAGAGATGTGTAATGTTGAGTCTCAGAAAATTGCCTTCTTCATAAAAGGCAAAGCTGACAGATGCAGGTTCTGTGGCTTTAAATTACAAAACCTTGTAAAGATATATATGTATTTATATATAAGACAATGCAATGCTCTAAAGCAAAAGCAAATAAAAATTCAATGGGCCTTCATATACTGTTTTTTTGTACTCAGAAAGCAAGGTTTAATAAAATTCTTTAATTTTATGGCAGAAGACATGTCAAGTGCAGTTTACATTTCTCAGCCAATAATCATATTTTCTTGCAAGGGGCTGATACATTTATTTTTTAGAGACAGACACAACAAATAATAAGGGTTTTTATTTGAGAGGAGAAACAAGCATTTTTATCAAGATGAAAGGGGTATAATAAATTTATGAGACCTCACATACAGCTATAATATAATAAATTAGGAGGATTAATGGAATTGTGGGCTACAGTAACCCTCACTAGTAGAATGCCTATTTTATGGAGCTTGATAATATAGTTTATCATTGACTCCATGGGAATTCCCACAATATATTAGCTGTGGTGTAACAATAAAGCACACACAGTAAGAGGCATGTCTCTTTTGACACACATTCTCTTCCCACACTTATTTTACCAGGGAAACAACTCCGGTGCAGTTTAATTAAACTGCACYGCAATGAATTAGTCCAGGTCTTAGCCCCCTGACAGTGAGGAGCCTGGCATTACCACAGGGGGCTGTCCCCCTGTGACACCAGAGACTGCAGAAAACCTGGGAAAAAAAGGGTAGGGTCTCTCAAGTGACACTGTCACTGTGCAAGGCCTTYGCTGTCAATCACGGGATCGGCAAACAACCTCAGACCCCATCACACTCAACTTTATCTGCCTACATTTGTTCACTTCTATCTGACMTTTAGGAGGAGATCAGAAAGTGACATGGAGAGGAACTTAAAGACATCCCCATTTATGAAAAAGGTGGGCTTTGGTGGTATGTAAAAGCCCCCTGTCAGTGGATAACCAGCTGACAAGGCTTTTAGTTATCTCCATGATTTTTACAGTTTTCAGGAATCAAAAACACAGTTCTAGAGAAGAACATTTTTTATAATGGGAGGTGGTCCAGACTGGTATTAAAATCTGAATCCAAGTGAGAATGTTTAGGAGCAGACAGGACTCACACTCTTTGCAGCCCACRGGATTCCTTGGTATTACACAGGCCATTGAACTGCCTGACTTTGGATGTAATTCCTTGAAAGAGACTATAGCTTCATGGAAAATAAAAATTCACTCTGTATTTAGACATCAGCAGGAACACAAAGTGATGATAGTCCTTGGGAACTGTGTGACTGGTTAGCTGCTCTCCCATTTTAAAAAGGAACATCTGATTTTATGGATGAGTTTACCCAAGTTGCCCTCATTATATGACACCACAGGATGGTGTAATGGCCTGAGTTAAATCAACTGAAGAGCAATCTGTCACCAAATTCCTGTTCCCCCAGAAGTGCTCAAGGGTGCAACCAAATCACCTTAACCTGAAAACTGGGAGGTCTTCAGTCTCCCAATAAATCATATTTTCCACTCCTTTAATAGATATTTTATATCTTGTATCCCTCACTAGTACATTGAAACAATCATAAGGCAACATACTCTTCAAAGAAAAGAAGTTGATAACGATTTTTAAACCAAAAAGATTGAATTGTATAATTCTCAGGGTCTTGGAGGGGCATTTAATACAGACAGTGGTATTTCCCTAGAGCCAAATGCTGGAATGTATAGAAAGGTAATTCCCAATAAAACAGCAAAAYGGTCRTCCATTATTTATAGATATGCCTGTATGGAACCTTTCATTAATTCATGAGACTATTTAAGAGTAGGAAGCCAGAAGAATTGAATCTTTTAAAAATGCATTTTTTGTTGAGAGTACCTTGCTGGACTTAGCTTAACGCTTTCTTTGAACATTCGCACCACACCATAGAGGAATTCATTAGACAATGGCAATTAGATCTCTAATCATTTGGCACTGCTGGAATTGCTGCACTCTATTTAAATGCCAGACATGGTACCTTAGTGATTGGCTCATCCTGTCGCCACATTTCCATCGGCTACCGAGCCTGAGAAATGACAGTCACATTAGATGTCATGTAAAGCATCTGACCTTGCTCTCCCAGCACTTGATCTTTGCACTTCAGGCAGACATTTATCACTGTCCTGCAGAGACAGGACTCAGGTGGTTCAAACTCACCACTGGTTTTCATGTTGTAAAGCCATTACAAAGTTCCCTTAACTTTATCCTTCAGTCACAGGAGGAAGAGAAATACAATTTTGTTGCCGCCYGGCCAGGTAAATTTACTTAGTGGAGGGAGAGAGAAGCGGGTTCCTGTGGGTCAAAAGAGTGGAAACTAGAGGTATTGAGTCTTGGAGGACGTACTCTTCAACTCAAACAAATTCCCAGTGCTTGTAACTGCTTTGCTGGTAGAGTCAAAGACTTTTATTAATCAATATTCACTGCTTTGTTCTTTTTATGACASAGGGAATGCAGAGGTCAGAGATTTTCAAAGTGGCATAAACATAGCAGATAACAGCAGCCATCGCTGCCACACAATGGTCCCTCAGCTTCAAAAGAAACAGAAAATCCCATCTGTAACTGGTAGACTTTGCATGGCAGCTCTTTGCAATCACAGCAGTTATGTTCAATATGGAGTTATCCTCTCAGATATGCACATGGGGRTTTAGGAGGACTTTGGGCCCCATGAAGAGTTTGATTCCCTGCGTGATTCCCCAAAAAGATCCAACAGAAATCTCCTTTTTTGTGCTTGTGAGGAAGCTGGTTAGGACTCTCTCAGATACTGGTGTTCCAGTTTGCAGGTTTCTCTGTGTAGCAGAGATGGGTTAAGGGTCTGAAAGTTGCAGTTAACGTCCACCTCTATGGACAAGATKACTGGCTGTCTAAAATGGAAGGCTAAGTTTGCAGCTAATTTCAGACTGCAAGTTTGAGGCATATCTCAACACTTGAAGGGATAAACCCACAACTGAAATGGCTTTTAAAAATAAGGTCTGCAGGAATGTGTTGATTTCTGTTAGGCATGGTATTTTTTAGAGGGACTCTTACAGTGATTGTCCTTCAATCCTTGCTTACTCCCAAGTGGTTACTTTCACAGRGAAAATGCATTTACAGATATTATCTTGTCTGATCACCCACTCCTATTTTAATGTTTTCCTGATCCCAGTTTTTAACCTATCCATTACCTCATTTTGCCTCAGTAGTTAAGCAAATTTTGCTGTGATTACAGAAAAATGTAGWTAGAGATAAAAGAATGCAAAGTTGTTGTGAACATATTGCATAAATCAGACTATACAGACTTTGTTTCCAACACCTATTTGCACCCATCTTTCATTTAAAAAAAAAACTTATGTACTGATTGATAAAGTAACTGTTCAGGAGCATGGTGGAGTTTACTGGGAAATCCTAAGTCGTTTTACTTGACAATTTGGGGAGAGATATGAGGCTTTTCCTACTGAATTCAGTCTCTTCACCTCCCACASTGGTGGCATTTCACCACCACAGTGTTGGTTAAAACCAAGGTGCAGCTCCTTTACTGCTGCTACCAAGTTATAAGAAGTATGAAGCTTTTTTCCTATATTGAGCTGAATAAATGAAGGTAAAAAACCAACCCACAACCGAGCTATGAAATGCACAGATTTGACCTAGGAGTTGTTAGGAAAGCCTATTTGATGCTAGACTTTTCTAACCACAACATTTCTTGCCTCTGTGGACACGTTGACAGGATGACTGGTTCCAGCACGAGTTACGCACCCAGTGTCAAAGGCGTGGGTGAGAGTCAAGGTCAGTGATGCGACCATGGTGTCCGAGGCAAAGGGGGCACCCTTTGTGGCTCACTCTTCCTGTGGATGGAAGGAGCACCATGTTCTGTTGAAAACCCTCCTTCCTGTACCAATTCTGACTAGATAGAGTTTCTCCCTTAAAAACTTTGCATTTCTGTAACTTGAAATTGTACGTTAAATACACTGGCACATCTGATCACGAGGCTTTCATTTATACAATAATATTTTAGCAACACAATGGTRAACCTAGAATTCTACATGAAAAGGTCAAACCATCTGTCTTTTATGCTGCAGCTTTCATAATGATACAACTTAAACAAGAAAAAAATTCTATAAATTCTAGTGCAATGAAGGAATATTGGTCTCTCATTGCCTTTTGYGTGGATCAAGTCTTGCTGTGTCTGAGCACCCTAAGGAATGGCTGAAAATCACAGCTTTGTGGTTTCTTTCCTTAATTGCTGCTTTCCTGGATAGCAGGTGTTTTAAGAGGACACAGAAATAAATCTATTTGCAGCAAGTTTATTAGCTGTGCTAATATAATTCTTAATGCCTGAGGACTTTGCATGGCTGSAGTTGAATTAGAAGGCCCTGATCCTTCCCTGTACCTGTGTCTGAGACCAAACATAGCTGCTGCTCAGTAGCTGGGCCTCCTGCAGGGGATCTTGACATCAAAGAGACAAACTAGCTAAGTCATAATTAGCCCCAAGCTTGTTTGGTGTAAATTGTAAACAATATATCAAGTTGACTAATTGTAATGAGCCTAAGTAGCAGACACTGRACCTCGGGGATTGGCGCGCCGTGTCTCCGCATTAGCCGGTGGTGYGGCCCTGGCGAGGGGAGCGGGGCGCGGTCGGTGTGCGGGGATCCCAGCCCTGGAACCCGGGCACATCCATCCATCACTGCCACCGCGGGCAGGATCAGGTGCCCCGGCTGCTCCGGGCGCRAGCACGCCGAGCCGCTCAGCCCGGGATTTCTCACATCAATCTCTGCGGTTTGGGACAATCCAGAGAGGGGAAAAGGGTGAAAGCCACCAGAAGGATTGTCAAGAAAATCACAGGCTCTGTGTTCACTGGTTTYGGTGGTGCAAGCTGTCTTTTGAAACACATAACTTAACAGAGCCCCTTCTCTCCTATTCCATTTCAAAATGTTTAACACCTAAACGCCGAAGCAGCCAATCCATGTGAGTCTCGCTAAATATTTATTATTTACTGTGRAAAATTTCCCTGTAATTGTATAAAAGCTCTAAGCTGGGTTGGAAAGACTCAATATATTTTAACAAAAACCAAAACTCCTTGGACAAGTAATTTTGCCTGACACAGATKCTCTGTGCTCCTCATCACCCGTGCTTTTCAAGCTGCAAGTTCAAAGGCTGTGATAGGCAGAATATGAGAAATGCCACACTGTTTATGTGTGTCTGCTCTATCACACTGTCAGCACAATACAGGAATAGATCAAAGATTCCTAATWTTTTTAGCTCGTAGGAAACCGTGAAAAACCAAAAATATCTTTGGTAATGTGTAGTGACATAAAGGAAGAAAAATGAAAGCCCTGGCAAATCAGCAAGCTATTAGAGGATAAGAAAAAAAATTCTTATGGGTTTTGGCGAGTCCTTGGGGAGTTTTTATGAGCCCACCCTTTTTAGAAAGATATTTTTCTCTATTTATCCTAATGAATAAAWTTTTTTCCTGTTCCTCAATGAAATTTACACTAGTAAGTATATTAGGAATGAAAAAAGGAAAATATATTTGGGAATGAGGAGTGTATGAACATTTGATACTCAACTATGGTGTGTGGGAGCAATTTAAGAAAACTGCAAAAAATGTTTCACAATTTAACTGACATACACACTGGGGCATAAAATGTCTGTTTAAAAGAATTAAGGAAGGGTTCTGTMATCACTTAGTCTCAGCTCTGCCCTCTTACTTCATTGGAAAATGCAAACATTATTTCTGGCTTCCAGGAGCAGTGGGAATTACTTTTTCTGCCATCCATGCAGGCACCAATCCTGAATAGGTCATCTTAAAATGCAATTTTAAGCAGATTTTCTCCCCAGGCCAGAAGGAAGCACCCATAGAATACTTTCTTAGTCTCAAAGGAAAAAATAGAGATGCTGTGCTCAGTCTCAAAAGGACCTGTCATGAAAAGGAAAGACTTTTTTTTTTCCCCTTCCCTTTAAAGTACATTTACTGCAAGGTCAAGGAGGTTGGTGGTTGCAGGCAGCTGCCTGGGGAACAGTACATATGAGAATGTTAATTTGCCAGTGGTTACTCTCTTGAAGGACAGTGGTTGTTTGTATTTGGCAAGATGAGTTTTGTAAATGACTTGTTGTGTTTGTAGCATCTGTTCAAACTGCATAAAGTAGAATTTCAACTGTATTAAATAATCCTTAGCCTGCGCTACTCCTTCTAATCACTCTACATTGTAAATAGCTCTTATCTTTGACCCTTCATTAATTTGATGGTGTTAGCTATTCATAACTCATTCAGGTGTGTCTGGATTTCTCATGGATTCTTTTAATTCAAACACTGCAGCCAAAAGTTCCTCATATCACGGTGGCAAGCTTGAGGCTTTGGTACTTGATGAGATGGAGGAAGCTGCACTCCCCATAAGCTCTGGAATGACTGGCTTGTGAAATGAGCAGTTTGCAGGCCAGCTCACAAACACCAGGAAAACAAAACAGAATCAGTGTGTCTCCAACTGATAGTGTCTGTGTCCCTCAGTCTGTGAAATAAAAAACAAGTTTCTCCCAACTGAGGCTCACTGTCCTCTGGAATCTGAAACCCAACTGTGCCAGCTTGGCTGGTTTATTTTAGAGCAATGGGAAGAACAGTGAGTCTTTGTCATAACGACAAAGGTAGAATATTTGCTTGTCACCAAATCCTGCCCAAGAAGAGAGCTCCACAGACGTCACGCTGTACGTTTCAGTTTGTGACAACAATAACGTCCCAGCGCCCCAGGAGAGCTATTCCCCATTTGAGAGGGATATATGATATTAAACAGGGACACACCCAGCRCCAGGTCAGGAGTGTTGTTAGCTCAGAAGGACATCCCTGGCATCAGATGTGTAGCCTGTGCCCTAGGCTTAACATGGTTCTGACACTCAATAATATCTATATATTATACTGATTTGCAGGAACATGTTTTAGAAGGATCTACAACTAGGTTTGCTGGGGCACAGGATGATAACTAACCTTATCACCCCAGTGCTGAGCTGATGAATGATCAGCTGGGCTCTGCTGGGCACGCACGAGTTGGTGCCCTTTGGAATCAGCGTTTAATACCTGTGATACAGAAACTGCTGTTTGACAACAGGGCGTGCTCCCCTGAGGCCAGCCCGTGCAAGAGATGAGTAAAGCAATTAAGAAGATTGTTATTCCAAAGGGCTGTATCAGCTTACCTTTTTTATTATATTGCTCCCCCCTGGAGAGCTATCACAGGGATCCAGAAAATTGAGCAATAAAAAGCCACACCTTCACTAAGCCCACATAGCCTCWCTTTGTAACAGCATCTTTTTTAGTTAGTACTTAACTGGTACCTTTAGTTAACCCAGAAAGGGAGGCAGGTGGTTTCCCTATGGTCAATGCAGAAAGTTGAAGGAGAAACTTTTCATTTTGGCCAGCTGCTACTTTAATCACCTCCAGATGAAATTTCATTATAGAGTTGGCATCTAAAATAGAGTAAGATAGCTGGGGCATGGGTACAGGCATGTTTTTTTGCAACAGGTTTGGAGGAGCTAGCATTTGAAGCAAAAAAGTGTTAATTTGTGGTCCCTTAACCACATAATCTGAAATTTGTTTTATACATAATATGATTTTATCCTGTGGCGCAGCTACAGTCCCTTGGCTCTTGTTATCTGTTTTGATTCAAAAGGCCTTCCTGTTTGTTTGGGGCTTTTTATCCTCYCTTGGTAATGTTATTTAGTGACACAGCTCTTCTACCAAATCTTGAGATGATCAGTCTTCCCTCTGGTTTAAGTGGCTTTACTGATGATGAGACTATTTTAAATTCTGTTACAGTCCTTTGGAAGTGGTCACTGTGGRTACATCTCATTTGCTTTTACCTCTTGGGGACTCACATTTGCCASTTTCAGTACTTATGGTATTTTATCTAAAACATTTTGTGCCTCTCTTGTGAAAATGCAGGGAGTGAAGTTGATATACTGGGACTGAATACTGAGGCAGACATGCACAGATTCTAGAGCTTAAATATATGTACATTGATGTTCATTTCAGTCTCAGACCCACACAAGACTTTGAAGTTAAAAGCTATGATAATAAAACAATCAGTGAAGCAATTCTAAGAGTCAACTGAAGATAAGTGAACCATGTGCACTATTTCTTGCAATCACAGGAAATAGAATGTGCATCAAGCCTAAGTTTAGGTATCATGCTATTGCAGAATGGATCCCACTTTCCATACTTACAGTTTGAATGCTTTCACAGCTGTATTCTTTAAACATCYCTTAAGTTTGTATTTGCTTGGGAAATGTACAGCCCTGCAGTAGGATCTAACTGTGGAATCAGAAAGAAGAGGCAGGATGGCAGCATCATTGTTTCCCTACATACACAAAGGAAGTTTAACTCTGTGATAATTTTTGCATTAATGCTAAGATCCTTACTTAGCTTTCAAGAGGAGGGTGAAGAATAAAAAGTTCCTGACATTTCTCTCTTGGTCCACTAATAATTTTTAGAAAAACATGATTATGGTAGCTTTCTTGCTTCCTGTTATTAATTGCTGTAGGATTCTCAGACAAAATTCAAATTGAAATGGCAATATTTGAATTTCTGTCTCTGTGTTGAGCACAATGTTTTGTCGCAACCTGCTTTTCTGCTCTCTCTTACAGTAATTTTGTTCTTTTTGTGGTTGGCTGTTTGCCTGATCTTGGTGGTATATCCTTCAATTTAAAATGAAAGCTAAGTCTATCAGTGTGTATTATCTTCAGTAGCTATTACTGCAGGGAAAATGCAGGGAAATATGTTTTATAACATATTTATTCTCAGATTTATAGTTGTGACAACTGGGTGTCAATCAGTGATCATCAGGCAGGTAAGAGTGGTGCTTTGGCCATGAGTGATATGATCCATCCAAGCAAGAGAGAATAGTGTTTTTCTGATGAAATAGTCTCATGATTATGCTATTTCCTCTTAGCATCCCTGTGGTGTGAGAGGTGGTGCTCAGACCTTGCTGGCTGTTGGTGAACCCTCCATCACTTCCTTGGAAAGACTCTCATTCTTCTCAACCTCTGTGATATCTGCTTCTAAAGCAGTTCCTGCAGTTTCAGTGGGGAAACATCTTTTTATCATTTGGGTTCATCTGAAAACATACAGACTAGGAGGAGTTATCACATTTAGGTGTCCCAGTTTGTAGATTTGCTACGTGGTTGGGTAAAGAAATGTTTTGTTAGTAGTAATTTACTCTGAACCCACCTTTTACTTATTCCAGGGGAAAATGCTAATAGAAATATTTCTTTAAGGAATAGTGACTAGCTGTTATATTTCCAAGAGTTCATAAAATACATAGATGAAGGCAAACACAGTATCTGTTTGGATTGAGATTAAATAGGAAATTACTCTTTTTCCCAGGTCTCAGTCAGACCAGAAAACTGAGCTGACCCCCCTTACACCCCCCAAGCTCTCAGTGAAGCCCTGGTGCAGAACAGAGGTTGGAAGCTTGTGGCCAGTATTGGGGCATAAAAATTTTAACCTGACTAGCTCAGCCCTTTATTTGCTGACCYGTTTAATGTCATACCTACTAGTCAGGTATTTGCTACAGCTCTGCTTAAGAGAAAGATTTGATACTCCTTTAAGTTTTAAATTTAAATTAAATTCGGTTGTCACTGTTTTGTAGATATAAAGCTAATTTGCCAAAGCAGGTGTCATTTCTTCCRCTTGACTGTACAGTTAACAGTCAGACACAGCAAGGGGTAAAACTTGGTTTTCATCACTTGCTTTGTATTGTTTCATATCTTAACATGTAGCTCATTATTAGGCCTTAATTAGAGCAGACGTCACTTTCCTGGTGTCAGCAGGCTTGGGGTGATTATTCCTTAGTCCTTTTTTTCTGGCATTATCATATCAGTGATACAACCTGTAAAGCAAAGCTTTTGGAGCAGCAATGAGAAGGATAAGTTGGTTTTGGGGAGGGGAGGTTGAAGGAAAATCATAAGTAAAACAGAAAAATAGAACTGGATTYCTAGTCCTGTAGATGTTTTAAAACATACATCAGAGTCTGAACCAGGGTTCATACAACAGGACCAAACACTGGATTAAAATGTAGATGAATCTCAACACAAAATCTGCACACAGGGCTGAGCAATCATCATTTGGGTAATGAGCAAAGAGGAACAGAGAATTCATGCAAGCTGAATTCATTCCTCTCTTCATCCTTGTAGGCACCCAGAAGTCTTGGGCAGGTTTTCCATTTTTATGTGGCATCTCCTGGATGGAAGCATGTGCTTTGCAGCACACATCCATGGAGAGCCCAAGATGCCCAACCTTCAWGTGTGTGTTAAATTGAGGAAGAGCTGGAACTGCTGCACACATGCTGTGTCATCAGCCTGTGCATGTGTAAAAGGCASTGGTGTGAAATTTGCATTCAGAGCAAGTGGGGCAGCCTGTAAAGACCTAGACAAAGGGCCAGAGTCCCTGCATCCCACCTGGAGAAAATCTCCAGGTGGAGAAAGCAAGTGTGTCTGGGAAACATGAGCTTGCTACTGTTTGAGCAAGAATTTCTGTGATCCCATAGTGACAGACTGTGTCTGAAGAGATGCTGTTTTTTCAGCTAAAATTAAATGTCCAGTTCTACTGCTGGATTGTAGCTGGTGTGCTGTAGCTTCAGGGACTGAGGCTGGTGATACTGATGGCCTGGATCAAATTATGGAGCTTGATTCTTCAGCTGGGATGCAGACTACACTGGCTCCAACAAGCTTTTGGGATTTTTCCCCCTATACAGAATGGATTTTATGATGTAAAACTAAAAGTATGTAGTCCTTGCTGCATGCTTAATAGATATCTAACTCTTGAATGTTAAATTAACTAAATCAAATAACATAAAGATGTGGCTGTGTGCTTGTTCTGTCCTGAGCAAAGCAAAGCAAGGGCAAGAGAGATTATTTTATTTTTCTTTCACATGAGCAAATCATAATTATGAGAAGCATTCGGGCAGCAGGATCATGAGTAGCATATATGACTTTGTAACAACCTAGAAAAATAAATAAAGGTGGCTGACATCCTGTTTCCTTTATGATGTACTGTATCATAGGAGAGAGTGGCATTTTTTTAGTTTTCATTTCAATCATTTAATGAGATACAGTTTGTAAGAATGTGGCATGCAGAGGAAGTCACCTCTTACCAAGGGTTTGTTTTATTTTTTTTTTGTTTGCATGTGCAAATTGTGAAACATGTTCACTCACTCATCAGTATTCTTTTATGGGCATGTGTGTGAGATAAGACAGACCTTACTAGTGATGCTTTCAAATTTGTGGCTCTGATGCTCTGAGAAAGTATTAACAGTAGGCTTGGGTTTACTATGCAAAGACAAAGATAAACACCATTAAACTACAAAAAAAGGAAGAGAAAATATGAAATCAACACAGATCTGGTAATTTTCTGATCACAGGGACTGTTCAAAGAAATACAAATTGAGGGAAAGATTTTCTGTCAAATGTGCTTAACTGTACAGGCACCAGCTTTTCCTGTAGCACATTTACCTGCTGTGAAACACTTAACTTCAAATTAACAGCAAAAAACACCCTTCTTTACTTTTTCTTTCCCAACTAAAAATAAAAAAGCCAATGTTTTTCAAGGACTGTATTTTAAAATATCTGCTTCAAATATATTTTATTCAAATATTTTTACTCAAAAATATTTAGCCAGTTTCAACTTTTTCACTACTGGCTTTTACTGCAGATTAAGGAAAGTTCCTGCACTAGTAAATATTAATTAATAAAAGTCACATTTTCACAGCTTTACCCAGAAAAGACAAAAAGAATTAGTGAATTTTATGAAATGAGAATTCAAATAATTTGTGCATTTAACTACTCTAGCTTGATTCTAAGTTCTCTTTGCTAAATATATGTTAGGTCATGTTTCCCAAATGTATTCAGCCATGTGATATGTAGTACCAGCTCATTCATATCAGATGAAGTGTGACTGGAAATAAAGCTGGATCTTTTTAAGAAGACACAGTCCTTTGCTCCATATTTCCAAACCAAAACAGCCAAGTTCATTGTATTTTTGCTACATTTCATTACTGCTCTTCTTCCTTCTAAGTGAAGACTAATGTAAAGACAATCACTAAAGAAGCAGCAATCATAATACCCTATACTAACTAAATTCAGACTTATGGCTACCCACAGGAGAAATACATGACAGATCCATTGTTCTGTATTAGCAGGATATTGTCCCAGTATATGAACACATGCAAACTTTGAAGGCTTTGAATATTTAAGGCAAGACACTAGTGGCTCATCCCAGTGGGAACCACAGAAAAGGGGAACCTGATTAAATTTAATGTCATTGTCACTTTTTTTTCCATTGCTAAGAATTATATAGGTAGCCATAGCTACCACACTGTTCAGACACCATGACCACAATATTCTCCCTCAGAGGTTGGCGTCAAGGGCTGAATTATTCACTCCAAGAATGTGATTCATTGCTAGATGTGATTCTCTCCCATTAAAAGATTTGTCRGTACATAAAATACATGTACATATTCTAGCAGCTTTTTTTAAAAATCGCTGTTATGCCCTTGCTAACCTCAAAAGGCACCAATTTTTATTGGTATAACTTAAGTTTGGAATACATCTGCCCCGTTGAGAAAACTCTGAAGTAAATGAGAAGCTTTTTACTGTTTACTGTACAACAAATTATGAAGTTGGAAACTAAGGCAGGAATATGTAAGCGGCTACTTAGAGACAATGCAATTAAAATAAGGATGTTTTTAAGCCAATTTCTTAGAAAGGTTTGCCTGCTTGAACTGTCCCCTTATCTATTGTTTATTCTGTCACAAGAAACCTCAAATATTCTGCCTAACTGCAGAAAGCACATAACTCTGTTTCTCCACTGCTGTTTGTTGCTAAACTCCCAACTTCCCCGACTTGCTTCACAGTGTTATTCCTAAGTTGGATAGACTAATTAGACTCATTTCCATCCCAAATAACTTCTGTGAGCATGCCTCATTTACCACTCACTGAGTTACATGAATAAAGAAATGTCTCTATCTGCGAGGATCTGCCCAGTGCAAAATGGCTGGTTCCTCTAACGTGGGTAAGGAATAAMATTTTCTCCTGTATGTGATGCTAGCAGCCCTTTTCATCCTTTTTCCTTTATGCTCACAAGGAAAATCGGGTTCTAAAATAAATGCCCAGCTCATGGTGCTCACAGAGTTTAGCACAACAGTGATCCTGCCACAGATGTTGATTACCCTGACGGAAACCCGGAGTTTTGGGGAATTTAGTGATGGACAGTGCTTAGCACGAGAGGGCAGGACCATTAACATTTATGCAACTTGATCTCAACGGGGAAGCTGATGACAGGCAAAGAGGCAGAGTGCCCTATTCTACTCCCCTAATTGTTTCCAGCGAGTAGGSCAGGATTATCTGGTAGGTGAGTAGAGAACTGCTTCACTCTGTGGYTTTCCCAAACCCCTGTCTCTCTGCTCGGAGTCTGTAGAAGCTGCACAGGATGCTTACGGCAGATCCTGCCACACAGCTACACGGGGCCCACAGAGACAAAATCTGAGACCAGAGAAAAAACATGAATTCTGAATGCTTATAAACCAGTCCATTTGCCGAAGTTGATTTTAATGAAGGAATCAAAAAGTTTCTTTTTGGGTTTGTTTTTTTTTTAATGAAACCGTGTTAATTGCTGAGAGGTGAATACGTTATGGATTTACTATCATTTTCCATTGTGAATTTTTAAAATTAATTGGTCTGTTATGTTATCCAGAAAGATTTCATATCCATTATTCTATTTTGGATTCAAGAAAGGGATTTCTGAATAATATAGGTAGTCATTTGAGTAGTAAATATTCTAAGTTAACAATAGGTAATTTAACTAATGTAGCTTCTAACTTGCCAGAGGTCTTACTTAAATTAGGTATTCTCTCCTGCAATCAACTCTTTAAAAYTACGGTGCCTACTCACAGCAAACTACTGATGTGAGCTAAGATGTCAGCAGCWGTGTGGCCAGCAGGACTAGAGAAGGAATCATCCCCCTGTACTCAGCACTGCTGAGGCTGCACCTCAAATCCTGTGTTCAGTTCTGGGCCCCTCACTACAAGAAAGTGCTGAAGCATGACCAGAGAAGGGCAATGGAGCTGGGGAAGGGTCTGGAGCACAAGTCCTGTGAGGAGTGGCTAAGGGAGCTGGGGTTGTTCAGCCTGGAGAAAAGGAGGCTCAGGGGAGACCTCATGATTCTCTACAACTGCCTGAAAGGAGGCTGGAGCCAGGTAGGGGTTGGTCTCTTGTCCCAAGTAACCAGCAATAGGACAAGAGGAAATGGCCTCAAGTTGTACCACGGGAGGTWTAGAATGGATATTAGGAAAAAAAAAAAAAAAACAAAAACCAAACCACCAAAAAAATCAGAAAGAGCTGTGAAGAACAGGAGTAGGCTACCTATATAATAGAAAGTGTTGGAGTCACCMTCTCTGGAGCTATTTAAAAGCCACATAGATGTAGCAAYTGTGAGCATAGTTTAGAGGTGGATATGGCAGTGCTGGGTTAATGGTTGGACTCAACAATCTTAGAAGTCTTTTCCAACCTAAATGACTCTGTGATTCTAAAGATGAATTAGAATTTACTAAGACCATTCCATTTAGTAAGACCATAAGCACCACACACCTGTGGTGTCTTCAGAAACTGAAACCAGTAGGGCCTCCAATAGCCCTGCCATTTTTTTAGAGGAACCCAAATCCCAACAGAAAAGCTTGGATTTGTGCTAGCATGTGGGGGCAGCACTGCCAATAGCTGTTGGCCTCGTGGAGGAGTGTGCAGTCYTGCTGCCACTCTGGCTGGTCCATCATGAGTGTTTGAGTGTGCCCTGCCCAGGTACTGATGGAGAGCTACTGGCCCACCATGCCCCTCTCCCCCCATACAGAGGGATGCTTGCACTCTGGAAGCCTCCCTCAGCTACAGAAGCWAGATAATCAGAAAGCAAATATTGCCCCAATGCAGTTTTAAGTCAATATTTTGAGCTGCTGCCTGGCCTGTTTGATGACAGCCAGAGGTTGGAGGTCACCTACCTGTTGATGATGGCAGCAGGAGCACAGGAGGTAGCCAGCATTCTTCCTTGCCACTGTTCAGCTAGGTTTGTTTGCAGATGGAGTATGTCAATCACAGAACTCATCCCATTCTCTTCACTGGGAGCTTTCTGCTCATGCAAAAAGGAGGGACTCAGAAAACGCCCAATTCTTCTCAGTGACAACTCCTATTTTTAGTCCTTCTGGGAAGCTTTTTGCCTCTCTTGAAAATTTGTGAGGGATAACAGTGCTGAAACCGGAGGCAGCTTGAATGGGATCAGGATTTGGTGCTAAACATTAAAGCTTCCGCGCTGTACTGGAGAGAAGGGGACCTCGGAGGCCATGGGCATAAAGCGTGCAGAAAGCCGGAGCCAGCGCTCTGCTCCGCAAAGGAAGCCTGGCATCTAGTGGACACTAGCTGTTGCATCACTTCTGCCTTTTGGTTAGTTGGGCTCAAGGCTACCTATACACCATCCAAAAACTCCTCCTGACCCTAAGTTGGTGTGCCTGACCACAAGTTGTAGTCAGCTTTTGTCCTAATTGCGCTTAAAAATTCACAGCTACTCTTACATCTGGTCAGCTGCCACTTAAAAAGTCAAGCTCTATTGTGAATAGCTCCTTCATGGAACTTGCTTTTGTGATATAAATCCCATTTTCTGTGGGTTATTCTGCCACAATGAATGTAGACTTGTGAAAAAAAACAATATTAGAAGATATTGAGGGAATCGTGCTAAATGCCTGTTCAGGAGAGATGCAAGACACAATATCCATAAAAGTAACTACATGAAGGATTTGCATCATCATTTAGTCATAAACATTTTTATTAGTTCCAGCAACATGCAAGCCCCCCCTAAACTTATTTCCTTACATTCTGAAGGTAATTTGAATGCACATTACTCTCCTTGACTACCATGTAAACATTTAAATGCATTACCTTTGTTTTTCTTCACTTTTCTGTTCTGATTCAGCATTTATACTAGGCCAAGGAGTGAGTATGTGTCATCCTGTGTCATCGTGCTTTGAACAAATTTGTTCCTTTCACTTAGGGCAGTGTTTTCTGTACTTAGGCTAGGCTGTGTCTTACTATGCAATTAGTCCTATTGGAAATAATAGGATTAGCTCTAAAATCAGGYAGCACGCAACATTAATAGAAGAAGAGAACCCAATCCATATAATAACTATTTTACATTTGTTAAGATTGTAGTACATTATGGTGTCCACAGAACCTTAGAAAAAAACTTAAAATTAATCGTCTCCTCATAAATAATTCAGTTAAGACAATTGATGGACCTAAATCTCTGGAAAAGCCTTAGTAAGCAAAAAAAAGCTGCATCTTTCAAGTCGATTTTGAGCACTTTATAAATGCCGGTGGCAGCTCTCTCCCCCTGGTGGCCAGGAGAATGAGCTAGCTTTGGGTCCTAAATCAGCAACATCCCTATTACTGCTCTCCCTCCTTAGGAGCCTGAGGAGATTTCTGCCCAAAATAAAAATCGGTATTGGGCCATTATCTAGCACACAAGTCATTCTCTGCTATTGATAGAAGTGGTGAGAGAATTCTTCAGAGTGGACATCAATGGAGCAGTAACAGTTGAACTTGTGACATGCAGATGATGTAGCTGCCTTGCTCTGGTAAAAAAATCTGTCAAAATTAGATTGTTTAACCAAACAGTCCCAGAAAAGAGGGAGGCCTAAGAACATGTATTTTATTACTTTTGGTCTTTTTAAAGGAGAGAATGTAGTTCAAAATAATTTGTTTGTAAAGCTCAGGAAGAAGTGGCAAAAATGTTAATGACTWCATGAGTATTTGAAAACTGAGCTGTCAGCACACCAGAACGTTAGAAAATAAGGCATCACAATACTTGCTAGGGAATACTTAGTAAATAGCTCATGCTATGCAGGCAATATATATTGTGTTTATTTGTGCTTAATGTGCCATGCCAATTAAGAGGCACATTTGTTTCCATCCCAAAAGGTTTATTCTGTTTTAATTGAAAATGTCAACAATGTCTTAAAATGTGAATCAAGTCTTCAGGAACCCTTATTAACAATTCCCCTTGCCCTGTCCTTCAAAAAGAAGCAAATATAATCAGTTAGAAATTGAAAAAACTCAAGAGATTAATTTTCTGTCATGCCAAGCTCCTCTTGTGCTGGCTCTCACAGTGAAATAAGGGACCTTTAAGAACACATTGAATGGGAACAAACCAGGGACAATATGGCATTTCTATGGGGTCTTTTCCATTGGTTGATAACTGCTTTATGGACTGCTCATCAGCTGGATTTCCCCACCTCTGAGGCCAGAGATGCATTGGCTGGGTGATCTCTGTGCTCTGCTCTTGGCTCTGCTGGGATTGCAGGAGGAGAAGGGAAGTTGCCCATTTCCATGCTGGCCATGRTTGTCTGTCTGTCTTGTTGCTGTTCATCACAAAGTGTGGTTGGCAGCAGAGGTAAGAGAACCCCTGCCAGCCCCAGCCTTTGCAGACCAGTGGGTCCCTGAGCTCAGCAACAGCWGCAGTCACTGCCAGAGGCTGGGAAGTCTGTCTGTGCAGCCATGGCCTGTCTTGCCTTTTGTCCCTGAGCTACAGARGGGCAGAGACCATGGGGGCAGAAGTAGCACAGAGCTAGAGGCAGTAGCATCTATCTCTAGAACCTGTCGGTTGGTTCATCACAGCTTGAGATCCAGTCCTTCATTCAGCATTTACCTCTTCCCTCTTTTTGCTCTCATCTTAAAATAAGGAGTTGGGAATTTGGGGGGGTTATTACATCCCTGATAGTCTCATTACAACCCATACTGTAAATAGACTCAAACACCATTTTTTCTCATTTGATATACGTAAATATTGGCCAAAGAAAACTGTAATGTGTTAAAATCAACTGCATGGGCTTGTTCATGTGATATTTCTGTCTCATATGGTAAAAATTAATTARAAGGGTTAACTAAGGAAAGCTTCCATGAGGTTTGCATGACTTTCTGAGTTGTCGCAAGTTGTATTTGTTAAAACTGGGTGCAAGAAAGCAGATTAGGGAGCTGGGAAAAGCACACTAAGGAAACAGAGAAAGAGAGAGAAATAATGATTTTTAAAATGTAGTTGGAAGAGGCAGCAGGAGATCATCCAGTTCTTTCTCTGCCTGAAGGCAGGATCAACTATAACTATGTCAGCYTTGACAGATGTTTGCCTAACTGGTTCTTGAAAGTTTCTAATGATGACGAATTCACAATCTCACCAGATGTTATACTCCAGTGTTTAATTATGTCTATGGTTTGAAAGAATTTCTTAAGCCTAATGCCATCTCTGCATGTTCTGTTTCTCATGAAAATAGGGGACAGATGTTTCTCTACCTCTTGCAGTATTTCTATGTGCACTTGCAGACATGTTTCCTTGGTATTCTCTGCTTTATATTCAGCACATCCCATTTATTAAACTTTTCCTTAAAGGCCATGATCTGAAGAAATGAGAATAAATAGAGGTTGTTTCTGAATTAGCTCCAATTCAGCCACAATAAAACAAGCAGTACATCCCAAACCGTATCCAAACTGGACACAAGGCTCTTGTCTTACTATGCACTGGGTATAACAGTCCTGCTCAAAGGAAGCAGCAGTCTTTGGGGATGTACAGTTTTAGTACAACCAAACATGACATTTCCATTTTCATAGTGGTGTGACCTATTATCACTCCCAGTTCTGCTTCTCCAGAATCGTTATGTAGGTTATTTTATTTTTCTATCTGTTTTATCTGTATTTATGCCACTCTTTTTTTTTCCTTTTTAATCCTGTATGGAAGTGATTTTTTGCTGCTGAGTAACACATAATTATTTTCTAACAATTTCTTTGATTTGTAAGATCACTTTGAATTTTAATCTTAATTTCAGTGCAGCACTTCCAGCATGCTTCAAGTCCTGTCTCATTTTGTGTCATCTGCAGTTTGCATCCTGTGATCTGTATTGTAAATACAAGAATTGCATAAAAGCCACAGGAACCTGCCCCCATAAGAAAATTCTTCTATACTGACCACTCACTATTGGGCCATTAATCAGTGTTGGAGTTTGATCTGGACTGTGTTTCTATGGCTAATGGGAATGCCATGAGATACCCCAAGTCATGGATCTGTCATAATGACACACTGCCAAAAGCCTTACTGAAGTCAACATAGATAACATTGGCTGTTTTCTCCATATTCATGAGCCTTCYTGCTCTGCCTCAAAACAATTGTGACATTGGACATTTCCACAAATCCATGCTGGCTGCTGCTCCCTAGGTGTGTGTGGGGAACAGGGATGTGGGTGTGMATTAAGTGATTATAGCTTCTTGGAATTTTATTGGCATAACAGTTCTCTCTCATTAAAAGTGTTTCAAGCTTGGTTGTGTCACAGCCCTGAAAATTATCTTTCACTTTAGAGTAAATATAAAATCTCACTACAGAGATAGGGCAGGAAATTGTCATCCTTTCCCCAAATGTGTGAAGCTTTTACTGTGTGCAAATAGTTAAATAGAGCCTAGGAACAGTAATCCTTTCCTGCAAAGCTTATAATAATATGACAGTGTTGAATTAAATAGCACTTAAAAAATGTCATGTAAATCCCACTTTACCTGTATGACCTTTCTAAGTCCCAAAGCTTTAAAGATAGCTYCTTAATAAGATTTTCAAGTTTGGAAATGAGACGTTAAAATATTTCTCTAATATCAAGATATATTTTTAGGAATGAGGCTTCTTTTTCTTGAATGCAAAATAAAATGAAACAAAGTGTATTTGTTCTGATTACAGAAACAGACATGAAGGAAGGAGCTCTGATCCTAGGAGTGGAAGTGTACCTGTACTTGATAATTTTCTGTGTGCATTTACAAAAACCATTACTGCAGCTTTTAAATATCAAGGTTTGAAGTAAAAAATTATAGTAGTTTATAAAGAAACCCAAAGAAAGTATAAAAGCAGCTCAAAGGAGGATTTGAGTTTTTCCTCTTAAAAATAACTTRTCCATGTCTTTTTAGGATCAGATGACTTTTTTAACCAGTGCAGGCAYGGATACTTTTAGCACTCTATTTGCAGTAAAATGAGGGTTTATAACTTAAAGGCATGAATTAAACAGAAAGTGGTATGAATAACATATAAATGTATGTAATGAAAGAGTATATATGCTTTGGTCCAGTTCCTTTGAGATTCAGAACAGTACATGACAAAACTCTGCTACCCCTTATGCACTAATAACATGCTAGTGAACAAACTTTATTTGCTTAAGGCCAAATTCTGTTCTTGAAAGATACACTTTCAGAAGTCCAGTTCAGCCCTTTTCTCTCCAAAGTATCTGGGGAAAAATAGCTGCATCAGGTTTTATAAATACAAAAAAAAAACCCAGAAAAACAACCAACCAAACAAAACCCTGTARAAATCTTTGGTGAAAATATGTATTTGCTCCTGTGTATTTATTTATACAAGCCCCATGACATTGTTTTGGTGAATTATGGGGACAGTAATATGAATGCTGGGGCCAAAGAACTTGAATTTCCTGTTCACTTTTACTCTGTCAGTTTCTACACTACCTGACATCAAAAATGCAACAGTATAGAAGAGTTACAGCAGTGTAGCCTGATAGAAGTAAGCAAAAAAAAAATATGGAAGCACACACTGGAAATCTATTTGTTTCAATTGATTCAGAAGAACTAAAATACCTTTTGGCCTGCACTTTTGAGGTTATGTTTCTCTCAAAATGGTTCCTTCAAGCAAAAAAGTGATTTGTCTGTGATTTGCAAACAATACGGGAGGTCTCAGCCGCAGGTGACAAACCAAAATCCTTGATAATGATGCATGTTCCCACAGTTCTGACACTTCTTTTTGTTCCAAAGGTCATATATTCAGCATGTCAGACAAACCTGGTTCTAATGAAGCTGCATTTTTTCAAGTGTTTTTAACTCCTTATGTATTATATAAACAGCAGCTACTGCTTTCCTTTCTAGAATAATTTTCTGACTCAATACAGATTTGAAGTGCTCAGGATATTTAGGATACCATTAAATCAGGGGTATTGAGCAGATGGTGTCCTTTAAATCAGGGGTGTTGAGCAAATTGGGCAGGAAATGATGATCCACATGTTATCATGAATGGATTAAAGGATCTAAAGATAGCCTGCAGTTCTGTGGTGAACTCTGCATGGTGATGTGCTGTGGGAGCAGAATGAAATGGGAAAGTCCATGATTATCCCAGTGAAATTGGTGTTTCAGCCTTAGGCAGATTCATCCATTCAGCGGGTGCTTGTAAGTAATATTCACCGGAGACTTAAAACAAAAAACCTCAGCAGAAGTATTATGGATGCATGGTTTCTGATAAGTCACAGCCTTTTGAGAGCTAGCCAAACTTTGATTATTGTTAGCTTGATTTCTGAGAGAGCATTTGGCCAAATTAATGAAATGGGTAGCAAGCACAATGTCTGAAATTCTACACTCAAGTTTTTCTCTCTCTTGTTTCTTAATCAAGTATATATAAACTCATAAAAGAGCAACTAACTACTTTAGAGAAATAGAGAAAAATAAAGTAAAATGTGTTTACTTTTTAACAAGTAAAAATATATATATATATATTTGTTTATACATACACACACACATACATACATACATACATATATATATGTATATACCATAAGCTCAATATTGAAATAACTGTACTGAAAATAAATTACTTCAAATAACCTCAGGTGAGGGGGGGGAGAAAAAGTAGATATGTTCTGCAGTGGTGGTAGAATGGTTCATGTTCCTAGAAAACATGAAACACAACAGACAGTTTTAAAGTATCTTCATACATACAAAAAAATGATACTTATATAAAGTAATACCAATATATAAAACCTGTTGTACAACAAAACCAGTCTTATTCTCTTATTCTTTCCCAAAGAGTGCTATTTTTTATTGTTTGCTAAATAGAAAAAAAAAATCCTGTCTATGCAATGGACAGTAAAAAGGAAAAGAACCCTTGGCTAAGAGAGAAGAGACATTTCCCACCTGAGGCCTTTCTCTGCCMTCACTGTGCATCTCACACAACAAAATAGTTTGGATATTCATTATTTAAGTATGGTGATGTTGCTACAGCAACATCATATGCTACACACAACTCTAGTTGCTTTTTTGGTGGCAGGTSAATTAATTTTAACATTTTAATAGATTTTAAAATTTTTATTAGGTTTTTTAAATTATTATTATTTAGAATCAGGTACAAACCCACCAGCATTTGACAACCAGTTTTGCTGCTCACAAAGCAGAAAAAATTTCGCCAATCCTATACAATATTTGGGGGCAAACCCCAAAAGAAGTGCTGTAAGGCTTTACCTGTCACAGACCCTGTTGATTTTACACCACAGTACAACTTCAGGTTGTTCTCATGAGGTAGCTGAGGTAGACCTTCCCTTAATACAAAGCTGATGAAGTGACAGGGCACAAAAAGGGCACGAATCTAAGGAACAATAGTTGAAACAAGAGAAACTTGTCAGGAACGGCTGTAGACACATTTTTTCTTGGCTGATTATTTACTAGTGAACAACAATTTTACTGTCTTGCCAACTTGTAAAATGTAAGACAGAATGTGACTCTTTGTRTCTCATCAGGTTTTAACTTCTATTATTAAACTCTTAAAACTGAATTTCTTTCTACAAAGAATAATGCAAATTCAATTTGCCTCAATTTCAAAATGAGTAATTTTAAAGTGAGATTTTTATTTTCTTTGGCTTCTTTCAGTGTTCAGGCCATTATTRTATTTCACTGATCTATAAACCTTCATAAAGTTCTCTGAAGGCCTACATACCATCTGGTATGCTCCTCTATCACTGGCATAGCAACAAAACTGTGTCTTAAGTAAAAACAACTCAAATGTAACAGCTCTAATGTTGCATGTAAAGCAAATCTGTATATAAATAGAATCTTTTCAAATTTCTGCTGCCATTCTTGAAAAAAAAAAAATCCCACAAACCAGCCTTCAAAACAATAGCAGACAGCAATCTGTCAGTTCTCCAGTAAGCATGAGCTGTCTAACCAGTGTCATTAGCACCTCAAAAAAGACATTTTCCCTGYCTTGCTTGCCAGGAATTCACAATAGCTTGCTAACAATATTAATACCTACCAATTACCCMGTCTTTCCAAGTTCAAAGCACTGTAAAAACTGAAGTAATCTGCTGCAGCATTTTCTAGGTTCATGCTAATTCCTGTAAACGAAACGCTTTTAAAACTGGCATGTTCTGGAGTGTTCTATTTAATCCCCTTAATTTTCACTGTTTTCTTATCTTGAACTTGCTTTTTCTCCCAAGTTGTGGAATGTATGGGTTTTTTCTTATTACTTTTTTTCCAAGACTAATGTTCCTGACTGCCTTGTTGAGTCASAAACACAGACTGACCTGACTGTATGCTCCCCTTTACACCTACTTTCCCCAGTTTCACCTTTCTTTTCTCAATTTTTCCAACATTACTTGTTCAGCATTGCAGCCTCGCAGCCCATTTTTCTCTGTACATTTAACAGCATTGTTTGGCTGTGTCCTCTAAGTCAGTCAAGCAACTTGGCTCAACATCTATCACATGCACAGTTTGTCATCCTTTCCTCATGGAAAAGGGGGTCAAAATCCTCTCAGAGGCCTTAACCTTTAGATGCTCAACATGTTGTGATAAGTCAGTGTGAGGCAAGCACACCAGAGGTGCTAACAGCAGTAATAATGCTTTGCAGAGAAGCTCATGAGCTTTGCCATGGTTATCAAGTCCCGAGAAAGAGCCAAATTCTCTGAGCTAAAGTAGAAGTGCTCTCATAGACCATRCTTTTTTCCTCCTCTAACCCACACCCAGCTTTACTTCTGATGTACCTACAAGCTTCTTTATTCCCATTTTTGGGGTAATTTGCCTTTTAAGTGGATGGAATTTCAAGTTGGTGGGAGTCTGAGCTTGTGCTGACAGGCAAAACTCTCTTCCATTTTCACACTGACCTGCTCTGTGCATGAAAGCCCTTGATCTCTTGCATTTTTACATGTCAACAGTGAGTCCAGCCCAGGCACTCCTTCTCTAGCACAATTTAGTCTTCCTCAGAGGATAACCTCAGGGGATAACCTCAGATGATCTCTGAACTGCACTGTTCAGACACCAGCCAGTCTGCAAATTCACCTGTGTCTTGGCATCCACCTCTGGGGGCGAAATCACTCTTCTGCTCCATTTACACTGCCAATTATTTGTATTTGGGATTAGCAGAAGGCAGTTTCCAACAAATTTAAACTCATCTATTATCCAAATTGTAGATTAATATTTGATGTGAAGGCAAGACATCGTCACTGAAGTTTGATTTTCTCCAAATCCTTTCACTTCTCAGGTGTTTGACTACTGCAATTTAAAAGTCAAATAACTTTAAGGGTGAAGGAACATCCTGTGAGCCCAGAACTACAGAGCTGGCCCAATGGATGGGTAAGTGCTTCTTTTTTTGGTTTTCTATTAGCCAGCCTAATCTCTCCAGAATGTCTTTGTTAGCTGCTGCACCTGGCTCGCCAGTATAATGCTTATTCATTTCTGCCAGACTTTTAAGCACTTTTTTTCATGGCTGGCTGGTATGTTAAAGGGGTAAAGGTAGTTTCAGTACCTCTTTGCCATTTAAGGTCACCATTTCAGCCCTGTCGATGTTCTCTGTGCAATACGAGGTAACCTCAGGTGCCTTTGCAAAGCCTGGCTGCACGTGCTCTGTGACCACACATCCACTGAAACCCASCATGGCAGCAGGTCCTGACCCAAGACAGCAAAAGGAGGGGTTTTTCCACCTATTCTGMCAAAGGAACACGATGCTGGAAACATGTCGAGGAGCCTAAGCTGAAAACTGCCCTAACCCCACACCTGAAGGATGGGGTACCATGTAGGTACACACAGTTTGTGGTAATTGGGGTGGGGCTGTGGCCAGCCTCATCCCCAATGGGCTGCAGCTGTGAGCAGCAGGTGAGCAGCATTGACAGCAATGAGCCATGGAGTGCCCAGGGGCACTGACCCACCACCAAAGGGAACAGAGGGCACACAGGTGCAATGCATCAACATGAGGGGTATAAAAGGTTGGGCTGAAGAACACGGAGGGCAGCTGCTTGCAGCCTTCTGCAGTGGTCTGGTGTTACTGTGTATGGGCTCAAGCCTTCTGGAATTGTATGGTGATACTCTGTATCGTGGTCGTCTCAACTGTGATGTGTTATAGCGCCATCCAGAGGGACCTGGACGAGCTTGAGAAATGGGTCTACGGGAACTTCACGAAGTTTGACAAGACCAAGTGCAAGGTGYTGTACCTGGGTAAGGGCAACCCCCAGTACCGATACAGGCTGGGAGATGGACAGATTGARGGCAGCCCTGCTGAGAAGGACTCGGGGGTGCTGGAGGATGGGAGGCTGGATGTGATGTGGCAATGGGCACTCACAGCCCAGAAAGCCAAACGYGTCCTGGGCTCATCCAGAGCAGCGTGGGCAGCCGGGGAGGGAGGGGATTCTGCTCTGGTGAGACCCTACCAGCAGGCCTGYGTCAGCTCTGGGGTCCCAGCACAGGAAGGACACGGACCTGATGGATCGGGTGTCACCAAGATGATCAGAGGGATGGAGCACCTCTCCTGCGAGGGAAGGCTGAGAGAGTTGGGATTGTTTGGTGTGAAGGAGAAGGCTTAGGGTAGACCTAATGGTGGCCTTCCAGTACCTGAAGGGAGGCTATGAGAAAGATGGAGAGAGACCTTTTACAAGAGTGTGTAAGTGGACAGGGGGAATGGCTCCAAACTTACAGGGAGTAGGCTTAAATTAGACATTCGGAAGAAGTTCTCTACAGTGCTCCTGGTGAGGCACTGTAGCAGGTTGCCCAGAGAAGTCGTGAATGCCTCGTCCCTGGAAGTGCTCAASGMYRGGTTGGATGGGTTTTTTAGCCTGTTCTAGTGGATGGTGTCCTTGCCCAYGGCAGAGGCTCGGAACTAGGAGTCTTTAAGGACCCTTCCAACCCCAGCTATTCTTCGATTGCACGACCCCGTATTTTAGCGTTCCTAATCGCCCATGATGGTCTTTCCGCGGTTCTCCGCCCAAACTTTTCAACTGGGGGTTGGGGTGTGACCACGCGATGATATGGAATCACAAACGTCACTCGCAGGTGTGGTGCCTGGAGCTGGAACCCGGGAACCCGCTCGTTCCCGGCGGCAGCCCGGCATACCCAAAACCCGCAGAAGCGCCCCCGGCCCTGCTGCTCCTCCCGCCCCTCAGGGCAGCGCCTCCCGCCGCCCTCCACAGGAGAGGCGCACGCGCCCGGGCGCTCCGGCTCGGCCCGGCGATTGGCGGGAGCGGCCGTGACGTCATCGCAGCGCGCCGGCAGCAGCCCCGCTCCTGAGGGGAGCGCGCCGAGCTCGCGCTGCCCGGGCCCCATCCCGCGCTGCCGCCGGCCCGCGCTGCTGCCCCGGGGGCCGGCCCGGGCCCGCCCTGCCCGCCGCTCCCGCTCCCTGTTGCCGTTCCCTGCCGCCGCTCCCTGCGCCACAGGTGCGTGTGGGGCCCGCCGCCCTGAGGTGAGAACGGAGGCCGGGGGAGCGCGGGGAAGAGGGAGAGGGGGTGGGTGGGCGGGCGGGCGGATGGATGGTTTGCAGGAGCCTTCCCGCTGCCTGACAGCGCCCCTGGCCGCGCGTTTCTCTGGCAGCGCCGGCCGGGCCCTTCGCCGGCGTTTTACTGTCCGTGTTAGACCGGCCCTGCCCGCTCTCTCCCCTTCCTGGCTTTTCCCACAGGAAGGTTAAGAATATGAGCCTCTACAATTTGGACCGGTTCCGCTTCGAGAGGAGGGGGAAGGGCGCCGAGCAGGTGTCGCCGTCCCCGCCGGCGGCCTGCGCCGAGGCACCTGGCGCTGCTGCCGCCGTCCGGGCCCCCGGAGGGGAGGGGGAGGAAGGTACGGATGACAACAAGAGGCCAGGCACTCCGGCTTCRGACGTGACAGAGAGAACTGGTGAGTCAGGTGTTTTGCATGCAGCTGAAGGGCAGTGTGAGTCCTGAATTTCTAGAAATTAAATAATTGTCTTTTGTTTTGGTGTTTGTCATTTTGGGGTTTGCCCTCTTTGCTTGTTTTACAAATGTGGTTTTCTGTGCAAACGTTTCACAACAATTTCCACAAAAGTRTCCTTATTTGCAGCAGTGTATGCTCTAATTGAACATGTGCATTTATAGGCAAGTCCTTAACCTTCTGAAATAACTTGGTTTTTTTAATTGTTTAAGTAAATTTCAGATTAAATGTCGAAAGAGTGTTGTGTTTTCCTATTTGTAAACTCTATTTACTGATACTTATTTTATGCTAGCATTTCAGCATTTTCAAGGAAKAAATGGCTTTTACTTTTAATTGCCTGATAGATGCAACACTTTTCTCAATAGAGTCCTTGTCTGATGTATCATGGAGCTTTACAGATGGGATTGAAAAGATAGAGAACAGTTTCTTTTCACTTGGGCCTGGTTTTGTAAAGAGTTAAGAGACTTGGTGCTGATTCTCAGAATRGTTTTGTTGTAGTATTCGTCCTCTTTTGGGGCAGAAGCTTGGGGTTTTCATGGAAATGTCAAAACCTTGGTTGTGTCATAGTGTGTTAGTTTCCTTTGGCTGAGACAGTAGGGATGTGCTGTTCCTGTTTGGATTTGTTGGTTAATACTAAGGACTGAAATTGCTGTTGGCTGTGTAATCACATTCACCAGTGTGTTTTTCCTGTTACTGAGGGATTTGAGAAACAGACACTATCTCCTGCTGGTTATTTGRTTCTTCTCAGACATGCCATATAACTTGTGGTATAGTTGTCTAATTACAGGTGTTAGAGGAGAGATCAGACAGACTTTGTGCATTTATTCAAAAAATGAAACAGCAATGTCTCTTGATGTTCATTAACTACATTTTTTTTGCACGTGACTTTCTTTTGTTGCAAGGCTGTTTTTCACAGTACCTTATCTAGGTGATAACAGAGAACCAATCATGCATGTGGAGGATTTCCTCTTTTAAAACTGAGTGAAGTCAGAATTACAGGRGGTATTTACCCTTCCTTAAATTTTGGTTTAGTGCAGGTTGATTGTTGTCAGTTGATTGGAGTGCTCTTGTGTTTACATTAGTAAATATTAAGCAGTGGTCTGCATTAAAATATATAAAACATGTAAGTTGCCAGTCTGGAACTAGTAACCTGTTGCAAAGAATTTTGGTTACAGGGAGGACTTTAGAGAAGAAGGGAGCAGCTGTTAATTCTGGTTTCTGCTGAAGTGTCTTTGTAATGCTTGTATGGCAGACTGAGTACTCTGAAGAAGTGCACTTTGGAACAGGTGTTCCCTTCCTGTTTGTGGTAAATMATTGTCTTGTGCTGTGGAGGAGTTGCTGAGTGCAGGGGCCCTTCTTGAACTGTGAGTGTAGTTGTGCAGTAGTGGATGGTGCTGCTAGTTTTGTGGCTTAGTGGTTTGGGGATTTATTTTTGTGTTATACTTCTTCCTTTAATCTGCCTGTGGATTTTGTCAGTGTAAGCATGTAGCTAGACCATAAGTGCCAACAGATTGCACTGCTTGTTTTTCAATATGCTGGTTTCCCTTGACTTAAATTCTCCAGGGGTAGGACTGTGGAGAAGGGGTGTAACGCCCAATTTAGAGGCATTAATTCAGATACWAGGCAATAAAAAGAAAGGCAAAGGCCAACCCCAAAGACCTGTAATGCAGGGCAAAGTGCTTGTGAGGAATACTGGTGGGAGAAGGTGGTAGCTAACAGTGAAACAGGGTAGAGTGCAAGAGCAGGCAAAACTACAGCAGGTGTCCAACTGAAATAAGCATCCATGGACACAGATACTGGTGGAGAACTGGGGCACTAATTAACATTTAAAATTGAGATGTAATTAGTGTGCTCTGCATATACATAATGCTTCATCTTTAACAGATGTTGAGTGTTTCATGAAGATCAAGCGGTTTAGTGACTTTTTTCCCCACTTATTTGCACATCAATGTTATGTAACCTATTTAAAGAATTAATAACCTTTTAAGAAATGAAATCACATTTTCTACATCTACAGAAGTTAACAAAAAAACCACTCAGATTTTGTCTGCATGACATGAGGCACTTAAACGTAATAGAGAAGAYTAGATTTGATTAGCAGATGCCTGTCCTCCTTGTTTCCTAATTAGGTGTCATGAAGACAGAATTTTTCTTGGTTTGGGTCAAGTAAAACAGTCAGCTTTTTTTTGTTGGTGTTGTTGTAATTGCTGAGTGGTCATGGAAAGGCCTAAAGCTGAATTTATGGCACTCTCTGCTGCTAACTGCACCAACAAGTAAGACTATGGAGCTGTTCTGCATGAGAAGCAGTTTACACCAGACTCACCAAAAATAACTTGCCCTAATGCTCAGTGAATCATGTGAGGACAATAATTACTCWGGTTTCTTCTGAAGACAAAGTGATTGACAAAGTACTGGTGCAAGAAATTTGGGAAAGAAGAGGAGAGTGATCTGTATGTCACTTGTACAAACAAAAATGTTATTCAATAGCTAACARCTTGGTTGGTTTTTTTCTGCTGACAACTTTGGTGTAGTGCAACCACAGTGTGTATCTAAAAAGAATTTTAAAATCTTTATCCTTTAGGAGCACAAATAGTTCAGTATAATTTCCAAGAGATTTCTTCATATTTCTGTTTTATCAGGTGCCCTGAAATACGCATCTAACAAAGTATAGGGTTGTCTAAACGTCATCCATCTTCAAAAAGTGTAGTCTGATGTTGTCTGTTGTGTCATGAACCAGCACTATCTTTTTAGCATTTTTCTCTAGTTTTATTTTCCCAGAACATGCTAATACTGGTAGGTGGTTCTGTACCCCCTTTATGTCTGTTGGTCATGCCTCTCATTCCTTTGTGTTGAACACTCATCCCTTATGCTTTAATGAGCAGTTTGTGGTGTGATGGCAAGAATTGGTAGTTTTTGTACACTTGTCTGTGCTTAAAATTACTCAGACCGGCAGTGACTTTGCAGCCAGGTTGTAGGGAATAATTCTGGACTGCATTTACTGAGGGATAGAAACCAATTCTGGGGACAGTTACCAAATTATATATGGTAGATATCTCTAAAAAGAGTTGGAAAAATACACTGAAGTAGCTTACTGCAGTTTTTCATGCAAATTAGTATTTACTGAATATCTTAATCTGTTAAGGAAAGAAGCATCTTAATTTTCGTTTAGATGTTTTTAATTATGTAAGTAGCTGGGTGTACTAAGAGAATGAGATTAGTCTACGCTGTTGCAGAAATGGAGCAGAACTGTACCAGAACTGCACAAATTAGAATGATTACCGCCATGAATTTCAAAATGAGGCCTTTATTCAAGTCTCAAAAAGCRTGCTTGCTAAGCTTCCAAAAACAATTGAAATAAAAGTTGTACAAGAAATTAAACTACAATATATAGCCCCCCTTATTGATGGCTGATTTTGTTGATATCCTCTCTCTACTGTTTGAATATGTATCCTAAATGACTACACTTTGAGATTATAATGCTCAGAGCTCACTTGCATTGGGACTGCTCTTTTTTGTTCTGTTGTCATTTTCTCTGGGATCTGAGGAAGTCCTGTCTTTTGGTTATGTCTCAGTTCATAGAGTGTAATTCTACTTAGAGWATTTCTGGCAAGAAGTGATGACTACAGTATCAAGTGAAGTTTCTAAGGGTTCATGAGAAGATGTGTTGAAGTAATCATCATTTTACAAGGGCAGCTTTAAGAAGTACCTTAGAGTAATACTGACATTTAGGATTATTTTAGCCAATGGAAAATACTTTCCGTTGAAAAAGGAATACTTATTACCCTGTAGACTTGAGCAGCATATGCTTGATGCTGCTTTCCAAAAYTAGGTGGAGGTTACTTTCTATTTGACGATGCTTGTTGGACAATGTTAGTAAGTGTGGTAAGCCTCTTAAGTATTGCCTCAGTTTTTGCTTTGTTTTTTCACTTGGGAGAGAAACTGGCTTTCTYAGAGTGAGGTGTACGATTTGTGTAGGAGGTTGTGTTTAGAATTACAGGGCAGTGTATTCTCTTTTTGTGGTAGTGAAAATTGGTGGTTGTTGTTGGGTTTTGGTTTTGATGTTAATGTGTGCATATAGGGATACTTACCAGTGTTCCTATTTCTGGCCTCAGAGTCAAAAACTCAAGTCTTATGATTGCAGGCATTCCTTAATAGTTCTTTTGAATTGCCTGTAATCAGAAAATTCTGCCTCCAACAATTACATATTGTTGCTATAACTTTAATCTATTACTACTCTACAAGGTTACAATTTGCTCTAAATATGAGGACTCCTTATTTACATATGTGATTTCTGCTTCCCCCCCACTTAGTAGGGTATTCTGTTCAGTGGGATAGATGGAGGAAGGGCAGAAGACTGGGCTTTTTTTTGAGAGGRAGAATGCTTCTTTTTTTGTCCACCAGGTAACTCATCATTTTTTAAGTATGGGAGTTAGGAGCTGTCATGAAGACTGGACAGTAATTGCTAAATAAAATAAAAATAAAATGAGAAATCACTAAGTGAAACAGTAAATACTCTTTATTTAAATATAAATYTTGTCTAAGGTTTATACTGTAAAGAATAAAACTGCCTTTAAGACTATCCTATTTTTGTAAAATTTCCTTGTGTTTTTCCTTWAAATCCAGTAAGGATGCATCTTAGCAAAGTTGTCATAAGTACCTGTCACTTCCGTGTCACGCTGCTTACAAGGAGAATTTATTTGAAATTTAGACTAATCTACAAGGCAAAGATCCATGAAAATTGCCTTGGTCTGTTCTGTTAATTCAGTATAGATGTGAAACTCTCATGTTTCTTACAGACCTGTTCTGATATTGAATCACATTTTTTTAACGTGTTATGTATTTCAATCCTATTTTGATTGCCTTTGCCCTGATAACCCAACTTCATAATGTTCCCGAAGGTCTCTTTYGCTCCTCTCCTGTATTCATCTAAAAACTTAATCAGTTTTCAGATGAAGCAACTGCATCAAGGACAGCACATCTCCTTGCTAAAATGGATGTATAGAGGAAGRTACTGCTCAGGAAGCTTCCACTGCCAACATGTTGATCTTGGATGCAGGGAAGTCTGTCTTGGAACCGTGTACTACTGCTTCAGAACTAATAATTTTTAGGCATTCCTAAATTTGCATGTGTATAGGCTTTTCAAAAAAAGATTTATTTGCAAAGTGAGATTTTTACCTCTTCTAAAAATCATTGCCATAATCCTATATTGTGTTTTGAAAGTGATAGAAAAGACTTAGATTTTGATAACTCAACTAAAACTAGGTCCTTTATCACAGATGAAGGAATTAGATGCCATGTAGCTCCTTTCTGCATTTGACTATGAGATTAATTTATTTTAGCTTCATCTGTGTCTACTGTCTGCTGGCAAATTAGCCTTGCAAACTGATGTTAYGTTCTAGTAATTTGACTCAGCAAGTTTCTGCATTACTGAATGGAGAGAGAAGGACCTACCTTTACTTGGAGCCAAAACTCAGAGTTAGCAGCACCCCTGGTGCTTGGTTCACAAGCACATGAGTTTAAAAAAGGATRGGTGTGTTAGAGGGGAGAGGATGCCTGTGATCCTTTCTTTGTGTTATGAGAATTTAAGATCTTTTTATGTGAGGATTTCCAGTGACAGTAGTATCACTAAAACACAGCTTTCCCAGAAGGTGGTGGCTGACTCTCCTGCCCCTTGTCCTGGATTTTTCCTGTGTGTGGCGAAGGTCACCTTGTTGAGGGATCCATTCAGAGCAGGTTGCTCAGTGTGTGGCTGCAGCTTGAGCTGTGGGTGGGGAGAGCCCCAGGTAGGAGGCAGGGAACTGCTGACCCCTTGCACAGAGGTCCCAGGTGCCTGTGGCCCTGCCAGGGCRCAGGACACTCCGGGGCTGATGACTCCAGACTTGCCTGCACTTAGACTGTGAAGGGTGTAAAAGCACAGGATTTTTTTGTTTGAGGTTTCTCCTCAGAGGCACCAGCTGGAGCTGTGGTTTTGTTACTGTACTGTGATTAAATGATATTGGGGATCTAGACATCTGAGGGTGCTCTGGGAAACCTGGTGTGACTCTGTGAATGGGATCTGTAGCTGCAAAGGGGTCTTGGTCCCAGCTCAGATGCTGCTGCCAGAGTGGCTCCTGGATGCTTGGACAGGGAAGTTTTTTTAACAACCTGAAGTCTTGAGCCTTCAATGATTGCTCTTTTGAGCTGTCATTGAATCCTTGTTGATGTTTCCTCATAAACACTGAGTTACATTCACTGCCATCCCTTTAGCCACTATTAAGCTCCATTTTAAAGTTTTCTTTTTCTGTAGTGTACTCAGTAACATTTGGTACCATATTTTTTTAGTTTTTTGGGTGCCTTTGCCTTTCAAAGCCTGTGCAGTTTCCCTTGTCAGCAAATATCTTGTACTTGTAGGATTTATCATTTTTCTCCTTTTATTCAGTGCTGCTACAGTGCRTTTTTTAAAATTTATTTTCCGCGAGATTTCTTTCATACAGAAAATGTTCTCTGCAGCTGTCACGTTCTCTGCTCTRTGCATCAATTTTTCTCTCTTCATAGAGGAAAGAGAGAAATATGCTTTTGTTTCCGTCCATGTTCTGATAAGCCTGGAAGTAGCTCAGAGGACTTTGCTCATTATTMATTTATCTAAAAATAAGTATTTATTTATTTATAAATAGTTATTAACCTAAAATATATGTTCTCTTAAATGTTGTARTATAAAAATTGTTTGATGTAAGAGGGCTGAAGATCCTTTGCCAGGTAAGTTCCCACTTTAAGAAATGCAGCTGACAGGAATTTTGTGTGCATGAGAAAGTGAGTTCTGTTTAACTGACTGTTGTGTCTCTKAAAAAAATCACAGCTACCTGATGCTCTGAGTACAAATAAATATTTGAAGTCATAAGTCATTGTCTCCTCTTTCTTCTTCTATTGAAATGTCTTGCACAGAGTATTCCACTGTCCCAGAAACTCCGGAAGCCCAGAGGACAAGGAAGGAGTCTTACTTCAAGCGGCAGCGACAGCGCCAGCGAGGGGTGCAGTTCCTCGATGTGTCTGACAGCGAGGATGAGGAGCCGAGAAACGTCCCTGCTGCCAAAGAAACCCAGGCCCCGAGGGCAAAGGTGGCCTTAATGTACGATTTGAGCCACATTTCTGTCCTGTCTCTGCACCCTCAGGGGCTGTTCTCAGTTGAAATCCTGAATTGAAAATCAGAGCCTTGGTTGGGTTCTTGTTTGCTCCTTTGGGATTCAGCTGCACCTAACTAAACTTTACTGGTTTTCCAGGGAAGAGGTATCCTGCTAAAACATTTTCTCAGAGCGAGGAGTTCTGTGATGTTGAAACATGTGATGTTTGTTCATTTACACATTTGTGCCTTTGCCCTTCTGAAATCCTTTTAATGCAACTTGAAARCTGAACCATAAAGCACTTGCTTTACTAATTTTCAACTGCTGGAGTTGATTTTTTTTTTTTGTATATGCAGCTATATTTGACAGGGAAGCAAATAGAGCTTCAGTGTGTTGTATGAGTCCCGAGGTAAACTTCGGTGTGAATTGTATGGTGTGTTTCCTATCTACAGTGAAAACTATTTCTTTCCTAAGTGATTTGGAAATTGATATTTTTTGAATGTGCTGGGAGGGAGGAGTCACTGTGCAGGAGTCGCTCGTGTGTGTGCTAAAAAGGCAGTGTTGAGAGAGCAGGTGACACAAGATGTAGATAGGCATCTGCAGCCATTTGCAACAGTGTAAAGGAACTCCTGCTAGTTATGTCTGTGTGGTAATTGTGCCCTCTAGATGTTCTTGTGCTAAGCAAAACGAGATGGCTTTACCTGCTTTTTTGATAGTCTAGTTGAATTAATGGGCAGAAAACTTTTGTGGGAATTGCAGCCTTAACAGGTGTTGCTTCTCGTCAGGTTTTCAGTCCTACACAGATCATGGAGTTATTAGGGGTTTACAGCAGAAGTGAAATAATGCATTTTCCTGCTGCTGTTACCTGAAATTGTTGTTGGGTTGTTTCTTTTTTTTTTTTTGTGTTTGCCCCCCAAAGTTTCAACTTAAGGGAGCTACTTGAAACGGAGAAAAATATTAGCAATTACAAGTGAGCTCCTGCTTCTGCCTGTGATTTAAGTTGTAGGTTGTGCAAGGAAACAGGTGACCAGCCGGTTGCATGCATCAAACTGGCTTGTGTGCTGTGTAAATGCAGTTACTCTGTTTCTGGGATCAGTCCCACCTGRAAGCAGTTGAAGTGGTTTTGTATCACATGGAGCTGATGCTAGTAAGCCACGCAGGATGCAACTTGCAGAGCCACTGCTTGCTGTTCCTCTACTGTGTTGCTGTTGCTGGGAGTGAGAGATGGACAGCAAGGTGACTCCCTAGTGGGGTTGATGAACATGAGACTACATCCTCTTGTGCTCCTCAATATTCCTGTGTAGCCACCAGGCACCTCAGTGCCCAACACTTTGTCCCAGTGTGCCRGCTCAGGTGCAGATTGATGTGTACAGAGCCCACAGAGCTGTGTCACAAGTGGCTGTTCTGGTCGAGCTAACAAACAAATGGAGAGTGGGGCAGGAGTTAGCTGGGGTCTGTCCAGGCTTAGGAGCTCTGGCTCATGCTGAATACTGGCTTTGCATGGAATCACTCAATTARTTGTCTGCATTGTGCATTTTAGTGCATATGTTACCTAGTTTGTGGGTTTTTTGGGGGTTTTACTTCCTTTTTGCGGAGTATCCTAGCTTCCCTTGTTCTGAACAAGGCACAGAACAGAAAGCAGAAAGTTTAGAGCAGAAAACACGTCTTTCCTAAGGAAAATGTGCCACAACTTTTGCTACCAGAGGGTTGCTGTCTGGAAAAAAAAAGCAGAATCAACACAAGAGTTGCTGAGCAGTTAAATGAGTGTTTCTTTATGCTTGATAAGAATGTGATTATACACAGAAGACAAGATTTATGATGTATGCAACTCTGGCTTTGTTGAAAAGTGTCTAGATGTTATTCCCTGATAGGAAAGGATAGGATAATTGCAGTGTCGCTATTTTCATTTGGATTGATTTTTCTTTTTTATATGCACTTTCTACCAGAAACCTTCCTTATCAAGGTAAAAAGATCAGAAAAATGTCAATAGATTTTAATATGATACTTCATTAAGTTTTTTTTTTTAAGTGGAAGGAGGATTCATGTTTTGAGGCTTACAACTCAATGCCGTGGTGGACTGAAGAATAATTTGGATTGTCTCTTGTTGCTTCCTTACTCTTAAGAGGCACAACCAAAGAGTCCTAGTAGCTGTGTGTGCCTTTTGAAAAGGGAGGAAATAATTCTTTGATGAACAGTTACCTGTGTATATCTTTTATGTAAGTGATATATATCAATTTTTTCCAGAATTCTAATGTAATTTGCCTGTTGCAACTGCTAAAGAAAGATATAGTGAGGAAAACCAGGTTTATTTTTAGTCTTTACCTATATTTATGTAGAGARGCCTGCAGGCAAGCCTTTTTTGATGGTGAAATCCCTATTAAATGACAAACTCCAAATGGTTCAATTAATTTTGCCTTTCCAAAAGGAGATTTTTGTGTATATGGGAGGAAGGAGGATGGGAGACCCATGCTTGGGTTCAGTCTTATCTATGCAACTCAATATCCTGAAAGATACATAGGGGTTGCTTTTCCTGCAAATTAGCATTAATAATATTTCAGTAAATTCAGAACACTGTCTTTTTTTCAKAAAGGCTTTTGCCATATTTATACATTTAAGATGCTGCATGAGGAGCTTTGAATTTTCTTTCTCAGTGAGCCAAGAGCTAGGACAGAGTTAATACTGCACCTGGAAATTGTTTACAAAGAACCTAATCCACATCTGTTTGTCTGTTTGGCAAATAAACACTAGCAAGGCTATTTAAAATAAACTTGGGGTAGTCTGATGTCGTTCAGGTAGCTGAAACTGTTCAAGTAGCTAAACTGTATTAAGGTGGTTGTTATTAAATTATCAATAACCTTTTATAGCACAATATGAGGGTAAGTAATGGTATTTCCCTGGTCCATTCTTCCTTTCTTATTTCCTTTGCCAAGTTGAAATTGTTTAGTGCAGAGAGGACACTGTACTTGATACATGCCTGACTTTGTCCTGAGTAGAGGCATCCCCTTTGCATACGAGTTGATTAAGTATTTCTGAATGCATCTCAGTGCATTTTGTGCAGTCCTGGTGGGTTAGTTTACAGTAATGTTCTGGTAGAGTAAAACATTCTTAAGCAAAAAGAATTTTAATTCTTTTTTTCTTTCCCTGTACGTTGTAGCTCTGAACCATCTGATGATGATGACTGGTCTGAAGAGGAAGTGGCCCAGCAGGCACTTGTAAATGGTGGGGAGCAGCAGCCAGCTGTGAAGGAGCATGTAGAGAAGGATACCAGGGACTCAAAGCTGCAAACAATGAAGGAACATTTTCCCCAAAGAAGTGACCAAGAATTATTAAAAGTAATTTTGCTCAGTTCTTTGATTTATTTTGATGATTATTTTATAGGATTTTATAGGCAATTTTTCTAAGCTTCTGACTTCATTACAGGGTACAGTCTTGTGGTGAGTTAATGTTGTCTGAATGCTAAGTACCCACTAAAGCTGGTCTGTCACTTTGCTTCTCAGCTGRACAGGGAAGACAACAGAATGAAAGACTCATGGGTCATGATAAAGACATGGAGAGATTATTCACCAGTTACTGTCATGGGCAAAACAGACTCAACTTGTGGAAAAGATTTCATTTGTTACCGATCAGATCAGAGTAGGGTAATGAGAAGTAAACACAAATCTTAAAACACCTTCCCCCCACCCCTCCCTTATTTTGGGGTTTAACTGTGTTTGTGATTTTCTCTACCTCCTTCCCCCTTGCACCAGTGGTGCCTAGGAATGGGATATGGGGACTGTAGTCAGTTTATCAGCCCTCCTCAGCAGGAGGACTCATCATACCCTTCCCTTGCTCCAGATTGGATCCCTTTCCATGGCATGCAGTCCTTCAGGAACCAGCTGCTCCCTTGTGGGTCCCTTCCACAGCAAACTGCTCCAGCATGGGCCCTTTTCTCCATGGGTCCTGCTGGGAGCCTGCTTCCCATGTGGTCACAGTCTTCTTTGGACCTGCTCTGCTGTGCTGTTCTCCATGGGCTGCAGGTGGATCTCTGTTCCACCTTGGCCTGCAGGGGCACAGCTGCCTCACCATGGGCATCACCACTGGCTACAGRGGAATCTCTACTCCTCCAGCCCCTCCTTCACTGACCTTGGTGTCTGCAGGGGCATTTCTCTCATGAATTCTCCTTCYTCTCTCCTGCTGCAGATGTGTTGATCCTCCCCATTTCCCTACCCCTTCTCCTTCTTAAACTGTTACCTACTGGTGCTACCACTGTCACTGATGGGCTTGGCCTTGGCCAGCAGCAGGGCTATCTTGGAGCTGACGGCCACTGGCTCTTCTGAATGTGAGAGAAGCTTCTRGTGGCTTCTCACAGAACCACCTGTGTAGCCCCTGCTGCTGCCAAGCCTTGCCATGCAAACACAATGCAGCTCTTAATTATTGTTTTGTTAATAGCAAAAGGGTGAAAGTAACATTATAGAGGAAGTACAGCTATGTAATGTTTCCACATGCATGGGAACTTGGATATCTGTAAAAATGAATATATAGAGACACACTTAAAATAACCACCTTTAGGTAAGTTCAGCAACAGTGAACTCCAGCGTATGGAAAATTTTTCAAGTATTTCTTTGTTGTGACGCTTAAGCTAATTATATCTGTCTCAGTTGATAACTATTGGTAAYTGCTGTTGTTGGAATGAGCTAGCTGATGAAATGCAGGAGTGGAATCACTGCCATCTTCCAGATGAAACACCGTGCAAGCTTGCATTTATGACATTTAACATGCAAAGATTTCAGTACTTCCAGTGAGGCAAAGGGTAGGTTTGGACTTAGTGTAATGTATTCTGATTAAGCTGATGTGTGAACTCTGGGCCGTTGTCCAGTGTACAATRCAAATCTATAGGTAACTCCTTGCAAGTGAGATACGGTAGCTCATTACAGTAAAATACCTTTAGTGCCATACAAGGCTCTCACTAGCTTTTATTTATAAAGCTAAATGTGTTTTAATTAGTCTGTAAAGCTTCCTGGTTGTTGAAATGGCATTGAAGAAATACATTTTACTGATACTCCTTGCTGGGTATTTTGTTTCCCAGTGAATCAAGCTTTATGCTTAGACTTCCTTTTTGGGAAGAACAAAAGGGTTACAAGTAGGAGTTTCTGAATTTTTCTCTTGAACGTTATAATTTAMATTTGTTGTGTATGTCCAGATTGTGTTTTTCAGTTTTTGGCTACATAGAATTTATCTCATTCAAAGACTGATAAAGGTTCATTGTAGCTTAGTAATAGCATAGAAATGCCATGTGGTGTGTCTAGTTCCTGTTTTGTGACTTACCTACTGAGCAGCCTGTGAGGGTGTTGGTGTTTGTTTCCAGGAGAATGCAAGATAGCCCCTGTATCAGCAGAACTTTGTAGAAGATGGAGGCTGCGCAGATTTTTTTCTGCGGTTACATAGCTGCGACATTTTTAAGAGGGCACAGGAGTATCAGGCAAATCTGTTGTTCCTTCATGAAGGATCTGGAGCAGGCTGTCCTGACAAACTTGACACAACTGATGAATGCTATTAAAGAAAAAAATCATGAGTTTTTTGAAAAGGAGATTGTGCCAATGTAGCAAAATCGTAAGATGCTGTTTCCAAATGTGGACTGATACTTGGGAATCAGGATTCCTCTTAACTTCATTTTTTGTTTTGTGGTTGKTTTTTTTTGTATTTGTAACATTTAAGACATTTGCTTTTGTTGCTGTTACCTCACCTGCAGAAAGCCTTCTGGAAGTCTCAACATGCAGTTTGTGAAACAGATCTATGTTGAGATTACATGTGGATGGAGAAACAATCTAGAACTCCAAGGATGTATTGATAAACCTTGAGGCACATTATACATTTCATGCATGTACTTACAGGAGATGGACCAGCGCATCACAATAGTATTCAGACACTTCAGTAGTTAATAAATTAGAGGGTTTTATTGATATTGTTTTGTGATAGTAACATTGAATAGTYTTTGTAAAAAAGCTTCTAGGTAAATATGCAGAGTATGTTTGTGAAGTAGGGAAGAAAGTGATAATAAGTGACATTGTATTGAAAATGTTAATTTGATAACTCTTGGTTTTGCTCTTGGATTTTATAGTACATATATATTGGGGGGGGTGTAAAAGTGTTTTTCAGTCACAGCTGATCCAGCATTGTCTTCCTYTGTTCAGCTGGATTAAATTTCTCCACTTAGCAGTTGCCTTTTTTTGTTTTGCAGCTKATAGAATCAGCATGCACAATGGATGAAGCAGTAGCTGCTAGTTTGAAGCTCAATGACAAAGGTATGTTTAACAAAAACCCCACAAAATGAAAACAAAACCCAATAGAACCCAAACTTTCSAAACTAATTCAGTGAAATTGGTTGGCAAGTGTTTAAAAAGTGGTTCAGCTTCTACTAAAAGTTACAGCATTGTTTCTTTATTGTGATAACACAAAACTGAATTTACAGGCTTTGCAGGGACAAAAATGAAAAGAGAATGGGGACCAAAATCTGTGAGTAAAACCAGGAAGGAGMATTTTTTCTGTGAAGCTCAGGATTGCTTTGCTTGTGGGTTTTTAAGTGATTCTGTTCTTGCTGGTTCCTTCTTGGTCCAGAACTTGAGCAAATAGTAAGGGGTTAGCAGAAGTAATTCTAAATGTTCTAGGTGAGCAGTCTGGTAGTATGCAAAAAATATACTAGGTATGTAGTTACTAATAAGTAGATATTGTTTGTATCAAAGTCCATTGCAGTTTTTTCTTCTGGGTATTTTCAAGACCTGCTTGTAATTCTGAATAAGAACTGTTAGTCCTAAACATTAGACAGATCCCCCTGGTTCTGTAGCAAAACATCACCCAAACCATGTTTTTGAACCCTCAGAGCTTATTTAGGGGTGTCTGTTCTGCACCTCAATTTATGCAGTCTCATATTGTTACCAAAACAAAGAAAGAATGCTAGACAAAAAACCCAACACATTTTGTGGGAGTGTGTTGTGTTAAATGTGTTAAATGATCATAATTCTTGGGCTTTGGGTTTGTTTCTTCGCATCACCCAAGTCCAGGGTTAAGTCTTGTCTTCTGTTTTTGATTTGTTGGAGTTGGTCRGGGAGGAGTGGAATTCTGTTATTATGGAAAGCAGATCAACCATATATTTACAGTTCAGCTGCCCGAGGTTTTCCTGAGGGATCTTCATGGAAATGATGGAAAAAGCTGTTTCTGATCACTTGTGATGATTTGGTTGTTTTGAGTAGTTCATGCATCTTTTCATGGAGGGTCTTATGGATTTGGAGCAGTATGTCTTGGAGGAAGTGTAGGCTGAGGGAGAACTGTTGTACTTCTGCTTTTAGAGTACAGAATTTTTTGCTTATTTAATTTCCCCTTTATACTTACTGTATTTTCATTTTCTTATTTTCATATAAAAGTGCAAAGATTTGTAAGGATTTCCAAAAGTTTTAAGAACGTCCAGGCTACTTTGAGTGAAGGAATGCTTTTGTGTTTTGTRTTGTTTGATGGGGATGTTTTAACCAAGCAAATATGAACTTGAAACCATTTTGAGTTAATCACTGTGTGCCTGGTCAAATTCTGTTGATGGAATTTCTTGGGTACTGGCAATAGGAAACAAGACGGGCATGTTTTGAGAAATACACTGAGTGCTGCCTTTCCTGGAAGACTGATTACTTTTTGAGGGTTTTGATAAATATTAATCCAATTTAAGCTACTATATAGCCTTAAACTTTGTTGCAGTTCACAGTGTTTGAACTAAATCACTTTGATTTCTGGTATGTAGGCCCTGCCTTTTGGCCATTTTTGTCTTGATTTAAGAATGTTGTTTCACATCTTTTAAATGTGAGCCACAGAAAAGTCTTCTTGGCAGCAAAATTCTCGCTAATCACAGCTGTTGTATAAAATATTTAGTTAGCAGTAAGCATGCCTGACAGTGATGGTATAAATCACCTCATTTTGGACACATTTTTAAAATATGGATACATTACTGAACATCTGCTTTAACTGTGTCARTTTCAGATATGCTTTACTTGTTGTGAAATGTTGGCTGTGTGAGAGGTCAAGGCAAGATACAGTTTTGCTAAGCATGGCTTTGTGAAAAAAATGTGACCATGATATCCTTGAATTTTTCTGTCCTGTCAAAAGAACAAAAAGCTTATCTTTGTAGCTTGAATTCAATAGTTGTGTAGAGCTAAAACAATTAACAGTGCMGATTTTTTAAAGGTAAGAAGATTAGATGTGACACATTGAAGATATGTGTCTAAGATGTGAAGTTTAGTAATACCTTGTGCTTATGATTTGTTTCTGGTGTTGTTTTCTTGAAAACCTCAGAATTRGGGGATGTCCTTCTGAGCTGAAGCCTGATTTAAATCTGTCTGATTTTCACTGCTTTTTGAGCAGTCAGAAATTAGTTTTCTTTTATCGTGATGAGGGAAGTCACAGTAATAAAAGGGATTTTTTTCTTTGTTAGTGGTAGCAGCAAGTAACAGGGACAGATGCTCCCTCTAAAGTCTGAGACCTTGGAGCTGCTTTTCTCATTGCTCATTAGTTAGAAAATTTATGGGGAGAGCAAGRATTCCTCTGGAAGGCTGTGCCTGCACCCTGAGGACGATTCCTATCAGTAAGAGTTTCTTTATCCCTTCAGCCATATACTCCCTTAGCAAAGGAAGAAAAAGTTAAGTGTACTTTGCAACGTGGATGTCTTCAGAAAGTTGGCATTTTTTTTGTCATTTGCAAATGTGGTGGGTTTCCAAAGACCACAGGTTTATTTTTAAATAATTCTGTTTTACAGGTTCTTGAGACCATGGTTTTCCAGATCCTTTGTTTCACTTCAATTGCCTCTAAAATTGCTCATGATGGGCCTTCCTTCAAAGTGCTCAGCCCATGACCCAAGAGCAGGAAAATCTTTGAAATACTTTTATATCCAGCCCATGTATTTTTTTAGGGCAAAGAGGTTTGCAGGGTCACTGTTCACATTCAGAATTATCCATCCTGAATACAATGTTAATTGAACTTAAGAAATAATAGCACAAGGCCTCCAATGACTTCTAGTTCTTGGCCCAGCAGCAGCCTGACAGCTCCTAGTTTGGATATCAAGAGAACAACACATTCCTCAGACTTAAGCTAGGAGCAGGCATTTTCCTTGCAATATTGTTTAAATTATTTAAATTATGCTTCATCTTTGGAAGTGTTCAAGGCCAGGTTGGATGGGGATCTGAGCAACCTGATCTTGTGGAGGGTGTCCCTGACTAGAGTAGGGGTGTGGAACTAAGTGATCTTTAATGTCCCTTCCAACCCAAACATATGATTCTATGATATTTTTATCTAAATATATATAAATATAWAGACTTAGAAAAAAAATCTTAACAATGTTTTCTGGTATCTCTTACTAAATCCTTACTTTAAGGAAGAGTTGCTAGTACTTTGCTTTTCTTTGGGATGTTTTAATAATTTATTTTTTTCAATATTTTTATGCCACTTCTCTGATGTCAGAGTGAATTACTATAGCAGAAAATTTATTTGGAAGTATTTCCACACAAAGTACCTTCTTGTACGAAGRTTTGGCTATTTAAGGTTCAGAGTTCAAACTATTTTCATCAACCAGACAGTCTTCTGCATTGGAAAGCGAATGTGCTTTTTGTGAGTGTGTAGGTSTTCTTTTTCACTGGTCTTCCATGGYAGGCTGGGAGRGGGGGTTGGCCAGAGATGCTGGTATCAGACACCAAAGCTCTGCAGGCATTTGCTGTTGCAGAGAAGATTTAACTTCCAGTAGTATTTCAGATCATGGACTAGGAATTTCCACAGTAATTTGTTCRGGTACTGCTGCTTCAAGCCAAGCTGGTGTGCAGAAATACTGGTAATGTCTTCTTGCCTTCATGAGCCATGCACAGCAGCAGTCTGGAAATGCACCTGGCTGGGCAGGCCTTAATGCTGAGATGATAATCTCTTGATGATCACCAGGGCCCAAAGACAGACAGAAAGTTATGGCTCACGTGGACTGTTTGTAAGTGATAAGGTTATCACAGACTTAATATGCATAGTTTTCTTTGAGATGTGTAGATTTAATGTTGAAAAGCATTTGGTAACTGCTCTGGTGTGCACCTGAGCCAGAAATCAGTCAMCAGTGATTCCAGATTGGCAGTGATGTACATATTCCAACACACAGATGGGCTTCAGCCTGGAAGAAATACCAGCTTGAATAAAACTAAAAAAAACCTTTATGCAACTTGTGTGTAGTAACATGTGGTAACTATTAAAAAAAGGAGAGTAAAATGCTATTCCAGTTGTGGTGTATGAGAGGTAATTACTTGATTAATTGCCAGACTGCTGAAGATAGAGGTAAATAAACATGTACCTTCAAGCTGCTGCTTTGCTTCAAGTTTCAATGTATCTGTGCTCTGTAGTAGGAAACCTATGGAGACTGCTAAACATTGTGCHGGTAACAAGTAGCTACTGCATTGTTATAGTAAGTAAAATATCCTGCTGTTTTGGAGTGAACTTAATGAAAGGAACTAATTYGTTTTTTCCATCTCAATTCTTTTTGAAGCTGCCTCTGGTAAAAGGAAACAAAGAGATTCTCCCAGAAATTGCAAAACCAAAAATGAGCGAGTTGCAAAAAAGTCAAAAGTTAGTTATGTAAGTACTGTGCTTTTCTCTTTGTGCATTGTAAAATAAATGGAATTACCTGTCTGGGTCAGTGACAGTGGTGTATTTTATCAGAAAATTAAGTCAAATCTTGCCATCTGGATGAGTTCTTTTTTGGTTTGTTTTTYTTTCTAATTGTTGACATTCTAAATGGAATGACCTGCTTTGTTCTTTAGTGCTTGTGGCTTTGTATCACACCAGCCAGTTCACTGCTTTTGGTGGAAGTAGTTGATGGCAGGTAGCAGTGTGAGGCTCTGAGCACCATTCAGTGTTTGTGAGCATCAGTGGGAATTACAGGCTCTGGATCACTTTTCCTCCTCGGCTCGTTCCTTGTATTTCCTCAAGCACATGAAGTTATTTGCTATATCTACTGCTGTTGTTTGTTATAGATGTTGCTTATATATTTGAAACTATGACTTGGGGAAATCTTTAAAATAATGAATTGGTTGCATTTAAAGGAATGACTGCTTTGACCTCTGCTGATAAATGGGAGCTATGTCATGATCTGGGTGCATTCGGGATGGTATTTGGCAGCTTTGCRCAGTCCTGCAGTGCATGAGGCCATCTCCCAGGCATCCTAGGAGACATCCTTGAAAGCCACATACATAGAGAAAGGGAATTCTGCATAAGTACTGGAGGCTGGATGAAGGAGGGTGACTGTTGAAATTTAGGCTAATATTGTCCTCAGACAGAACCAAATAAAACACAATTTTCTATTAAAGCAAAAATATTACAATTCATTTGTAATTCCTTCTTCCTGAAAGAGAGATGTGAACTGGGTTTTTTCCTTCTCACCAATCCCCTGGGTTTGGTTATGAAAGGAGGCTTTAGTTAATTATTAACCAGCCAGCCTAGGAAACAGGGCTCCACTGGACCTGGTATTATATATCAACTTGATTTCTGTTCTTAACAGTTTTATTACAGTTAAAAGGGGAAGGACTAGAYAAAACCAAATGTGCAATATGGATTTTTGGGAACTCATTCTCRAGAACTGTAGTGAGAACTTACAGGGTTTTTTTCTTAGTCTTACTTTTCCGTGTGGTTCCTAAGACCAGAGTGTACTTGGGCAGCTCTTCTGTGAACTGTAGCTGCTTTCTTAGTGACCTTAAGACTCACTGAGGAAAGGAATAATGTCCTCTGCTACTGAGAGTGCCTCTGGGTGATGTGGTTTGTGCTCCTTCAGCAAAGTAAATGTTGCTATCTCTGCTGTAGACAAGTAGCTCTGTAACCACTTTGCATTCAGAGCTCTAAGAGGGAACTGGTGTAGTTCTTTGTGGTGAATACGAAACAGAGCCACTTGTGGCCTGTGGAAGTTTTGGCACTTGTTAACTTCCATTTTGCAGGCTGGTAGTAGGTGTTAGTGAAGCTATTGTTGATGAAAAGTTTTACCAGTTTTTGATGTGACTCCATGATGATGTGACAGAATATTTGTGGAATTTTTTACCTATAAATCTTAATATAAACACACTATTTGACATGTTTGTAGGCTGTGGTGGGTTAAACACCATATGCTTAGTAAGCTAATCTGATCACCAACCCTGACATCTTCTGCCTTAAGTATCCTCCAGAATTGCTAATAACTTTTGATTTTAAAGCAAAATAAACTAGACAGTTCTATATTATTTATGTTTTGGTATATAGCTTTGCACTGTGTATGCTTATCAAGTAAAGAGTCACAGATTTTCATGACTGAAGACATTTTCTATGTTCGTGAAAGTTTTGGGTTTTGATCATTGACTAGGAATCACTTAAGCTTGAATTTAAATGCTTTTGTCATTTAGAGTAGCTCTTTAGGATAAACAATGCTGATGAGGTTTTCTACTGTTTCTATAGTTGTAATTAATATTAAACCTAATAGGTACCTTTTTTAACATAGCTGGATGACTCAGAACCCAAAAGACAATGGGAGAGGCAAGAGATGCTTGTGAAGAAGTTGCAAAGTACATTCCCTGGACTGGATAAGGAGGTGAGCTGATGTCTCCCTATGGCACATCAGGTTTTGAGTTCTTAAGAAAACTGCAGCTGTTGATAGTCCRTATGAAACAGTTCTTTTACCAACAGCACTTCCAGAAAAAGCCCAGCATAGGAAGGCTTGTACTGTTCTTGCTTTTACAATGTAACTTGTCCTGAGCTGAGAGCTATGGGATGTGGTTAGAACTACAGGGAACTTCTCTTCCTACATTTTGGCCCTGTGACAAGCCTAGCATAGTCAAATTTGATGACTTAGTGTRAAAATGCAAGAGGTAATGATCCCTCCCTCTCTCACTCTTCTCCCCCATACTGCTAAATATATTTAGCACTTTGTATTACTTCAGTACCTGATGGTCCTCAGAGCTASTTGAGTCCTTTCAGTACTGTGCTTGAAATTGTTGGAAGCAAAGCTTGTTCATGTGGGTTCTTATACTTTTGAAAAGTGGAGTGCAGCTCTGCCTAAACTGAGTGTACAAAGAAGCTGAAGGGTTTTCTCATTTTGATTTCCTTTTATTTTGAATCATCTGATTTACTAGGGTTTTCTTTGCCTGATGTTATTAGGCACAGAAATTTAGCTTGTGCTTATCTCACCACAATGCAACATGTCTTATTTTTTACTAGGAGCTGAGAGAGGTACTTGAGGAACATAACTGGGTGTTTCATGATGCACTGGAGGCCCTGAAAATATTTGCAGATGACGAGGAGGGTAAGGACAGATTTATAATTCATTTTATCCAAACACAAAACAGACTCGTGATGCAGATATTTCTGAATGTTCAGCAATGACAGTCCTGACAGCACCATGCCTAGAAACTTACACTTATACTTGAAATTATTATTACAGGGAGGATAAAAGAAGGAAGCTCAATTTTTCTGTATTTTTATTTTTGCCCTCTAACTAGGGATAAATAAATCTTTGACCTGCTAATACAGATAGGTATAAAAATTTATAGTTACCTATGGGTRTCTCTTAAAATATATTTTGGTACATGTCAAAGCTGATACCTGCTCCCTTCCTGCTTGTTTAAAAATAAAGTTTGTTTTTTAACTGCACTATTTGTAAATTACTGGTTTCCAAACCAGTAATTGCAAATAACTGCATAGGTAACAAGTAATATATGCTATTTTGTCAATTTTAAAATGTATTCTAGGAGAGGAATATCCTAGGAGCAGGCCTTGAATTATGCAACCTGTCTGTAAATCCCACTACTTTAAACRTGGCAGGGAGCAAACCGAGTGATTCCAAGTAAATCTGCAAGTTATAACTTAAGTCCTATTTAATGAGTTGATTACTTTTCAATGTGTTACACAGCTGTCAGATATGTACATGTTTTGCTGTATCAGCTATTCAAGTGTTCTTGGGACAGGGTAGTGTTCTTAACTGGATTCTTTACAAGTGGAGAGAGCTAGCAGTGCTCAGGAAGTTGTGTCCTTGCTGCTGCTTCTGAGAAGGCAGATGTCAGGGTTGGACTCAGTCAGCAGCAACCTGGGATTGGAGAGAAGAGAAACTTCTGCACGCACTGCAAGTGCTCTCTTGCAATGAAGGAATCAAAACCCTTACAAGGTGCTTCTGAGAATTACTTGCTTGTGTTCAGTGAAATACCTTCTGTCTTATTTTAAGGCAGCTGAGTTATTTTGGTTGGAGAGGCCTCATTATTTGAGTTTTTTAGCAAGCGCATATTTTCATTGTCCCACCCCGAATACTGTCCTAGAGTGCATTAAAATGGAAAAAATGTATCATTTTCTTGGTGAAAGAAGACTTGAGCAAACAAGTCAGCAGAATTAATATCTCTGCAGTCAGGTGCAGTAGGACCAGTATCTCATCTTAAGGATATATCAGAGTTCTTAACTGTTTGCTCTGAATCAGAGCTTCTGCACCTCACAAATACTACATTATGTTGATCATCTGTATTTTAAGATACTTAAAACCTTCTGCTATTTGACCTTTCTACAAATGAGCTTTACTTACCTTGTACTCACAGTTAGAGCTGTTTGCATATTTTAKACAGATTTGCTTTTCTATTCTCTTAGATCATCTGCTTTGAGTTCTTGTGTATTAAATGCAAGAACTGTGTTTTACAGATCTGTAGGTTTTATTTTAGGAGAACGGCTTGTGTTTTCATCAGCCCARTACCAGTATGCATTGACTTGTTACCTTCTGTGTTGCATGCATAGGTATACAATTTCCTCCCAAAAGGAAAGYTGCTGACTGGACCGAAGCCTCCACTAAAACCCAGAGTGAGGAGGGTAAAGATAAGATGAAGCAGAAGGCTTCTGAGAAAGAGCAGAATGGCTTTCAGAAAAAGGACAAGGGCAAAAGGAGCAATTGGAGTGCTGAGAGAGAAGCAGAACACACAGAGGACGAGTCCGCTTCTGAAGACGGCGGAAGCTCCCTGGATGAGGACTACAGCAGCGGTGACGAAGTGATGGAGGATGGCTACAAAGCCAAAATCCTCAGCTTCCTGCAGGATGCTTCCCTGAGTGAATTGACTCTGATTCCCCAGTGTTCTCAGAAAAAGGCTCAGAAGATAATAGCGCTCCGGCCCTTTAACAGCTGGGAGGCTCTGGTAGGTCTGCATTCTTCCTTTCCTATCCCCAGCCTGCGTAGAGTCAAGGTGGCTTCAGCCTAGGGAGGCTTAGATGGGTGGCCTTATCCTCATTAGGCTGAAATGCTATGTTCCTCCTAAGCCAATAGCATTTCAAATAGTGTCATATGACCTGATTTTGAATGAATTAAGGGGTGATTTTTCTGGAAAACTYAAGCTGATTGGCTGACATTACTGTCACTCACTCTGTAGCACAGAAAGTTGGTTGATTTCACTGCAGAAGGAGAAATTAGAGCTTTCACTTGAGAAGGAGGCGTTTGCTAGCCTGTTCTGAGCTCTTGTAGCTGAAAACCCATGCAGGAGGGAAAAATGTGGCAGGACTTTTACTGCAGACACTTGTGCAGCAGCAGCAGCAGCTTCCAGGGTAGTTCCATGATTGAAGAAGCCAGCATGGATATTTTCAGTTTCAGGCAAGAAATGGTCGTTCTCTTTGATTTTTTTTTTTCCTTCTTTTGTGCCTTTATTCTACTGCAGCTTAGTGTCTAGCATGGTTTTGCTAGCTAAGCAATGCAGCCATTTGTATTGGAATGAGCTGCTGTGTTTTATTAATGAAAGGTAAAGCATCAGAAGGTTAAGCCACAATCCACCACGGAAGGGAAAACAGTATCTGCTGGTAAGTACATGATCTACTGTTGCTCTGTTGTTACTTTCAGATGTTTACCATGGCTTGTTTGTAGACTTCACATTTCATACAGTTTCAGTTAACTGCAAGACCTCAGACCTGCTAAGAGCAATGTCCCGGTAAGAAATTTGAATTCTTACAATCTGTTACATCAGATTGTCTTGATTTAATTTATTGGTGCTTTGGATTTTAAAGCAGTAGCTGTGCACAGGCCTTTTTACAGAATAATTCACATTTTTCATCAGTGTGCATTCTGAATCCCCCCACTGATGTATGYAAGAACTTTTTCAATATGTGTAAAACAATAACATTTATTATTCAGTGTGTGAAATATATTACCATGAAAGAATAAGAGATACTAAACAGAATTTTAAGGAAAACAAAGTGATCTTTGTGTGTTGTGTTGTAAGGGAAGGGGGGAGACAAAAGGGCGATATGTGAAAAAAAGTGGTACTGGTATGCTGCAAAAGAAATCCGTTTTGCCCCAAGCCTTTGGCTTCTCACAGAACATCTGTCATACAGCTATTACTTTCTAAACTTGTTGGATTTTGTCTGAGCTTAATTCTTTGCAGAAGTATTTGCTACAGGGCTCTTCTCCTTTTCTGTGTTAAATATTTTACAGTAAAAAAAATGCTGCATGGGCCTGTTTGAGTTCAGACTTTGTCTTTCCTGAAGATTGCTGCTGTCAGCAGCCACAGGTTTATGTAGTATTGTGAATACTTGCCCAGAGTAGAAGTGGTTTGCAGCAGATTTTAGCAGATGTTTTGTATCAGTGTGGATTTAATTGTTTATAAAGATCCGGTGGCTCAGTAACCCAGTGTTTTTCCTACCAGTTAATAAGGATGGTTAGAATAATGGGGAGAGCTGATTCAGTTAGAGCATTAAAGAAATTGGCTTAGTTTTAAGTCTCTTTTTGTTGTAATGGTATCGTGTGTAACACAATGTGAAGTACTACAAGTTGTTACCACTTGTTYGCTATTAGAATTGAAGAAGATATTAAGACTCTCAGTCTGAGAGTCTTAATAATAAAGCCTACTTATTTGTAAATTKAAAGTTTTATTCCAGGAAAACATAAATGAGAACGTCTTTTTTTATTCTAGATGGCTTTGGTTTTAAGTTGGACTAAGCTATTTTGTTTCAAGAGGATTTGAATTAATTTCATAAGCTCATAAGATTAATAAGAGCTTTTGGAAATACTTACTCTTTGGAGTARATATTTCAAGTGCTTAACTTGATCTAGTAATGCTTAAAAGACATAGAAAAAACTTAGGAGACATGGTTCTCAAAATAATGGGAGAGAGCTGAAATTGTCTTTGCTTACAAAGATWAATTCATTCGGCAGTTTAGAAATGCCTACACTGTAGGTCAAGCACATTTTCCAGGAGGAAACCTGGAATCTTTTCCTGATATCCAACATCAACTTTTCCTGACACAGATTCAGGCCATTTCCTCAGGTCTTTCCCTGTCATCACAGAGGAAAGATCTGTGATTGCATGTGAGGTCTCCCCTCAGTCTCCTATATTGGCTTCTCACYTCTCTCTCCTGTTTGCTTTGAGATCGTGATGATACTCCACTGGCACATTGTGGGCCAGCAGAGAGCATGGTTTTTCTCCTTGGTGGAAGCACTTCTGGGCACCAATTGCCCTTCCTCCTCATCCTAACTCCTTTATACAACTTGTTGGTGCTTAATATATTTTAATATATTCTCATTTCCCAGCTGTGGGATTGCCTGCCTTCACTGCATGCCAAGAAACAAAAGCAGAGCCTAGACTGCTCCCAGAGGAGCTCAGCTGAGGTTTTGGGGTCTGGGTTGGTGGTCTTGCAGTTTTCTGCTTCTTCTGGTAAATGTGGGAGAGGAACTGGAGAGGGTTTAATGCTGTTCTGTTTCTTTTTTTTTAAGGTGTATAACTGTTACCTGTTTGGGTTTTCTTTTAGTGTAAAAACATATGTATCAGTGTGAGACTTGCTGTGTCCTCTCATTTTTGTCATTCACAGAATTATTCTGTCACAAAATAAGCTGTTTTACTGAGCATTTAAAGACTTTGTGGTCTACAGAAATTCCTAGAGAATACACACAAGTTAATGTGCGTATTCTGGAAATGTAATGGAAAGTGTTACATTGAAATGCTGACACAGTACATCACTTTTAGGGGAATGGGAGAACTGAGCTGTCAGAGGTTGCTGTACTTGTCCATCATATCCTGTACACTGCTGCAGTATATGTGCTAGGAGGTACAGACTCAAGTGAGAGTAGCGCCACCTTTGTCATCTCATTTTGTTTGGCTGCACATGTACAAACTGCCCCAAAAACCAAACTGAAGAACCACATTGCACCAAAGCCAGCTGAAGGAAGCAGCAAATGCATCAGATTAGYAATGGAGCAATGGAAAACTGCTTATAGTGGAACTGCTGTTTGTTGATTGAGGCTGACTTTCACCCTTAGGCATTAAAAGGTAAAGCTGCCATCATCTTGCAGGTGATGTAAAGTAAGCTCAGACAGAGTGTGCTGGTGTGGCAATTCCAAGTGTGCTGGGAAAGCTCATGGGTTCACTTTCCATGATGGTCTCACATTTTTGGGCCTCATTTGAAAAAAGCTCAACTTGGGAGGGTGTCAGAACCTCTAGAAAGCAAAGGCCACCCTGCTCTGAGTTCTGAGCAGGGTGACACCCTGTGTTTCACGTGCAAACCAGTGGCTAAAGTATTTCTTGTTGCAACTTGGACGTGGATCTTAACCTGCTGACATGAAACAATATAATTTCTGTTAATAACAGATGGCTCAATTCTCCACACCTTTATTTATGGATTACAGGATTTCTATTCWTGCCAACCAAAGCTTTAGTCATCAAAACAAATGTCGAAATTTTGTAGGCACCTATTAAAAACAGTGTTCTTTTTTATTTCTAAATAGAGGTGTCTATTCAGAAAATTTCTCTATAGGTATTGAAATGTGTACCTTAGCATGGTCTAACCTAGGAGTGTTGGTAAACTTTCTAGAATTTGTTTAAAATAAAAAAAAAAAACACAAACAAAAAAATACCTTGGGACTGTAATTGCCTCACTCTGGTTACTTTTCAAATATGTTTATAATGAAAGCTGTTTTGTAAATTCTATTTTTAATCTGGTTATAGTCTTCACCCTAACAAAACTTGCTTTTACTCTGCAATGTGGCAGTATTGGTGAGTTACTTAACASATAATAGCTGGCTCATATGACTCCTTTTTTATGGAAGGAATTCTTGGAAGATATATACATATGAGGTCTTGTGCTAAATTTTAACAGATCCCTGGTCTAGAATTCAGAAAAATCTGTGTGAAAACTACTTCTGTTTTAATATAAGAATGAAGYCAAAGCATCTTGTATTCTTCAATTCTTTAAACCCATTAATAAAGAAAAAGAAAGCCTGTTCTTTACAGTGAAATATACATAACTACTTGAGAAAATACTGTAACTACAAATATGACCCCAGTTACTGCAGAAATATTTTTAGTGGTAGGTTTTACACTTTCTGCAGGTGCCTCTACATGGAATTTAGGAGAAATTGATGGGCCTGAGGGGCCTGTTTTGATAGAACTTGAGGCTGCTTGTCTCTGACATGTAAAATATTCATACTGTGATGAAGATCTGAAATGTAGAGGAAGAAAATACGCTGTGTGTATATTGTGGACTTGAGGAAGCAAGTGGTGGAAGTAAGGCTTCTTTGTACTGGCACTGCTTGGTGACCACAAAAAAGCCTGACACAATGCCTAAGTCCCTTTGACTACCTTTGTGGTGGAGTTAAAACTGGAACCAAGTAATGCTGAGCCCCAGACAGACTCATAACAAAATATAGTAACCTTCATTATAGATTCGTTTGCTTTGATGCCTACATTATGCTTACATCTTCTACCTTTAGTGTCTAATAGGGTCTGTTTAAAAGGGCATCTTAATGAGAATCAGTGCTTTTTTTTTCCTTTCTTTTGGGGTTTTGTTCTGTTAGTGTGCCTGGCCTTCAAAGCTGGCCTTTGCACTGTGTTGCCTCCTGTTGAGGATTTTGAGTTTAAAGCATTTGTATTTTATGTTAGTAACTCTTCAGGGAATTTTTATCACTTAAGATTTCAAGTTTCATAATGTGAGGAGCTGCAATGATGACCTTCAATATGGATTCCCACAGTTTGCAGTGGGCCAAATGTAAGGAGTGTTTGGAATTTTGAGAGAAGATGGGGAYGCTGTTGCTGTCTACTACTTGAATTACCGCGTGCAGCAGCTATGGATTTTCACTGCAATTGCTACTACCAGTGTTCATAGATTTTTAATTATTATTATTTTGCAGTTTACAAAAATGACGAAGACTGCTGGTTTGTCAGAGGATATTGTGTGGAACTGCAAGATACTGCTGAAGGAGAGGGATGTGGTTCTAAAGCTCATGAATAAATGTGAAGACATTTCTAATAAGCTGACAAAGCAGGTAACCGGGATTACTAGAGATGGAGGATGTGGATGGAACATAGAGCAACCCTCCATTCTGAATCGCAGGTATCGGTCATTTTTATACTTTAGGAAGGGTGTTGGACAATAAGGTGTACTTGAAGACTGGGATTTTTAGAACTGCAGTCTCTGAAAGTAGAGTTGCAGATTTTTGATCCTTGGTAGCTCTCAGTGGGAGAATCTAACAGATTTTTTTAAGTGTATCAGGAAAGCTGGAGGGCAGGATAAGAGCATAAAAAATGTAACTGTTTTGTTTCCTCCAGTTTCTGGTGAATGTAACAGCTAACCTTAAGCAATGGAGTCATGAGTTGTCAACTTATTTCAAATAAAAACCCAAGCAAACCTGCRTCTGTAATGGGGGACAGATTTCAAATAGGATTTCAAAAATGCTAAGTTGCAACAAATCTAAACAAACTGGGCAGGTTTATCAGCTGAGTGAAAGACATGGGTCAGGAAGTGCAGGTGTACCAAGTAACCTGGAACTCTGTATCCAGTCGGAGTGGCAGCTGGGATGTGTTGTGGGGAAGGATTTCTTTCAGAGAGGTAAATCAGTAAGGATCTCCAAATGGATATTAGGAGGAATGAATATGSATATGGTGGAGGGTATTATTCTAAGGGGTAGGAAATGTAGGGGTGTAGTGGGAATGGCCAAAGTAGCAGCTTGAATTCCAGTTGGATGCTGTTATAGAAGCAGAAGATTCTCATCTGTGTGAAAATAAAGCCTGGGAGGAGGCAGGAAGTCTTAGGAGGAAGGATGTCAGTGATGATGCTTCTTTGGAAAAAGTGCTGAACTGGATGACTTGCTGTTGAGTGTGTTTTGTGGGTTGTGTGTTTGGGTTTTCCTTTGGTGCTGACACAAACAGTAATTGTACAACAGAGCAAAATTAGGGATGCAGCTGCAAAATGCCACTTAATTCATTGTGTATTTTAGAAATGAGTAGTTCTGTAACTGCTTTTATCTGGTTGTGTATCACTGATTGTAGAGAAGTATTTCTTGCGTTATTCAGTTTGATCATATAAGGTCTGTGAAAATGGAGATAAGTAACTCAGTTTGTGTACAGGTGACTGACTAAGAAAGTTAGTGTTTTTCACTACACGAAGAGGTCAGGAGTGCATTAAAATAAAGGCAGTGTTAAATCTGCCAGTCTGTGATTACCATACGTGTAAAGTTGTGTTTCAAGGAGAAACCTACAAGGTGGTAATAAGCTTGCTTGTTTTTAACAGTTTGAAACTGAAGCCATATCAGAAGATTGGTTTGAACTGGTTAGCTCTGCTGTATAAGCACAGATTGAATGGCATCTTGGCTGATGAAATGGTAAGTGTGAAACTGCTTATTTAAGAATTGTTAAAATTTTGCAAAAAAGACTTTAAATCCCCACCTAGATACCTCCAGGAGACTGTAAGTAATCCTGAATCGCAAACAGTTCTCCAAGATCTTAGAAACTGCYGAGCTCCTTTCCATTTGGAAATCAAAGGAAGCCTAAGATTAATGGACACTTAGAAATCACATAGTGTCTTCTGGTGCAATGGAACTGGTTTCTACCGCAACAGCTTATTTTCAAACCATTGACTTAACAGCTCCTTGCCCAAAAATATAATTAATTCTACAGCATTTAGTGTAGTGACCCCCTTATTTTCTCCATTTCTTCACCAGTTTCAAAACAGGCAGATAACAATRCAGGAAAAACCAAGTGGGTAAAAACCTTCTCTGCTTCTCCAGAAGCAGCATTTCCACCATCTCTTGTCATGGCACTCCTCATCAACRTTGAATTAAGAGACACAAGCTTATGGGTTTGAGGTTTTGTTAAATGCTGACACCACCCATAGTTGTACAAAGGAAAAAACTTACTGATGCAGYTGCTGAATTTGTGGTCTGTTTTTAATCCTGGCTGTTGTTTCTCTTCTGAAGAATGATGAATGAAAGCACTGCTTTGCCTTGCTATGATTTAGGCAGTGTTTCTCAACTTCTCTGTTTCATATTAGTAAAAATATAGGTCTTTTGTGGTAGATACACAAAATTTTTTAATTCGTCATGCAAAAAACAGGAAAAGTGAGTGCTGGTGAAAATATAGGCTTATCTTTAATCTGATTTGCATATTAAATTCCACTTCAGAAATAGCTGGAATAATACCCTTTGTACRACTGGCTCAAATGGAAATTAGCATTTAGTTTCCAAGTGATCATTTCTCTGCACCATTGGTTCAGGAAGGTAAATTTTTGGAGGTAATTTGAGGGATGAACTAAAATGAAAGACTTCATTAATTGAAAAGACAAATCTTTGTTCAAATATTGAATTGAAATGATAATGAAGTTAGACTGAGGTTGTACTTAAGAAAGAATCGTCCTCTGTAAAACTGGTTAATCAGAACAAATTTTCTAATCAGATTTCTCATCTTTACTGGGCCATCACTACATTGTAATTGTCTTAYGAGTTCAAAACAATTTTATGTCATGCAGATTGTAAATTTTGTTTAAATGGTTTTATTTTCTCTTAGGGCTTAGGAAAAACAATTCAAGCTATTGCATTTCTGGCTTATCTTTACCAAGAGGGCAATAAAGGTCCCCATTTGATAGTTGTGCCAGCTTCAACATTAGGTAAGTTAGAACCTTCAAAAATAGTTTTGTTAGAGGAAAAAGAACCAAACCAATCATGGACATAYTGTAAAGCAAAGATAATTTAATGAAAGAAAATTTGATTTTCTTATGATGGTACTCAGCTCCTTAAGTCATTTGAATTGGAATGCAGACCATACTGCAGGCATGCTAGTTCTGAATTAATTAGACTTAGCATGGAACTTTTTTAGACAATCTGTCTGCTTCAAAAAAATGAAGCTGCTTGTTACAATCTGAACTTGTGTAGCAAAATAGTCTTTTTACTTATTGAATATTGGCTGAACTTACTAGTCTTCAGGCTRTGCTTAGGGTTAGGTTTCATGACATTTTAAATATTCACTTTTTTTTTGGTCTTTACTGCACAGCATCTGTCAAAGCAGATGAAAATCCTGAAATGATGAAGCTGTCTTTTACTTGCGTGTTCTGATGGTTGTATGGCCTCAGTTGAAATTGGAAAGAGTATGGTGGAATGAAATATTAGCAAAGCAGATTAGATTGAGCAGAAGATGGTTCTTAATGGAGCAAAATTTGGATTTGTTGAATGACAGGGGAAGTAACCAATTGAATTTAGGAAGTAAATGCTGCTTTTAATGTAAAATACTTATTTGGGCTTCAAAAATTTCTCTTGATGCATCAGAAAAGTTTCCAGATATACAAGTTTGAAATCATCATTTTTAGTGTGCTTTCAAACTCCACTGKAACCCACTTTTTAAAACAACTCTTAATAATGCATGTATCACTTAAAACCTGAGGTGTATGTAGTACATGAACAAAGGTGCTTTTGTGAAGTCAGTCTGAGTCTTAATTGTAGAGACAGGTTGGAAATGCCTGGGCAATGCAGAAGTTGGAAATCTCCTGGCAGTTTTCCTGGCACTATTCCAGAGATGTCTTCTCATCCCTGAGCTGGGTCCCTCCCCTTCCCAAGTGGCATTTAGCAGCGTCCCCCTTCTGCTGGGGTTTGGGGTCAGCACTTGTTTGCTGTCAAACAGCTTCCCCTTGGGCACAGCAGTGCTGCCTGTGGCTGCTGTGCTGCTGCACACCTGGAGCTGCACAGCAGGGATGTCAGGCCTCTGCCTGCTCCCAGAGGCACTGTCTCTCCTGGTGACATACTTCTGCAGGCAAGTACTGACAGATTAAGTGATTTGCTTTCTGGGGATTTAACTGTCTAGGGAAGAAACCAAGCTGCAAAGTTACACATTGTATTTATTTCACACAGTGGTTACAGACAGTGCAGGGCCTGTTGCTGCAGGAGTTTAAAGTGCAAGCTGGTTGAGTTACCAAAGCCCAATTGGACTTGATTCAGTTTCTTACTTAGCAGTTTTCCACTTTTAAGACACAATATCTTTAACCTTCAAGAGAATTTAAAGGGATTTGCATTAAAATCAGGTGTTTGGGTTGATGCTGAGGTGTGAAACAGCAAACATAATAAATATTTATAAATTACTTGGGTTTTGTTTTAATGCTGTCTTACAGATAACTGGATAAGAGAAGTTCATCTRTGGTGTCCTGAACTGAATGTCCTCTTTTACCATGGTGAGGAATCTAGTTAAGAAGTGAATCCAGTAATGCAGTTGCTTGCATGGCCAGTGTAAAAAAAGATGAATTGCTCATGGCAGTGTTGTTTTAAGACAATTGTTAAGTACACAGATTTATTGATGARTGATTTCTCTGCAGTGTCTTTGTTACATGTATATAAATACATGTAATTGTACTCATTTTATGATTTGTCCTTCTTTAGGATCCCAAGAAGATAGGAAACATCTCAGGTTGGACATTCACAATAAAGTTGTTGATTTCAACGTGATTGTGACTACGTAAGTACAGTTAAAACACTACAAACAGGGAGTTGTAGTGAGGGCCTGCTGACCTCTAGTGGTACAGGAAACYAGACAATTTTAGGAGCTAGGTTTCGCATAATGGTTAACTAGGCTTTTATGATTATGTAAGAGATACTGTGTCATAGGTGCTTTAGRTATGTGTCTGTCAGCATGTACATTACAGATAATATTACATTTAATAGACTTCAGCAGATTTTTAGGAAAGGTTACTGAGAGCATTGGCTCATTAGGTAAACTGAAATAATTTGCCAGTAATGAACTCTGCTGTGATTGGTTACTTCCAGGCAGTTCTATTGCCCCTCATGTACTTTCTCCATAACTCTTAACAATATTAGAGAATTTAATTTTATTGTGATAACAGTGCATTCATTTTCAGAGAGAGACTAAGTGCAGGTGATACTTGTCTCTGACAGATACAACTCTGCAATCAGCAGCTCAGATGATCGAGGACTGTTCCGCAGGCTGAAGCTTAACTATGCAATTTTTGATGAAGGTCATATGCTCAAGAACATGAGCTCCATCCGCTACCAGCACCTCATGACAATTAATGTAAGAGGTTTGGTTRTGGCTGGGTTAGAGGGGACAGCTCCTGGCTTTTCTGTTTGGTAGTTACAAGCAGGGGGGAAGTGGAATATTAACTGTAAAGTTCAAATACACCTAACTTTGGAGGAACTACAAAATGCAAGTGGATTTAAGTGTTGGTGTGGTCTAAGGAGTAGATCCTGCACTGTGGTCACTTCTGGGACATAAGCTTCCAAAGAAATGTAATAAATTTCCTGTACCATCATTAGAATGATGGTAGTGCTTGAGTTTCAGTATTAAGCAAATTGCCAGTTRCATCCCATAGTAGTAAAGATTCTAAAGACACTGTTCTGATTACTTGTGCTGAAACCTTGTTACTACTTAAGAACCTGCTCTGATAGGGCTACTGCAACTTATTTYTCAAGATCATGTTTTCATCAATAGCCTTTTTAAAAAGCTAATCTTTAAGCAATAAAACTTGCTTGTCTTGCAATTCAAAACTTGTGCTTAAGTACTGTATGGCATTAGAGGACTTGATATGGGAAAAGCAACTAGCACAGTCATCAGGAGGAAGAAAAAATACCCCAGACAACAAAAGAAACCCAACAACAATAACYAAAACAAAGCCCAAACAGAACAATCAAGAAGAAGCCTAATAGATCCAGGAATGCTTTTTTAATTGTCKTAAATTGGTGCACAGTTCCCCACAGATCTGTAAACAGTTTTGTTGACTTAACAAGAAAATTATTCCTTGAGTTTCAAATATGTTATGAGTTTAAATAGTTGTCATAAAATGAACTTGGTCTAAATGATTTTTCCATAGCTGAGGTTTTTTTGCCAATAATATTTTTTAGCCCTTATGACAGATCTTTCTCGTTGCTCTTTGCATTTTGGACAAACAGGCCAAGAATCGCTTGCTGCTAACGGGGACTCCAGTTCAAAATAATCTGTTGGAATTGATGTCCCTCTTGAATTTTGTCATGCCCCATATGTTCAGTAGTAGCACAAGTGAAATTCGAAGAATGTTCTCTTCGAAAACAGTGAGTACCATGAATTCTCTTCTTGAAAATAACTTCTTTCTTTTTGCTAGAAGACTGCTATTGTAGCATAACTTCTGTTTTATTGGTATCTTATGGAAAAAGGGATTGTGATTATAAAAATCTAGAAAATGAAACAATTGAGTAAACCTTTTAAATTAAAATATCCTGCAACAGGATATCTTGGAATATTAATGGTCAGGTCAAGTCTGTTTTGGCTGGGGTTTTCATCGAGTTAGAGAAGTTAAGGTGATGGTGTTACAGCTGAAAACTTGAATACTGCAATTGAATTCTTTCAATATTTTCCTTAGAAGAGTGCTGAAGAACAAAGCATATATGAGAAGGAGAGAATTGCACATGCAAAGCAGATAATAAAGCCATTCATCTTGAGAAGAGTAAAAGATGAGGTAACGTTTTATCTTTAGAATGACGGGTTTGTGTTATCAAAAAGCCTGATAATCTCTGAGACCCACCACTACAATATGAGATGARATGAAATTACTTTCTGATCTTAGAAAATGTTAATGAGCACTTGCAGACTTCAGTGGTCTCAAGGGGGTAATGCTGATTACCAGGGGAGTAGATCCCAAGTATTGCATATAATAAATATTATTTCATGCAGTTCTGGAGTGTGCAGACCATGTTACTTGATGGGGAGGTTGATGTATAATCTAGGTCAAGACTTGAGTTGAATTGCTGCCCAAGTTAGTGAAGTTGCAAGCAGTGAAAAGAGCTGGGATGAGGAGAATTAACAGAGTATCAGAACAGCTACAAAACAGTGCAGAATTACTGATGGTTCACAACAATACAGGTTTTATCTGGTATAATTTTSTTTTGTCAGGTCCTTAAACAGCTACCTCCCAAAAAAGATCTCATTGAACTCTGTGCCATGTCTGATAAACAGGAACAACTCTACTTGGCTCTTTTAAACAAGCTCAAGAAAACCATTAACAGTARTGGTATGTAAGGACCTCGTTTCCTTTTGGTGGATTTTGTCATGCTGAGACATATGTTGAACAYGACTACGGTCTTTGCTTTGTAGAAATGTCTAATGCTCATAAACTGTCTATATCCCTTCTATGAATTTTTTTTAAGTTCAGCTATTGGTGAATTTTCAAACTGAGTTCTTGCAAACAAAGCTCTGATGAGAAATAAGTGTTTCAGATGGTTCTTTTCAATAGTAGTACAAAGATGCCTTCTTTGTTTACAGAGAAAAACTCTGATATGGGAAATGCAATGATGCAGCTTAGAAAAATGGCCAATCACCCACTTTTGCATCGTCAGTACTACACAAATGAAAAGCTCAGGACAATGTCCACCCTTATGCTCAAGGTAAGGGGATGAGACACAGAAGCAATCCTTCATTGCTCAGAATTCCTAATGCTAACTTGTTTCTTTGTGTGTTTTGTTGTCAGGCTTCTGGTCAAAAATGTGTCTTTGCCAAACTTAATTAATTGTTGCTTTTTATTTCTCTGCATCTATCCAGTGCTCTAATCAAGCTCTGTAGGTATTTAACACTTATTTTTGTATCAKTAGAATGGAGAGAACAGTTGTGAGTCTGCAGTCATCTCCTTTTCATAAACTGCCTTAGCACCTCTTCCCTCCACCCCAGAATTTAAAGCTGGAGTGTTGATGGAAAAAATTTTAGGTGGACACTTGAGTTTAGCAGCTGAGTAGCAAGATCTGAGTGTAGTACAGAAGTAAAATAGGGAAGGCYTAAGTTTCATCTGTTAAGAATTTTTTTAAAATTTGTATGGGGTTAATACCTGAGGAGCTTGGGSAAAATTGTTGCTGGTGTCTAAAATATAAAAAATATCTCAATGTGCCACAGGTGCTCTAAAAAAGTTGGAGCTGGCTTTGAACGTTCTTCAGCTTTGTTTTAAAGTGAAGCCAGACGAAGGTTGGGGAAGCAAGAAGTGACCCATTCGTTTATGAAGGATTTTTGTCCCTTTTTATTCCCATACCATCATACTGTCCAGATGTGGCTTTTCTTTCTTCTTTCTTCCAGGCATGACATCCCTCTACCCACCCTACCTCTTGGGCTGGGCTTTCCATGTCTTCTACCATCTATCCAAGGACTGGACCTCCCTTTTAGGGAATGTGTCTTCAGGGGAAGAGGTCTGATAAAGGGGTAAAAAGTTATAGGGCTTGATGGGAAGTAGGTGATTGTTATGAAGGTTTAGCATATCCTTCTTAAGTTTTTGGCAGTATAAGTGCTTGTGAGAGCTAAACTGTGAAGTAATTATCCTCTCCTATAAACCTGAAGTTKAGAGTTCCTCTTTGATTGCTTTCATGAGTCAAGCTCTAGCATTTGTCCACATCTAGGTGTGTYACTTTTTTCTTGCAGAGATGATGGATGTTACTGTGTGGTGGTTTTGTTTTTAGTTCTCTGGTGAGATTGTGTATTGCATTATTTCCCTTTGTTTTTGCTAATAGGAACCCACACATTGTGATGCTAACCCTGACCTTATCTTTGAAGATATGACAGTAATGACAGATTTTGAGCTGCATGTGCTTTGTAAGCAATATTCTCACATCAGTGACTTCATGTTAGATGTGGATCAGATCCTGGATTCTGGAAAGTTTAGAACATTGGAACGCATTCTCTCTGACCTTAAAGAGAAGGTATTACAGATGGCTGAAGCTTTTCCCTGTCTAAAGAGTGTCTGTAAATAACTGGTTCAATTAATATCTGCCAGCTCTCTATGCAACCCAGTGGCTTTGCTGTGGAGTTTTACAGTGTAATTTAGTGCACATGCAGAATTGAGAACCACTTACGGCTTTTAATGTGCAGCCCTGAGTATGCACATCACTTTAGAGAAAACTGAAATAAATTTTCCCAGTTTACCAAGTTTGAGTATTCATCCAAGTTAACTACTCTATTAATATATGGGGTCTTGCATAATTTTCACACCTCAYGGACTTGGACCTTCTCTTGGCACTTGAATAACTGTATTACATTAGAATAATCATGTGTGTGTTAAGCCAGTGGAAAGGTAAGTGGAGATCCCTGYTTGACCCTGCTTTGAATCCCTGAGATTCAAACAAGTTTATTTTGCAAATAAGCATGTGCCATATTACTTCAGAGTATCCTGAATTTGAGCAGGTGGGTGCCAAAATAGAGCTGCTCTGTGTATTACATGAAATATTTAAGTTTTGAATGAACATATTTGGATGTTTATGGATGAAGTGATCTATCATTTATGCATTTGATATGGGATTTGTTTGAGCCACTTAAGTATCAAGTAATTAAAATGTTACTACAATAGCAGACAGTGAATTAATGCAGCAGAAATACTGGATATGGAATTTGCACTGAAAGTCAATCCTGACTTGATGATTTTCATCTTAGTCTTTTATTTTGGAAAACGGGACTTTTATGAAAGTAAAATCATATATTTGCATCAATAAAGAATTATTGTGCTTCATAGTTGACACGTTTCAAAATTTTTGCTTTGTTTTATCCTTTCCAGGGTGACAGAGTTGTGTTGTTCAGCCAGTTCACTATGATGCTGGACATCTTGGAAGTTTTTCTAAAACACTGGCAACATAGATACATTAGGCTGGATGGAAAAACGCAAATTTCAGAGAGGTATGTGACTCTTGCCAAAAATGAGAGAAAGTGAATGTGTTGGAGAGGGGGAGGTGACTTTGGACCCTTACCTTTGTTTTCCAGTGTACAGAAGTCTGTGCTCACTGGACATTGACCATAGTAGGTGTTTAATGTTGAATTTCAGATCACCTTAGTAAGGGTGAGGCTGAAAGAGGAGGTTTAGGTGGTGGGGTTAACAGTCTTAGCCATGGAAATGAAAAATATGTGTCTTCAGCAGTTCCTGTTGTGTTTGATTTGTGTGTCAGCATGTCATAGCATTTGAAGCTATTCCTTGGAAGTAGAGTGTATCTCTTTTAAAATAGGCAGATACACTCCTTTGTTTCTCTAGGACAAGCCATTCTGTCTGTCCCTGCAGCTGAAAATGTTTCAATGCTTTTCTTGTTTGAGCTGAGCTGGTTTTCTTTCTCAAGAATTTTTAAAGATTTTTTTTTTAATGCTTTTTCGTTCATTTCAAAAAACTGTCTTTCTTGCTGTGGTATAACTTCCTGTCTAGAGCTGCTACCTGTTTCTGCCCTTGCATGTGCAGTTAGTATAGGAGATTGTCATGAAGCAAAATTCATCCCCTGCCTTCCCATGTGTTACAGTCTTGCATTGTCCTCCAACTGACTCTGTGTTCTGTGATCATCAAAAATCTTTTCCTAAGCCTGTTTTCACTCTTTGCTATCCATGWGTCACTCATATGTTTCTCTGGTCACTGCAGAGGACTGTTGGTACCCTTTTTCCTGCTCTGTAACATCTGTACTTTGGAGCTGCTGTGCAGTGCCACTGTCCTCTCTTCCAAAAGACCATCCCAACTTCTGTGTTCAGCTCTGGAGCCACTGTGGAGWGTTTGCCAAGGCCTGATGCATGGTGTCTTGTGTTCCGCAGGATACATCTGATAGATGAGTTCAATACAGACATGGGTATATTTGTGTTCCTTCTGTCCACCAAAGCTGGGGGCTTGGGCATTAATCTGACCTCAGCCAATGTCGTTATCCTTCACGACATTGACTGCAACCCTTACAATGATAAGCAGGCTGAAGACCGGTGCCACAGAGTTGGGCAGACACGGTAAGACTTTTTTTAATTACTGTGCTTGGTTTTCCTTGGAGGAAAGCTCTCAAAGGAGGCTAAAAGGACAGTATTTCTGATTAAAAGTTCTAAGCAGAGACTTGTGTGGAGCAGCTGTGGGTTGTGTGGGAGCTAGGAACTCTAATTGTCTTAGTCCRTGTTGCTGGCAGAACAAACCTTTATTTTACACTTTCCTCCTTTTCCTAGTTCACTGTAACTCTCAAACTGTGCATAATGCTCAAATTTCTGGTGTTGGGAACTATTCCAAGATAGATCTGAAGTCTTTGGGACTGTCTGGCCAAGCTGTTTGTTCTCCTAAGCTTTTAAGTGTCACCCTCTCCTGAAGAGCGAAACAGTAGAATGTGTGTAATTTCAACTGTATTCAACAGTAATAGGGAATTAGGGGGAATTGGACTTGTTTATGTTAATGGAGATTTTTGTGACTGTCCAGATATTTGCAGTGGCTGCGAGCGCAGGAGAAAATGTGTTTTCTGGCATTACAGAGAAGAGTTATTCCAGCGAAAAATCTACAAGTTCTTTATATTGCCCACTCATTMATTTCCCCATCCTTGCTTTAAACCCCAGCCAGCTGAGCCAAGGCCTTCTCTTTTGCATTAATCCGAACTAGGCAAATGGATTTTTTTGTGCTTTTTCAGAGAAGTACAAGTCATAAAGCTCATCAGTAAGGGGACTATTGAAGAAACCATGCTCAAAATCAGCCAACAGAAATTGAAGTTAGAACAAGATATGACTGCAGCAGAATCAGGTAGGTGTCTTGCACATAATGATGTCCACTTAAGTAAATTAAAGCTGCAATATGTTACTCTGAAAAAAAGAATGTTCTTCATGCAGACAAGCCTTCTGTTGTTTGGGGTTTTTTATGTTGAACTAGAAAGATGTATTTTTGCAGTTTGTTCTTTAATTTGACAGGAAGTGCCCTCTGAGTCTGACTCAGAAATCAGTGACCAAGTCCTACAAGCAGAGGATTTTTTTACTGTTTTGAGGATGTAGGCTTTTATCTGTTTATGCAAAATATTTTAAGCCGTACTAATGCTTCTCTTTATTCCTCAGGAGAAGAAGGAACCATTCCAGCAGATATAGCCACACTATTAAAAGCTTCATTGGGTCTGTAAAATGTAAATATGTTGCGAAATTCAAGGAAGAAATGTGATGAAACACCCCAAGGACTCTCTTACATTGCTGTTGACCAGGTGTTTTATGAGCGTTTATAACTTTTTGTAGTTTCTTTGTTTTATTGCTCACGGTATTGAAAATTTTTAACACCAATAGCATTCTTTTGATGCTTAAAAGCATAAATGGCCCAAATGTGCCAACCTCTGATTCTAAATAAAGGTTTTACAGATCAATTTTGAAAATGGGGACCGAAGTAGTAATTGTTTTAACAAATCTGCTACTGCTTAAGATTTGTCAGTATTTTTGTAATTATTTCTACCTCCAAATATATATATATATATAAACTGTCTGTTTCACTGGATTCCACGTGTAGATTTTTTTATATGTGCCTTATTTGACAATGCTCGAGTCTGTTTCTGCTTGTTTTGGTTCATTTGATGTACCGTACTGGTTTTGTATCAACTTGTTCCAATAAAATTCCATTGATGGACGAAACWTTTTTGTGGTTGCAGTGGTTTGGGGCAGGTGAGGGGATGATAATGTGCATGTTAAAARTCAGTTAGCTCTCAAACCAGCTGGAATGTTCCAATTGAACTGACTTGGCTTTGTCCAGCAGTAGTAGTTAATTAACCAGTGTGTCGTTATACTGTAATTACAGTGATGTGAGGATATTGATTGTAAAAACAGAACTCCTGCCAAATGGTTTGGTCAAGTCTGTGGGTATTCTGGTCAACTGTACATTATTTCTGCAAATTCAATATGGATGGGAAATTAAAGCTTTTTTAAACAATTAAAACTTGTTTTCCAAGTGTGGACTAAACTGCTTGGCTTTTCCTAGAAATGTTCTGTGGCTGTGCAGTCTTTTCMAAAATGCACAACTGAAACAAGGTGAAGATGTAGTCTATTGTTTGAGAAGGAATACGAGTAAAAATCAGTTTTCCATGCTTCTTTATTTCCACTGGTTCTGCTGAGCTAAACAGKGGGATTTAACAGAGAACCACTGGTGTTTAATGCTACAGCTAATTAGGTTGTGTGTTTCTGTTGAGCATGATGCTAACCCAAATCTTATCCAGTTGTTACCTGCGTGTTCTCACTTGCTTAGTTCAAGTGTGGATTGAAACAAGATCCCTGCCCTTCAGGGTGGGTTGTGTGGTGTTCTGGATGTGTCTGGGATTTTTGTTTTGAGCTCTGGAGGAGCAGTGGTTACCCTTGGGGTCAGTGTCTGTCTGTAGGTGCTGTGGAACTCGGATGTTTCTGCCTTTCCTCCTTTTAACTGTTTCTACTATTTGTAGCTGGGGGTCTCAGGAGATGGCAGGAGATAACCAAGAACTAACTGGATGCAGTCCTGGGCAGCTGGCTCTAGGTGGCCCTGTGTGAGCAGGGGCTTGGACCAGAGGACCTCCAGAGGTCCCTTCAACTATTCTATGGTTCTGTTTTTCTGATTGGGAAAGATGTACAGAGGGAAAAGAACACAAAGCCACTCTCTGAAGTCAATCGCTGAAGAAGAAAGGAGTTTTGGGAGTTAAAGAAGGAAAAGTGTATGAAGAGCCAGAGCAAAGCACGCAAGAAGTTGCAAAGCAGGTGAAGATGGGAATGAGTAAAGGTTGTTTCAGYTTTGACAATACCTGAGTTGTCTCTCTCAGGGGTTGTTTGGCATCACTCATGATACAATGAATACTTGAGGTGGGAGGGGAAAGTAAATGTGAAGGGAAATACTTTCCCAATAGTGGCGATTTCCAGCACGGAGTGTTGCCCAAGTTTGTTGTGGTTTCTCTGCTTACACCACACAATGGAGACCTCTCACAAGCACTTGTCTCCCCTTGAGTTTGTGTAAACCAATTTCATCCACAGCAGTCCACATTGCCAAGATTTCCACCTGCCTTTTCTCCAGTCCTCGAAGAGCAAACCGTTCATTTGTTCTAAACCTGGCTGCCACCACTGACCCCCAGTTTGTCTCTCCTGCTTATTGGCATAGATACTGAGCTGTTGAATGWTTTTGCAGCTGGTGTGTTTAAGAACTGCTGCTGGTGTGGGCACCAGCTCAGCTCTGCAACTGCTTTTTGGCTTGTTTCGGAGGTTTTTATTTGGGTTTTTTCAGGGGCACAGCGTAAACCTCAAGCTTCTCAAGCACTTTTTTTAGGCCCTTGAATTTTACTAGGTGGATCCTTTTACTTCTTTTTTTTTTTT